>BMAU01000205.1:0-400000 GCA_019973935.1 Trichonephila clavipes | reverse complement strand
TCAAAATTAGTTCAACCCATAAAATTTTCGCTATTTCAATGTTATCTGCTATCACTCACCGTAACCATTCCAAATAGAAAATGAATATCAATTCGTACCCGTACGACAGCAAAAAGCAAAGTTGGTATATGTGATTTATTGACAAAGAATTTGCCTCCAAATTTTCAGTAAATTTCTCAGTGCAGTGGACCAGGCCCCTTAAAAAGGCTCGGGGTGCCGCACAGGTTGAGTATCTCTGGTCTGAATGTTCCTTGGAACAAAAATCTTTTCCACATTCGTTATGTAAGTGTATTCTCATTATTGTTCCATTCTTCATCCCAGATAGATAAATCCGTATCAGAGTCACTGTCCTATTCATCGGTTTCCGACAAATATTCCCATTCAGTATCACTTTCGTTGAAATCCAACGATGATGCCATATTTGCAAGAAAAAGTTTGTAAAAATAGTTATATAAACTTTAAAAAGTGAAACGAAACACGGACGAATGTACTCCTTAGAATCAAAAGTAAAAATGAAATGTGTGTCGAAACATCAAGGTCAGTCAATATTCCCAGAAATCTGGAATTTCTGGGGATACTAGAAAGTGCAGTCTGGTGCGCGCAATGCCAGAGGTTCCCAAACTTTTTTGTCTCATAGACCCCTTGCCATGTTTTTCAGTTTCATGTAGACCCCTGCTTACCTAATATTAAATTTTTGAAAATTTATCTACTGAAATGTGTCTTTTTGATAGTTGGTGCTACAACTTTAAGAGAATTAAATTTCTAACTGTAATAAAGTACAGTGTTTAAAACTTAAGAAGTGCATGTTAATGAATTAAAATTAAAATCAAAGTGATACATAAAATAATTGGTAAAATCTGGTTTCCACCAGATCAATTTTTTTTTAAAGATTAAAGTCATGATCTGGTTAAATGAGAACCAATATCATGGATCCCCATTTACACTCCATGGACCCCTAAATTATTTTTTTGCTGATGTGGACCCCTTGCAGGTTGGCATAGACCCCTGGGGGGGTCTATATAGATCACTTTGGTAATCACTGGGTAAATAGTACGCTGTAATGTTAGTCAATAACTCTAATAAACCTTTCTTGAAAAAAATAAGTGAGACCTTCATAAGGATTTAAATCTAGGGACTTCGGAATTTATAACGAGAGAGATGTCTTGATCGAAATCAAACAATTGAAATTAATAGTTTGGCGAGTAGAAGGAGTGATGCACTAAAAGATAGTTTAGGATAAATGAGGATATTGTGTCAAAGGAAAAATGCCTTCATTCCTTGGCACTTGGCAGTGACAAGAGAAAAGACACTACGCAATATTGACACGAGATACTTTTGACAAATATTTTAATAAACATGTTTCTCACGAGATTACGCTAGGTAGATGACGACGCAGCCGTTTCTTTAAGCTGTTGGATTTTAATCTCGTTTTATAATGTGTTTTGATTTTAATCGATGGATCTACCATTTTGTTTCATTTTGTTTTTTAAATAATTTTTAGAGCTCACCAAAACAAAATTTAGACTACATTATAAATCAGCAACTATCAGTAGCGCACACAGATATTTTTCAAGGGGGGGGGTCGAAAGTTCATCATTCTTGTATCATGCTCCTTTTGATTTTGTCGATTTTCGGGAACAAAACACAGTAAAAAACTAATTTTTGAATAAATAATTAGCATTAATTAATAAAATGAATCATTAATAACAAGTAATTAATTAAATTTTACGTACTATATACTTAGAATTATAATCAATCGGAAAAAAAATCAAGGGCTTTGGGGGGCCGGACCCCCAGGACCCCCTCCTGCGTGCGCCACTGGCAACTATATTTTAATAATTATATCCTTTTATTTGTGGGCCTCTATTAATATTTGGCAGCCACGGTAATCTAATGGTCGTGACCGGCGTTTCCCAGGATCGAGTCCTGCCGTGTAGAGGAGGCCGATGCGTCCTGTGCGACGTAGAGCCTGAGTTTGAATCCCGGAAAAGGTATGGGTGTTTGTAAATGTATAGTGCCTTTTCGGCATGGGAGTATTTTAAATAGCTGTCGAACTGCAAGTCTCTCGTGAGATTGGTGGAAAGAGAAAAAAAAAGGTTGAGAGGGAGGCCTGACCACCTCAGGGTGCTTTCCTTTAAAATTAGGGTGGAATCAAGCATAATCATACTGTCGCCTGTAGATGCTCAAAGCTGCGGCTAACAACGCATACAACTAGCCCTTTGTCACGATAACTTCGTGGGCCTTGATCTGATGTTTTTGTAGATCGGGTGGTATATAAGTTGTAAGGATCTACTGCCTGCACCTGGCAACATGTCAAACGAGACATGATACAGAGAGAAGGACCTGGCAACGACAGAGGAGGGAAGGGTCGGAACGAGGGAAGAAAGGAAAGCGGTGGCGAAAAAAACGTGGTCGGATAAAGGAAAGACGGCGGGACGATGGTTTATAATCTTGGATTATCTGAATATATTCTTTTTCTTATGAAATGTCCCGTAGAAGATAGGTAATAAAACAGAGGGACAAAATCCTGACTGCAATTATTTTCTTTTCACAATTCGAACACGATCCGAAAAGAACCCACAAGTTTACATAAGTAACAACATATATCTTACAATAAAGGTTGAACGGAAAATGATTACTTTTTATGGATCAGAATAATAGTGGTGGTGAAAAGATGGAACATAAATCGGTTGAAGATATAACGAAAGACGAACAGGGTGAACTTTTTATGTTATCCACTAATGAAAGTGCATAAGGTATAATTTTTCTTTTAAACAAACAGTTTTTCGATAAATATATGGTAATCTACCCTTTTTACACTCATCTCTTCCTTATTTTTGAAACTATCTCTTTATATCCGACGCAAAAACGTGCACCCTTACATTTCTGTTATTTTTTGTGCTAAAAGTGCGCGTTATACACTGAAATATAAGGTATACGTTGCAAATTAATCTGAAAATTTCTTGCCCTTTAAAATCAGTCTTTTTTTTATTGCAACCACTTTCCACCTCCTTTACTTAAAGGAAGCAGTCATTGAAACAACTCTGGAAACTACCCAATGAAATACAGGCGGAGTGAGAGGATATCAGCATACCATTCGTTGGGACACCTTATACATTTTGGAATGTCATGGTCATGCGAAAGAACGTGTGGGCGAGTTACGTGTTAATTTGTGTGCCACGAGTCATTAAAGAATGATCTGCAAAAGAATTTAACAGTATTTGTACTTATGAGGTGCGTAAAAATATCAAACTCTTTTTGCTTTTATTTATTTGATTTTTTATTTAAGTCACATTTCAAAGCAGCTGCTCTAAGGCATTTGGAGACACTTCGCAATTTTAAACCTTGAGTAAGTGACGAGGAAGACACCTGTGCTGATATCTCATTTTTAAAATTTCCACACCATGCCAACATGAAGACTGCGCTTTGATAGATTTAATGTTGTCCAGCCCCTCTACACGGCAGATCTTAAGCTTCATCAGGAATCAGACCCATGATTCGACAGAAATTATGCCAAACCCGTTTACGACCATGACCCAACCGATATTAACGGATTATTTAAAAAATATACCAATAAACAGAAATCATTTAATGACACACTTTTCGTGGACGATCTCTTTTAAGAGGTGATAAATAGGTTTTATTGAATATTCTTTGCAACAGCAACAAAGTGTTTTGTCAGTGGTAATATCACAGCGGTAACAAAGACATCCTATGAAGTTTGTTATGTTATTGGTAATCATATGAAACCGTTTACTGATACAGAAATTGTGAAGGAGTGCTTCTTACTTGCTTCAAATTTGTGTTAGGAACACAAATATAAAAAATAATATTAAAAAAAATGCAAAACAGGAGTTATATAATACTTTGATCAATTTTCCACAGTTTAAATTTCCAATGCTATTATGGTCTTACAGCATTTATCCCCCACTGATCTCCACGATGCGGCACGCTTAAAATAACTAACGTATGTATGCGGCCCGCGTGAAATAGCTGACATATGTATGCGGCCCAGCAGAAAAAAGGTTGAGTGTACCCCTGATCCAGATGAAACGGAAGCCGATTCTTTATTTATGGATTGGAGTAATATTATTGAAGGGGAAAAAATGAAATAGAATTCGCGAGGATGTGAGTAGGAAGAGGTATAACGGAAGATGAGTATGGCCAACTCTTCATGTTATCCAATAATGAAAGTTCATAAGGTGGTATGCCGTATCTTTTAAATTAACAGTTTTTAGATATTATATATATATATATATATATAGAAATCTAATTTTTTATACTGTGTGTGTGTGTGATCTTTACTTTATTTTTAAAGTTATGATTTTTATATATATGTATTTATTTTTTTTTATATTGCTTGTAGAAAGAGTATAGTTTATTTCAACATGTGCTGCCATTTCTGAATTACAATGTACTTTTATCTTCCCATTTTGTCCCTACGTTTCACAATTCTGCATCGGAACTCTACGATGAATTATTGGAGAGAGTCCAAGATCTCTTGCTCATTCTGCTCAGGAAAGTGAAATAGATTCCTTCACTTAAATCAGAAAACCACTTGGGAGCTTTTAACATCCCGCCGATAAAAACGAGTTTTTCTTTAACGCTATGGAACATTTTATAGCTTCCTTAATATCAACGAATAAGAAGTTTCAAACTCTGGAGATGGTTAACTTTCCATAATGTTCGTTCGAAAAAGAGCATTCCGCATGGAGTCGTGGACGTTCAACTCGTTCAGCTTTGTACTTCCTTTGCGAAGACTAGAACAAAGAGCGGAGACAATGGCGGGAAAAAAGGGAGAGTCGCTTCATTAGTGCGTGTGGGTTGATGAATCACTTCAAGGGAGTTCAAGGTCAACGCTCTCTCTGAGGAGGAGGTGTCAGGACATGCCTCTTTGTTTTGATAGAGCTTTTTTTTCCTTCTACAAAACGGGTCTCTTGTGGTGGGACGAGTGAATCACTCATTTCACGAAAGTTTAACTGATCATAAGACAACGGACTCGGCCCAGTGGTTAGTGTGACATATTTATTCTTTTTTTTCTTTCAAAAAGAATTTCAACGAACGCTCTGAGAACAGCGTACAATTACCGTTAAGACTTTTTCACAAAGGATGTCATTATGGGGAGTACCATTTGAGGACTGTTGGTCAAATCTTCTTTTAAAAGAAAACCTGTTTTTCGAGAAGTGGACATTATGTTTGCTAGTTTGTATATTTTTAGAAGGAAATTTTTTAAAATAATGATTCTCGATTTCGTAACACGTCACATATACATTATTTTTTAAAGAAAACTTTTTTCGGAGCTGAGGGGGGAATTAAACTGGGTGTAAGAAGCTCGCGCCTCTCTCGCGGGCACCCAGACGTGTGGGGGGAAGGGAATATACGCGGAAAGTTTTTAGAGTTCCTGTTTCCCGCAGGGAAACTTCAATCTTTGAGAACTGTGGGTGAGCATTTTGCTTCGGCTTTACCTTAGCCCAGAACTGCATTTTTGATAGTATGATTAAACTTAATTAAGATTGAAAAAAGAATTTTAAATGCTTTGAAAAATTTAGTGAATTACATTTGGTAAGGAAAATTTGCTTAGGGTTTAAAGGAAATCTGGGTGAAGAATTTTATAAGTGCGAGGATTAAGTAATAATTGAGATAAGAATTAAATCTGTGCTGCAACACAAAGCGATTCGGCAATCCGAATCGTTTGTGAGGGGCTTTGATCGAGAGACGGACCGATTGGGAAAACCCGCACGGTCGAAAGCGTCGCTCGGAGTGGGAGCTGCGCGAAAAGTCGGGGAATATCGAAACACTCGACTTGATCCAACTAAGCTATTTATTACCACACAAAGAACAGACACAATTTCAACTAATAATGGAAAGAGAATGTCTCAATGTGTTAACCGTGAAAGTGGAGCAATGGCAGTAAAACGCTAACGATTAAGAAACTAACACACTCGATCCTTATCTTAATAAAGGATCAAACCTATCCTCCGATTTAATCCAATACATAATCAGTCCTTGTGAACAATCATCACTTTAAAGTTTCCTCCTAATAAGAATCAAATCACTATAATTCTAATATTATACCTTCATTAGCACTCTCACCTGGCTCGAGTATATCTTCTCTGCTACTCTCTCTCAAGCTAGAAAACTTCGCCTATTTATAGTAAATTAATTTACAAATCACGATTATCTTCTTCCGAAGGGTTGGTTGTGATAAACGCGAATTGATAGCCCAAAGATTTCCCAAGAGGATTAGTTGGAAAAACGCGTATATATCCGTCACAAAAGTAATGTCACTACACAGTTGTCATTCCCTGCATTTTTTCCACACTGAGTTGGTGACCAAAGCAGCTTAGTAGTCATGGTCACTAGCTCATGGCCGGGGTATACGTTCGAGTCCTTGTGCCACTGAAAACCCACTGTGTAGAGGAGCTGGTGCGTGATAAATCTGTCCAGACTCAAAGTTCAGAGACGAGGTGCCCATTCAGGTGTTGTTCTCGTCATTTGACCCTGTTTCAAAATTTAGAGGTGTGTAGCCAATGTCTCTCGTGTTGCTTTATGGTGCGACATTAATGCTTTAACTTGTCGATCCAATAGTTAACCTTTATGGCTTTTGACACGGCATGGGGTGTACAGAAGGAAAGTAACTACTTGGTTGAATTTTGAACCAAATCCACTTGAAAAAATGTTACTTTTGGTTGAAATATCCACCATCCGCCCGGTAAAGTTTCAGTAGGACTTTCAAACTTTTTTTCACGATGATGGAGTTGTTTTTATTCAGAAAAAGAAAATGATATATTAATTTCCAGATATAAGAACGGACGATAAATAAAAAAATGATTTGTTGTTTTTATGGTGGCCGCGGAAGCCAGTAATCATAAAGTGACCAACCGTCCTCCTTCTATAGGTACTGTCTTTCCTGGAAAAGTGTCCTCCTTTTCAATATTTTAAAACTGATCTGATAATATCTGTATTCAGAGATAAGCCAAATACGTTTTCAATATGCCTATATAATGTCTAAAACAAATGTCACAAGAAATAACAGTTTTCGATGGTGATTTTTGACTTCAGTGCAAGTAAATTGGGCACATATAAAATATTATGTTGAATTTTTATCTAAAGAAATGCCTGATCTATGACAATTCTTTGTTTGGAACAATTAGAAGACTGAATGTATATATTTACATTTTAATAAGTTAGAGCAATGTGAAAATCAACATGATGAAATTGATACAAGATGGGTGAAATTATTAAAACATTTCAAAAATGAACACATTCCATATGAATATGTGATTATTCTTGTTGAATTTATGTTGTGCTGCCCTGGAACTAATGCAACAGTTGAAAGAGCTTTTATCAGTCGGTAATGATTTTTGTAAACCGACTAGTGAGAAATCAAAATTGAATGTTGGTATTTTAGCTACAGAGTTTACAGTAAAATTCAGTATGAAGGATAATTTCTACCCGAACTTTCCGATATACACTCAGGAACATTGAAAATAGCGACCCAAGAAGAAACCATCGGTTGATTGATTGATTAAATTTTAACGTCGCACTGTTCAGCTACACGAGGGCTTTTGGTGACGGACCACGTTATTTTGAACCATGGCCAAATGACGTGGACGACACCTGAGCTGGCACCCCCTCTCCTAACTACCACACCACACCAACGGGAGGACGTTTCAGCTCTCGACAGATTTAACGTGCATCGCTGCCCTACACGGCGGGTCTTTAGTGGTACTGGGTTCGAACTCGTGACAAGGCAAGCCACGATCCGATACCTATACCACTCGCCTACCGCGGCCACGAAGAAAGCATCGGATTGAAATGAAATTTAATACACATAATGACACAGATGAGAGATTCACTTGATCTCAAAAACAAGGCAATTAAACGAATACAGGGTGTGCAACGACACAAATACTGGGCAACTTCAATAGCGCGTTGGACCACCTCCAGCTGCAATACATGCCGCCACATGGTCCGGCATTGAGTTGATTAGACACCTTATGTTGTCCTGAGGCAGATGGGCCCACAAATCTTGAACAGCCAACTCTAAATCATGTACAGAGTGACACGATGTCATCTGCCGCATTAGCTGATCCCACATGTGCTCTACAGGGGACAAATCGGGGGAGCGGTCTGGCCATGGAAGAGTCTAAAAATGAGGTAGGAAGTCTTGAGCAACTCTTGCTGTATGCGGACGAGCATTATCTTGCTGGAAAATTGCCCCTGGGAGACCATTTAGGAAAGGTCCTACATGGGGTCGAAGAGTATCATCAACGTAACGTTGGCCCATTAAGGTTCCATGAATCACAATTAAAGTGGACCGGCTATCATAGGCTATGGCCCCCCAGACCATTACACCAGCTGTGCAGGCAGTGTGACGTAGAACAGTGTGGGGGGAATTGTACCGCCCACCAGGGCGCCTCCACACCCGTACATGGTTATCATCTGTCCCCAAAACAAACCGGGATTCATCACTAAACACAACCTTTTGTCAATATGTGATATTCTACATTGATATGGCTTGGCACCACTGTAGACATAGTTGTCGATGTTCCGGCGTTAAAGGGAGTGCACGGAAAGGGTGCTTGGATTTAAGATTTGCTTCTGCAAGGTGTCTGGAAATTGTTTGTGGAACAATTGTTACGCCTACGTCTGCTCGTATCGTTGAACGAGTCACTGTGGGTCCACAAGTGCTTGCCGCACGATCCTTCGATCCTCTCTCCTCGTGGTCTTCCTGGTCGCTTCTGACCCGGTTTTCCACGCGTGGGTACCTTCTTGTGTCCACTGCTCCCAACAATTTCTAACGGCACACTCCGAACGATCCACCTGGCCAGCAACACGGCGCGTCGACCAGGCTGTAGTTTTCATCCCGATGATCAGGCCTCTCTCAAACTCGCTTAACTGTGAGAAATGTCTTCTAGCACGTTTACCTGGCATGTTTCGCTTACCAAAATCTTCCTACAATCGGCGGGTAATCGTCACGTTTATGAATCTAACTAACTAACTAAAATTAGATGATCACAGGCGCCGGCGCCAAGGGCGCCTTTTCCCAGAAGGATGGGAGAAAAAGAAAAACCATAGTTTGAAATCGGATCTAATCAAGAGATCTCCCCGACAGAACGGGGAGGGAGGACGTACCCCGAAACTCGAAACGCTCTTTCGAAGCAGAGCGCCGGCGGGGGGAGGGGAAGAAGGCAGGAAGGAACGCGGGACGGCCGAAGGCTGTGACTCAAAGGCGGTGATTTATCACCCAAGAACCCAAAATAAAATGACGCAGTGCAGTGCAGCTAAAATGTGTTGTTGAGAGTGTTCAACTGTTGAATTATGGGGGGCGAAGCGGGTTTCTCCACTTCGTCGAAGAGTATGAATATTTAATTTTAGGATGTGGGTTTATGAATCTTCGAATTTGCGCTAGCTTATATAGCACCCTCTTCCTGATTGTAGCGCCACCTCGTCGTGTATGAGCATGCGTATTGGCACAAAACTTTTATCAATTGCATATCACATTATGCTGTAATTATTTGCAAAGTTTCGGGATTGTACTTAGATTCCTTCTTGGGTCGCTATTTTCAATGTTCCTGAGTGTATTAGAAAATGATACGTTGACAAAAAAAATCATTCAATGGAAAAGTACTCGTTTAAGATAATAATTAAAAAGAATGTAAGCGTAATTAGCGTATTTTTGTTTGAATTAATAAAACGTTTCATATATTTAAGTTGTAATTTGGTCAAATAATGTGTTTGAAACATGAGGTTGCATCCCACATCCAACGCGAGGTATGTCAGTCGGAACAAATGTTACTCTCAAAGCAGTCCGACGGATGTTGAGTGCAATTGGATTTCGAACATCTGGTTCGTCTAAGATTTGAATGTTCTCTTCAAAATGTTTCCCAGAGGTAAGATTGAAATTCTTATGGATCCCAAATTATCTTGAACCGTCGCAAAGGTCGTCGTTATATGTCGCATGATATGGTTATGAAATGTAATCAAAGTTTTAATGATGAATACACAGAAAAGCCGATGTAATAAGCAATGGGTGTCGTCAAGACGAAACTATATTTTGATATTTTTCTAAATAATTCGCAGCAAAACTAATGCAGAAAAACTTAATTATGGTAATCACTACAAAATTGCAGGTACGACACACTATTATCGTGACGCATAGTTCCAAAGGTGAATGTAATTGCGCCGAGAAAAACGTGATCATCATATTTTGGGGGAGAAAATGCAGATGTGAAGATAACGTGACGCTAGAAGGAAAGTTGCATTAGTATTCACAGAATGTGTCACTTGCAAGGGTTCATTTGTGTAAGAGTCGGAGTGACTCAAAAATGTGCAATGTTACAATAGTAAGCCATTTGTTTTTCTAGAAAGAAAACAAAAACTGAAATTACAAAAAAAAAGTATTTAAAAAAAATTCACACACACAACAAATTCCGTCTGATTTGATTATGACGTGAAAACCATTTCTGGGAAAATGTCGTATAAAAACTAAACTTTTTTAAAGGTTGCAAAAAAAAAAAAAAAACATTCACACAGAAATACTAAAAAAAAAAAGTGTGCAACATCCCATATTACATTATCAATCATGTTGCTCTCTAATTCGTATATTTATGTACAGTCACTCAAAAAGATTTTGGGACACTTGGCACGCATAACTGTAAAGCCATTTATATAAATATTTATAACATTAAAACAAAATTCAAGAAATATTTTAACATTTGGTGTACAGTATATCAGAAAAATTTTATTAGTATTATAGAACTATAATTTGTAATCTAGCTTTTCAAATGTAATTCAAAGGCACAATGGAATCAAAAAAGAATTGGGGCACTTTGGAATGAGAAATATAACAAATATACAGCGCATCAATAGAATTTAATTTCACACCACTTTTTTAGACTAGAAGTTTAAACATAAACGTTTCAATAGATATGATTATTTATAGAAAAAATGGCGAGAAAAACAAAGATATATCGGTTGGTATGCAAAATCTCGAAATAAGTCATTGGAAAAAGCGGGAAATCAGTTCGCTATATAAAAAAATTCTTGAAATTATGTATGTCTACTGTTTTTAACATCATTAACAGGTTTAAGAAAACAAATAGTATTGAAAACAAGCAAAAATCAGGGCATCCAAGGATATTTAATGAACGTGAAGAGAGGTGGATTGTGAGACAAGTACACATTAATCCAAGAACTAGTGCAGTAAAAATGACTTTGCAATGTAAAAGTAGGTTCGGAAAATTTAGTAAATCCTGAAACTGTCAGAAATCTTTTAAGAAAACATACGTATCATGGCAGAGTACCTCAAAGAAAGCCCTACATCATCAAAAAAAAAAAAAAAAGCAAATAGACAAGCTAGGTTGGCATTTGCTAAAATGTATGTAAGGCAGCCAACAGAATATTGGGAAAATATAATTTTTGTTGGATGAAAGCAAATATAAAATTTTTGGATCGGATGGCAAGCAAAAAGTTTGGTGGAATTCAAATCCAGCAATGCATGTCAAAAATTTACGGCCTACTATCAAATATGGAAGGGGTAACCAAATTGTCTGGGCTGCATGGCAAGCTCTGGTTTCGGGAACTCACATTTTATTGATGGTATAATAAATAAATATGTCTATCTTGACATTCTCAAGCGAAATTTAAAGCAAAGTGCGAGCAAGCTGGGAATCTCAGGACATTTTAAATTGTATCAAAATAATGACTCGAAACGTACTTCAGAAACTTGCAAGTTATGGGTCTTCTTCCACTGTCCTAGTCTTATTAAGAGTCCTGCACCAAGTCCAGACCTTAATCCCATTGAACATGTGTGGGGTTATTTGTAGCAAAAGCTATATGAGTACCAAATTTACAACAAGCAGGATTTAAGAATATATTTGGTCGAAGAGTGGAGCAAAATTGATTATTTATATCGATTTATTTATTTATTAAATGAATTATGTATGTACTTAATGTAAATCAAGACAATAGGTGCCGTGCTGTATCCAAACCATGCTTCATGTTGAATCGAATCCGCGTTATACGAAACTTTTCATGTAATACAGCGTTTCTCAAACTGAGGGACGTGCCACTCGGGGGAGGTTATAACTGTACTTGGGGGGCGCGAGCAAATCGAAAATAAAAAATATAATATAATTATTCATTGATTGAAAAGAAGGGAAAAAATACATTGAGAGAGAGAGACCACAGTCAAAAATAAAATATATATTTGCATTGGTATAAGACACTTATAAATGTATCAGTAAGGTAAAAAGTATTTGTTAATTAATTTATCAATGCTAAATTAAAATAAGTTCACTAATTACAAGTGATTTACATGGGCTTGTCATACAAAGATATTTACGAAATTTAATACTTATCTTGATAATTTGTGTGGTTTATAATTAAAGTCGCAATGTAGCTTTTGCGTCTCAAGTACATTATTATTGCATTATTATTGCGATGAAAATTACGTCTCACAAAATTGCCTGATGTGAAATACATCAAGGCAATGTGTACCGTGTTATATCAAAATCAAATCTTAAGGTTAAAAAATACAACAAAATATCTATTCAAAAAAATGGAATTACAATAAAAGAAATGGAAACGGTTTATTAGAACCCCAAAATGAATTTTCGTCATCACTCTCATTAGAAATTACGGCTAATCTGCTTTTTTCCCTTCAATGGGGGGGTTAAACTCCTCTTCATCAGTTATTTTTCTATCAATATAAATGTTATCTGACGTAATTGCAGTGCCCGTGGTTGCTCAGTGGTCAAGGTAACGGACTCGTGACTGTCATATCATGAGTTCAATACCGGTATCACTAAAGACCCGCCGTGTAGGGGAGCGAGGCACGTTAAATCTGTCGAGAACTCCAATGTCCACCCGTTGATGTGGTGTGGCAGTTAGGAAAGGGGGGTGCCAGCTAGGGTGTCGTCTTCGTCACTTGACCATGGTTCAAAATGACGAGGTTCGTCGCCAAAAGCCCTCGAGTAGCTGAACAATCGTTAATAATCACTCACTCATTGACGTAGTTGCAGTTGCAACCCGTCTGTTTTGATCTTTCAGAATTTCTCTATAAGGAGCTTAAGAAATACAGTCGGATCTCTAAATAACGAAGTCGCTAAACCCCCCCAAAAGTTCGTTATATGGAGGTTCACCGTTCAATATGCTTCATGAACCATATAAAACAAATTTTGAGTTCGTAAACACTATATATATTTTTAAAAGTAATTATTCATACCTTTTTGTAAATTAATATATATTTCTTTTATATATTTTAACTACCAAAAAAAAGTTGCAAGAATAGTTCTTGATGAAGTTCTTGGATGCTCAAGCACTTACGTTTTAACATTTTTGAGCTACTAGAAACAAAGTTACCAGTACGACTGATCAACAATGCAAATGAACGGATACTAGTCCAAGGACACGAGATAACTCCACTGAGGATGAAAGGGGATATCGGATACGTTTACAGTAAACTGGACGATGGGGGGTCAAAGGTTTCACTTCTTGGATGAAACTCCCAGAATTACATTGCTCTCGGCGAATTATTCATCTAATAAAAACCAGTTCAAAATTTACGAGCACCATAAAATGTTTTAAAAGAGAGAATAACTTGAAATATATCCAGAAATATACTTCAAAAATAGGAAGAAAAAAAATTGAATCACAAGAGAAAAAGTTCGTTCTATAGAAAATGCACTTCGCTACAGAGGTTATTTTACAGAGAAAATCGTGAAATGTTCTTGGTTCCAGGAAAGAGTTCGCTACACAGAAAAATTCGAAATATAGAGGTTCGACTGTACTTACAATTCTATTTTAAATTTTCCATTTATATACTACTAAATAATCTTTTTCTACAAATTTTCGAAGGAATAGTTATAAAGATATTCCTTCTTGCAATTTTTTAAAATTGTGTGGTATTAAAACCGTGTAATATATCAGTTTTTTGCCGTGGAATATCGAATACATGTTAACGAGGGACTTGCAAATTTTTCTCATAAGAAGAGCAGTATAAAGAGAGACGATAAAAATTTCGTTTTTTTTTTGTTTGTGTGCAAGAGAAAGTACTATCTGCTGCAATCGATCGTATGTTAAAGTCGCGTTTTGAGTGAGTGAGTGAATATTAACGGTACACTATTCAGCTACACGAGGCTTTTAGCGAGGGACCACGTCATTCTGAACCGTGGTCGTGACGTGGACGACATCTGAGCTCCCCCCCTCTCCTAACTACTACACTACACCAACGGATAGGACGTTTGAGCTCTTGACAGATTGAACGTTCATCCCTTCCCTTCTCGGCGGGTTTTTAGTGGTACTGAGATCGTGCTCGTGACACTCCAGCAACGATCCGATACCTTGACTACTAGGCTACCGCGGCCACAACAGCCCTTGCATTGATCTACTGTGTGTGACGTCAATAAATCCTGTGGCCGCCGCAGCCTAATGGTTATGAACAGAGCTGAGTTTGAGCCCTAGTGCTACAAAAGACCCATTGTGTACAGGGGTTGGTGCACGTAAAATCTGTCGGGGCTCAAAGTTCGCCCGTTGGCGTGGTGTGGTAGTTTCAGGAGACGAGTGCCAGTTCAACTGTCGTTCTTATCATTTGACCGAAGTTCAAAATTACGGGGTTCGTTGTTTAAGGCCCTCGTGTCGCTTAATAGTAAGACGCTAATAAAACACTCTCTTAACAACAAATATAAATGAATCAATATGAAAGTTTATTAAAAACAATGCGTATACATCACGAAAAAGAAAAATCATTTCTTAACTATTTATTTAACCTATATATAACATACTGTACGCTAATTTCGTTTAGATAACTGATGTGATTCACGCATTTCATTTTTTTCATATTGCATACATGAATATCGTGAAAGGCAGATGACCTCTCTATATTAGAAAAAAAATTATAGGTATATCGATCTATCGATTTCCTCTCTATATAAAACTTATATTTCGATATGTGTGGTTGGAGATAAAAGCAAGAAACTGGCAATCTTATTGATATCCTGACGAGAAAGAGTTAATTTAATATCCAATGACTCAAATGGGAATTACAGTAACAAGAATTTTACCGGGGAAAATATTCAACTTATATAATAAATGTACTTTAGTTGCAAGAAACATAGAGGCAGAATGCAATACATTGACATGGAACAACAGCCGTGTTTCTATGGAAACCGTTTCTATTGTGTGGCTTTTGTATCATAGATAGATTTTAATCTGTTGAAGTCTGCTCTCATTTTTTCGGACGCGAACAAAGAAGCCTGGGGAATAAAAATATTTATATTTATCTCGCGCATCTGAGTTACGATTTCATTTCTTAATCAAATATGACTTTAATATTTTCCTTACTGGACAAATTTTTTCTCGATTTCTTAAAATTTTTCTCTATTTTTTTTTAATTATAGCTTCGAATATTTGCCGTTGCGTAATTACATACGGAGATTATTTTGAATAAAGGAGGGAAATTTTCATCACTTTAATTAAAATAAAGTGTGTATGTCACCCTTCTGGTATAATGACTGCATTGCCGTAAGGCCTGGGTTCGAATCCCGGAGAAGACATGGATGTTTGAAAATGTATAGTGCCTTCGCGGCATGGGGAACTCTAAATAGCTGTCGAGCCGCGTCCTCTTGTGTGGTTGGTGGAAGGAGGAGAGAGGTGAGATGCCTCACCTCGACTAGGGTGTTTCTCCCTCAAAATTGAGGTAGAACCGAGCCAAATCGTACTGTTACCTGCATGGTGCTCAAAGCTACAGCTAACGACAGGCGTCACTTACCTCTTTGCCACGATGAATGGCGTGGGCCTCGATCTGCCCTTTACCGATCAGGTGGTATTAATAACAACTACAACAAAATAAAGTGTAATAATACTACACTTAATAAATATACCCGTAACGAATAATGATGGCAACGGGTTCGTTCTTTATATTGCTTCAATCTAATCGTGAGACCAGGGTGACCGAGTGGTCTTGGTCGTGAACTCGTAGGATCGAGTCCTGGTGCCACTGAAGACGGCTGTTTAGAAGGACTGGTGCAAGTTAAATTTATAGAGGCTCAAGTTCCTCAATTTAGTCCTGTGTGGAAGTTTGGAGAGGGGATGCCAACTCAAGTGCCCTCCTCGTCACTTGACCGTTGCTCCAACTTACAATATACGTCACCAATCCTCGAGTTGCTTCACAGGGTGACATAAATCAAAATCAAATCAGTGTTGTATGAAGATTGTTGAGAATGGATTGCCAGAGGGGATGTTGTCCTCGTAATTTGACCTTAGTGTAAAATTGTGATGTCTATCGCCAATAGTCCTTGTGCAGCTTCAAAATACGATGTTAATTTGTGACGGGATCTATTCACGTCCCCTCATTAATCCTCTTGGGGAAATACTTTTCTTTTGAGTTTAAAACCGCCTTCCGAGAGAGAACTTGATTTTATGCTGATTTGAGTGCTACTTAAACCCTGGCAAGGTGTGTGTTAGGGTGAGTCATTATTCTGTTATTAAAGTGAGATGAACGAAATGCCTTTCGGAAACCTTGGTGAAAGAGATAATAAGTTTTAGAGTTAATTATAGTCGACCCACAGGATAGATTTGACGAGTGCTCTTCTATCGGACCACACTCAGATAAGTGCTTAATTATTTGCCTTACGAACTTAAGATAGTTCTCTAAATTAATTTCTCCTTCGGTTTTTAATTTGGATTGATCGTAAGCAGTACCGCACACAGGAATTTTCCAAGGGGTCTGGGGTTGAAAGTTCACCATTCATGTATCGTGCTCCTTTTAATTTTGTCGATTTTCGGGTACAAAACACAATAAAAACTAATTATTTAATAAATAGTTAGCATTAATTAATAAAATTAATCATTAATAACAAATACTTAATTAAATTTTATGTGCTTGTTAAATTTTATCAATCGGAAAAAAATCAAGGGCTTTGGAGGGGGGTCCAGACCCCCAGGACCCTACCCCCTTGTGTGCGCCACTGATTAAAAGTTAATTAAACTGAAAGAAAAGTGATTATGTATATACTTTATAACAGGATGGTGAACTAGTGGCACGCATGCCATCAATGGCACGCGACACAATATTTTAAGCACGTCAGCGATCAAAATGGTGTGCATTTTATTTCAAAATAACAAAGTTCACTATGAAGTATTACGAAAAAACGTGAGTGCTCGGTCGGGGGGTGGTGGGGAGCATACTCGTTTGTTATTGTTTTGCCTTAGTTACGTCGTGGGCTACAATTGCTTATGATGCAAAGTTTGACAACGCGTAACATAGTCAATTTCATTGACATAATTGTATTTTAAAGTTTATTTGTCTTATATTTACGATTTTTAACTGCTATTAAAGATGGCTAATTCAGTAAAAAAAAAAGGTGCAAGATAGTATATGTAACAAAGAGTTTCGAATTTGGTGAATCTAGAAATGTGGCGTTATTAGTAAAGGTGACAAAGTGGTACGTGTTTTACGTTCAGGAATAGTGTCATACAAAACATCGTCGGTAAATCTACTAAAAGAAATATGTTACAATCCTAATGTATGTTATTTGTCATCCAATCTGCAATAACATAAGTCACACTAATGTTCACTTTACTATGAATTTACGTATAACTAAAACATTTAAACAATACAGTGTACAAGGGGTTTTTTTTGTAGTAAATAAAGAGTTTTGTATTTAAATTTTATTATTTCCTCAATAATCACAAGTAGACATTAGTTGACGGCCTCATGAAACATTTCTTTGAACCAATGGCACGTTGATCCATAAAGGTTCGCCACCCCTGCTTTACAACAACGTTTGTGGGTTCAGTGTCCTTAACTACACCCGTAGCTAGGGATGGCGATTTGAGATCGATTAATCTGAAAATCGATTTCTAGGGTAAAAAAAAATAGATTTTTTAAATCGATATGTAGCTTTGAATCGATTCAGTGAATCTATATTTCATCCTAGAAAATCGACATTCGATTTTTTCTGTTTTGATAAAAACCAAAAAATTAGTAAAAACGAAGAGTTTACAAGTATATTTGGTAAAAACGAAGGATTAAAGCATATTTGGTAAAAACGAAGGATTTAAACACTATTTATCGCCGCAGTTGTGCACCTTAAGTATGATGCTGTACTTTAATAGCTAAAACAAAACAACTGTATTTATCATCACGTTCACTGAATAGCCATGATGTACGTATGTATATGAGTATCGTGGGATCATCTGTTCCTTGTGAGTGCCTGTTTTCGATTGCCGGCAACACTGCAAGTGATGTTTCGGAACCGCTTGGATCCCAGTATACTTGAGACTGTTGTTTTTAAAAAGCTTAGAGATATTAAGTATTGGGATATATATATAAGCTATATTATCTATTTTCTAAAATTTTTAATGTAACAAATACATTTAGAAAATAAATGTCTTCTTTTATGACTGATCTTTGATATGGTAACTGAACTAAAAAATTCCCTGATTTTACTGATACGAGATCATTTAAAATTGTGTAGTTATTGTTTTTCATAAAATGGATTTATATTTACATTGTAAATGCAGACTTGAAAAAAATTGATTTTTTAAAAATCGGTCTTTTAGACTTCAATTTTTTTTTTAAAATCGATTCATCAGGTTACGATTCGAATCGATTTAAAAATTGATCTTTTTCGGAAAGAATCGCCATCCCTGCCTGTAGCTTTAGGGCTGCGACAAATTAACAGTCAATGAAGATTAATCTTCATAGTAGAATCAGGACAAGAGACCCCCTCCGAGCATTATCATAACATTGCTTGATATTTATAATGATTTTAGAGAAAGAAAACACGAGGGGTACTCTGAATCGAAATTGGGATGCTTACTATAGTCCTCACACGGAGTGAGTGCATCTTAACATTACACTATGGAACAGCAAGAAAGCTATTTGTGAGGGATCACGTCCTTTTTTATCATGGCCAAATGACAACATCTGAACTACCCCATCCGTCTCCAAACTACCACTCCAACGGGAGGACTTTTAGTTTTGACATATTTAACGTACATCAGTTCCTCTACACAATAAATCTGCAGTGGTACAAGGGGTCGAACTGATGACATGTCGACCAGGAGTCCATAAACATGTCCAATGGGTTACCACAGCTATATTATACCGCGAAGTTCTGGTACTTATACTCACGTAACGTGGCGTGTCAGTAAGGAAAGAGTGGAGCTGTTTTAACACATGAGCCATAGCTTTTAAACAAACAGGGTGGCCACGGTAGCCTAGTGTCCAAGGTATCTTTTCGTGGCAGCCTTTGTTCGAGCCCAGTACCATGAAAGACCCGCCGTGTAGGGCAGCGATGCACGTTAAATCTATCGAGAGCTCAAACGTCCTCCCGTTTGTGTGGAGCGGTAGTTAGGAGAAGGGGTGCCAGCTCAGGTGTTGTCCACGCCACTTGACCATGGTTCAAAATGACGAGGTCCGTCGCCAAAAGCCCTCGTGTAGCTACACAGTGCGACGTTAATATTCACTCAACACAAACATGATTAGATTAACCGTAGCACTCATTAAGGATTTTCATGTGACTGCGAAGTAAAAGTATAAAAAAAAAATTAATGAAGGACTTTTTAAAATGCTGAATAACTGGATTTTTTTTTACAATAACTTAATATATACGAACACTATACACCTTCTTTAAAATATTCTTCATTTTCCTTATAAAGTATATATTTACGGACTTCGGATTATTTTTAGAGCTGCTGCGACGGAACAGGTTTTGTTTGGTTCCAAAAGTTCGTTGACCCCTCGACTAAAATAACGAGTTTCGTAGCCGATAACACTCTGCGATGCTTCGGGAAGATAGATTGTCAAAGCACCTCTGAGTACTTTTGCAGAGTTGATTTAGAAAACTCTTCTCTCTGATTTGAGACGCAGGAAAAACAATAAATGTTTTCTTTTTTGATGACTGTCTTTCATTTGTTTCATTTTCAACAATACCCAGTTAATACTTACCTCTGAGTCGTATTAGGAGTAATTCCTTTTACCCTCGATGTGTAGGCAGAGTACACAATAAACAAAGGCCTTGAAGACCCAACATAAACAGAGCATCCACAAACTATAACAATATACAATCCTCTTTTTTCCTTCTCCTTCTCCCAAACAATGCCTCTCGGCCTTTCACCTACAGATAGAGGCCGCTGTTTAATCTAGTTGAGACAACGTCTTTTGTGCTGTGGCCATCTGTTGCAGCAAAAAAAAACCTTTTCTTAAAATTATTTTTACTCTCCCTCTTTCTTCACACCCACGGTTAACTGTAACTTTCAGCGTGGGCGCAAGACCCGTTACGTAACGTAAATATTTTTCTTAGCGTTAATTAAAAATGGAGTTTGCAGTATGCCGGATAAACAAAACAAAAAAAAAGTTTCCCAGAGATAACTTTTATGTTAGATTACATAGAAAAAAATTAATTTTTACAGAGTTTCTTCCAATGAGTGGCAACATCTTTTCAGACGCCAGCGTGTCTTTCCTCTGGTTTAAATTTCATCCGGTTTCGTGGTTTCGGAATAGTTAAGCGACTCGATGTAAACAGCTATTTTAATCAAGTGGGGGATTCAAATTGCTGTGTGTGTGTGCTCATCATTTTTACTCATCTAGAAAGTGAATTATGAATCCCCCTGTATTTCAAGCAAAAATAATATGAGTACTTATTGCCATCAACAATCCAAATTAAAATCAATGTTAAGCTTCTAGTTTCATTCATTAATGCAATATCTACGGATAATTGTTCTTATGTCAATAGAAATGTGTGTATGTAGTTCATTTTGCTCTTTTTACTCCTGAAGAAATGTGGAGATTAGTCCACTCTTCTCTCTCTCCAAAAACCACGAGATTTGGAGCGGGCTCCTTTGAGGTGTCCGATTTTTTTTTTTGCTATCAAGATTTGGCCTTGCCCTTAAAATTTATGGGCCGCAGATGTCAGGCGGTCTTTCTAAAAAATATCCGTTGCGTGTGTTAGTCAGTCTCTTAGTCCAAATACGAAGGACGCCGCACCGGAAATCGGATGCATAAGTATTCGCCGTACTGCTTTAATATAAAACAAATACAGCCACGTTGGCATCTTTTTTGGCAACTTAGCGACCCTTTTGGCGACTTGTGTCAAAACTTGAAAGGTTTTTTTCTCACATTTTAAAGCGTTCATTTGAGCTGAAATTTTCTATACACTATTGTTTGGGGTAAAAATATGATAATTTAATTATAATGAATTAAAATGAATTGAGACTGAAGCTTATTATTTAAAGAATTATAGATACAGCCACGTTGGCTTCATTTTTAGCGGCTTGGGTCAAAACTTTAAAAGATCTTTTTTCTCACGTTTTAAAGCGTTCGGGATAGCTGAAATTTTATAGACACGATTGTTTTGGATGACAATACGATACTTTAATGATAATTAATAATAATAAAAATTAATGACCCCTTAATGGTGTGATTCTGTCCTATGTATATACATATTTATATTAATTGTAACTATTTAATAAAAGGTAGCTAAAATAAAATCTTTCTCTGTTGATCTAAGTAGAGATTTGACTTGAAATTTTTTTTTATATTACTTGTTTTATATCTTTTCACAAAAATAAAGTTTGCTTATACTCATATGTTTAGGAATTTATTATTTCGAGTGTACACTCTCATTTCCCCTTCCCCTATTTTCAAACTACAAATTACATAAGCATTCAGTACAAAGAAAATGGGGGTGGACATGGAATCCTGCAAAGCAGGGGTTTTTAAACTCGATTCCCTGGAACTTATACAGGGTTTTTGCAAGTGAAATTCGCCTAATCAAAGAGCCAAAATTGTAGTAAAAAATTTTACCTTTTACAAAACATTGAATTCTTCAAAAGAGTTTGCTTGTAAAAACAAATATAATTAAATATATAATGAATAAAATAAAATTTTAAATTTCGTAGAAGTAACATGTTTTAAGTAGGAATGGATAATTCAAAAGGCTTGTCAATGAATAAGAAGGAACAGCTTATTAACATATCAACGGATTCGACGTTAAATTCTAAATTTAAACAGGAAAAAAAAAGCTTCTAAATAAGTTTAAAATATTTCTCAATCTACGTGGCAACAAGAACAAAACATAGAAGCAAATTAGAGTAGAATATACCTAGATTTCGATTAGAGCTGCTTGAATATACCTAGAATTCGATAAATTGTATTAAACAATGCAAACACATATCCCAGTCATTAAATATAATGCAATGGTAGATAACACCTAGAGTGCAGATTAATGAGTAAAATACATTAATATAACTTGTTAAAAACTTTTAATAAAAAATACAGTATTTTTTTAAATGTCTTTACTTTAAGTACCATAAAATCCAACGTACAGCTCGCACCGGCATATAAAGTGCACCTATACTTTCACAAGCGGTATTTCTTAATTTTTAGAAATATTTGCCGTATGATGCGCACCCCCTTTTTTAAGAAGAAATCTGAAATGTACGTGTGTGCAATAGTTTTTATATTTTGAAGTCATTTATTTCAAGTGTGTTATCTCCCAAACTTTTTTTTTAAAAAAAATAGTTTTCTTCTAGAGTTAGAATACTTTAAGTTTATAAGGAATGTCATATACAAATTGACAGGAATGACATATTTTAAATGCACAGTACTTCAGTAAACAGTCTTTCAAAACAGTATTGGGACATTTGGCATGCATAACTGCAAAGTCATTTATAATAAAAATATTTATCACATTAAAACAAAAACAAAATTAATTAAGAAATATTTTAACATTTGTGGTGCACAGTATACAAGAAAATTTTTATTAGTATTATAGAACTATAATTTGATCTAGCTTTTCAAATGTAATGCAAAGGCACACTGGAGTCAAAAAAGTATTGGGACACTTTGGAATGAGAAATATAACAAGCATACAGCTCATCAATAGAATTTAATTTCACACCACTTTTTTAGACTAGAAGTTTAAACATAAACGTTTCAACAGATAAGATTTATTTATAGAAAAAATGACAAGAAACAAAGATATTACGAGATTTCGCACACCAACTGATATAAGTCATTGGAAAGAGGGGAAATCACTTGTCTGTTTTGGACAAATCTTGAAAAATTGTTTACTGTTTTTAACATCATTAACAGGTTCAAGAAAACAAAAAGTGTTGAAAACAAGCAAAAATCAGGGCGTCCAAGGATATTTAATGAACGTTAAGAGAAGTGGATTGGGAGTTTGCAATGTAAAAGTAGGTTCAGAAAATTTAGTAAATTCTGAAACTGTCAGAAATCTTTTGATAAAACATACATATCATGGCAGAGTACCTCAAAGAAAGCCCTACATCATCAAAAAAAAAAGCAAATAGACAAGCTAGGTTGGCATTTGCTAAAATGTATGTAAGGCAGCCAACAGAATATTGGGAAATTGTAATTTTTGTTAATGAAAGCAAATATAACACATTTTCGAATCGGATGGCAAGCAAAAAGTTTGGCGGGAATCAAATACAGCAATGCATGTCAAAAATTTACAGCCTACTGTCAAATATGGAGGGAGTAACCAAATTGTCTGGGGCTGCATGGCAAGCTTAAATTTTATTGATGGTATGAATTAATATCTCTATCTTGACATTCTCAAGCAAAATTAAAAGCAAAGTGCGAGTAAGCTAGAAATCTCAGGACATTTTAAATTGTATCAAAATAATGACCCGAAATATTTGCAGATATTTACATGTTATGGGTCCTCTACCACTGACCTAGTGTTATTAAGAGTCCTGCACTATAAATCCAGACCTTAATCTCATTGAACATGCGTGGGATTATTTGCAGCAAAAACTATATGAGCACCAAATTTCTTACAAGCAGGATTTAAGAAAATATTTGGTCAATGTGTGGACCAAAATCGATAGATCGTTTTGCAAAACATTAATCCAATCTACACCAAATAGACTTCGAGAGGTCATGAAAAGCAAGGGTGATCCAACAAGATATTAATTTTTAAGTTTGAATTGTTTTTCTTAATTTATTAGGAAGTGTTCCAATACTTTTTTGAGGACGTTTTCTTAATTTGATATTTCTTTTATTTTCAATTTTAACCATAATTTTATTAATGTATAAGTTTTGTTCAAATTATTATTATTATTTGTATTTACCAAAATAGCATTTACGTCTTTTCTTTGTTTCATTTGTATTGCGATAAAAATCTATGAACTGGTAGTGTGTCCCAATACTTTTTTGAGTGACTGTATGTAGAAGTCCAATTTTTAATACTCTCACCTCATTTATTATATATATATATATATATATATATATATATATATATATATATATATATATATATATATATATATATATTAAAAAGCTATCATTTCTATACCCGGCGGGTATAACGAGCTTCCGTTAATTTCGATCTTATTTTTAGTGTTAAAAGTACGCCAATAACACACACACATGTGTGGTGATCTATATTAAATATTATTTTAAGATATATTCTTCTAAAGCTTTTTTTAATGTCGTTTCCCGGAAACACCTTATAGTTTCAAAGAGTTCCATATGAAGTTACAGGAGAAAAATATAATATTTCAGAAATTCCAAAAAAAACAACACTTCCCTACTTTCTTAAAAGTGTCTCGTTCTTTCATCCAAGATCGGGCAATGTTCTCGTACACGAATGAGGTCAAGTCGAATAAAAGATTGGAGACGGCGTTCCTTTTTTATGCTTTCTGGGCCAGGGAAGGTGATCGTCTGGGGTGGAGTACCCCCAATGCTGTCCCCGCAACAGGTTTCTGTTTAAAAAAAAGAGGACACCTCGCCTAGCATATTGTGCAGACTTTCGATTTCGGAGAAAGCTGGGGTTATCGTTCTCTTCTTCCCCTCGAACATTCTCTTCTGTGAGTATTAACGATGGATTGTTTCATTACGTCGGGGTCAAACGATGTTTTCTTTTCATTGTGAATCATTGTTCAGAACAAAGACTCCTATGTTATCTCTCTTAAGAACGAATTCCTTTTGATGTAATTAAATTAAGGGATCATTGAAATCATACATCGACGACAAAGTACAGTAGAACGTCGTTTATCCTAACGTTTAGTAACCGGAACGTCAAATATTCGGACTAGTTTTTTTTAACTACATGTACTGCATATGAAAACGTTTTCGAACAGTGCAATGCTCAAAAGTTGTTTCGCGTGAGGCCAAAAGTGACGAGAAAACCCAAGGTCAGGGATATTTGGGAATTACAGTTGTGTGATTTGGTAAACATCTGCGGGAATATTAGATCAGTTTGTATAGACTTCAATGACGATCACATGGATGAGTTTACTGACTTTGTCCAATCGATCTTATGATTTCAAGATTGCGATGAAGAAGATGTAGAAACCCGTATGGTATGCGATGCAGAAGACTGTGGATTTCAAACGCTAAATAATGACGAGATTGTGGCTTCCGTGCACCGTGATTCCGACCCTGTTGACGATGAAACCGATGAAGACGAGGACAACAACAGCATCGAACGTAGCAAGGGTCCATCAAATGCTGACGCGTTTTCTACGCTAGAGACAGCTATGGAGTGGTACGAACAACAATCAAAGTTCTGTTCTTCTCAACTACTGCTGCTCAAGAGAATGAGAGACCTTGGAGCGAAAAAACGAAGGTGTACGATGGTACAGCGAAAAATAAGTGATTATTTTTCACATAAAGGTGAAATTGCGACATTTTGCTCCTGTTTTGCTTTTTCTTCAAGCACGTTTCCCGCATGTGATGTGATTTTCAATATTCGTATAGTGTCCGGTTTCATATACTGCATGGATCGCATTCGGTTTTCGGTTATCCGAACAATCGCGTATCCGAACGGTGTCCGGTCCCAATTGATTTGGATAAACAACGTTCTACTGTACATCTTTCTGTTAGTTGGTCATATAACATGCACTTCTATGTAACTTGCCTCACTGCCATAGTACGCTCATGAGCCTCAAGTTTGATCCCCGATGCCCGTTAATTCTGCCGAATCTCAAAGCTATTATCACAAGTGCAAAATGTATAATTTTGGAAAGAGGGGTCTTTTTCACATGATCGTTATCTTAAACCACAGGATTCTTCACCAATAGTCCTCATGTTGGGAAATGTAACGTAAGTAAATGCTACCCAGATGGCGCTGACTGCTGTGTTGAAGGGTGCGGATACAAATCCTGGAGAAGGCATGAATGTGTAGTATCTGTGTGGCATAGGGCATTCTAAATATTTGGAGAGCCGAAAGTCCTCTCGAGTGGTAAGGGAAGAGAGGTGGAATACCCCTAGATCACACTCTGGGGTTTACCCTTAAAATTTGGGTGGAACGGAGCAAAATCGTACAGTCACCTACAACGGTCAAGCTAAGGCAGTATTTCTCAAACTGTGGGGTACCCCCAGGCGTGATAACTCTGTGAGAGGCGCGCGAGCATATTGGAAAGTCGAAAACAAATGATTATTTAAGAAAAACTACTAATTTTTACTGAAAGTAAGCAAACAAAATGCATTCTGATATAATAAAATATAAAAATACTCATTTGCACCGATGTAATACACTTATAAATGTATTAGTATTGCACCAAAGTATTTTATAATTAATTAAACGATACTCAGTTTAGAACAAGTTTAAAAATTACCATTGACCCCATGGGCTTGTCATACATAAAAAAACTTTTACAAAAAATAACACTTATATCGATAATTTGTACGGCTTATAATTAATCCCTTAACTGCGAATTAAAAGTCACGTGATTCGATTCTTAATGCCACCATTTCCCATCTAGGGGCACGTATGTGGTTTATTGGAGGGGGATGAAAAGGAATAAATAAGTAACAACTTCTCTGAAATAAATCCTTCGCAAACACTGTCAAGGTCCTTTTATTGCATTTCAAAACCTTCAGAATACTTTTACGGATATCAGTGCACAAGGAAGATCGTACTGTGGAAAGACGTATATATACGTCCGAGTCAATTAACGCTTTGGCTGAGTCAGATGTTATATATGCCGGTGGCACTAAAGAGGTTCAAGGCGTATTGTAGTTTTAGCGCAAAGCATAGTATTATTGAATCCAATGCATTGTTGTTGAATGGAGAGGGGCGTGATGAAAATAATGATTGAATAGTGGGCCGCAAATGTTGAAAACTTGAGAAGCACTGAGCTACGATCAATAGAGTCCAGGGCGGCGGCTAATCTAACCCCCTTGCCCCAATAACTTCCGTGGGCATCGTTACTGTTGATCGGGTGGAATAAATTACAAGAACAACACGTAAACAAATAAGTAATCATTCTACGACACGCTATTTAAAGTGTTTAAATGGTTTAAATTATTGTCTTCTAGAGCACGATTCTAAGATTTTGGTCCACAGCGCCTCTAAAGGGTGTTCTCAGAGTCTCTCTCACCCCTTTTACAGACTCTGAAATGCGTGGAAAATTCGAAAAATGCGCCATATTAGACTGCATAATAGCTCCCAATGAAGAAACTCTACTAGAACTTGTATTTCGATCTATAATATTATGTCTGTGAAGGATGTTCAGAATCTTGGAGGTTTGCGATGTCACCCTGTTACATAAAGAGGATGTCGCGGCGATTAAAAGTTGAAAAAACGCAACTCTAGAGGCATAGGAAGGCAATTATTCGTGGTTGTTGTAATTTAAACCACGTTCGACTAGGATAGGGATGGCAAACCATTGGCACGTGGCATAACACTTTGGGCACGAAACCAATCAAAACGATCAACCGCAATTGATTCTTCAATCAAAGAATTTTCAGTGAGATTTTCCCAGTTCAAGGAATTATCAGAAACGCTCAAGTTTAGTATGTACCCTGATGTGGCATGATTTGATAAACTGAATTTGCCCCGATTCGACGCTGGAAATTGTAGAATTTGAAATGCAACTTGTTGATTTCTGGTCTAGTTAAAAATGGATTTAAAAATTTATTGAAACAAGGAAAAAGTTAGAATTGATTGAAACAGAAAGATTAACAAGCAGAAGCAGAAAGATTAATAAGCAATAAAAGTAAAAAGGCCAGTAACGAAATTTTGGAAACATTAAATTCGATTCCAGATACGTTTAACTGTGTAAAGACTAGAAGCAGGCTCATGTTATTTTTAACCATATTGTCATCGACCTATGCCTACGGGTCATTTTTTTCAGAGATGAATTAAAGACTCGCTTAGAAACCATTTGGCAGATGACTCCAATGCAACATGCATTCTGCTAAAAGTAACACCCTACCCAATCCTAATATTATTTATTTCTCTAATTTGCAACAGCAGAAATTACACTAATGTTGCTTTACAAAATTTGAATTACGCGTATAACTAAAACATTTACAACTATAAAATACAAAATGTATTTTTCTGTAGTAAATAAAGAGTTTGTGTTAATATTTAGTTTTATTATTTTCCCAATATAATCACAAGTAAAAATTATTTGACGGCACGTGTATACCTCAGTTAGCATTTCTTTGGAAAAAAATGGCTCGTTGATCCATAAAGTTTCGCCATCCCTGGACTAGGATATAAAGTTTACATTTCACACACACGTTTTCTTCCCCTCTTCATCATACCACTTTTCGGAGTGACAAGGTACGAATTAATTCCCTGCACGCTACAATAGGACTTTCAGCTTCAATCAGAATGACTATTTCACTTCATTCTACATAATGCTCTTTTCTGTGGTTGTTTCTTTTTTGCCACCCGATCTCAACTGCATCAGATTCAGGTCCATGAAATTCATCATGGCAAGGGGCTAGATGTACGCCTGTCGTTGGCCGTAGCCTTGAGCACCATACAGATGATAGTACGATTTTGCTCGGTTCCACCATAATTTTGAGGGAGAACAACCTGGGCGAGAGTCAGGGGACTCCCACCTCTCTTCCCCTTCCACCAACCTCACGAGAAGACTTGCGGCTCGACAGCTATTTCAAGTACCCCTATGCCGTGAAGGTACTACGCATTTATAAACATCCATGTCTTCTCCGGGATTCGAACCCAGACCCTGCGTCACAGCAGTCGGCATTGCTAACCACTATACCGGATGGGCGACAGTCATCTTTTATAGAATGGGGAATCAAAAATGTGACACTTGATCTGAGAAATGAGATTTTGTATTCAAAGGCACTAAATTAAAACCTTAAATTTAATAGATGTCACACTAGATTTCAATGTTGCTTTAAGGCTAATGTCATTTTGATTGCACATGTCTGAGTGTTTATTAACTTCGAAGTATAAAGCAACATGAGGGATATTGGAACGGCCGCGGTAACCAAGCGGTCAAGGCATCGGATCGTCGCTGGCCTTGTCACGAGTTCAAGCCCAGTACCACTAAAGACCTGCCGTGTAGGGGTGCGATGCACGTTAAATTTGTCGAGAGCTCAAACGTCCTCCCGTTGGTGTGGTGTGGTAGTTAGGAGAGGGGTACCAGCTCAGGTGTCATCCACGTCACTTAACCATGGTTCAAAATAACGTGGTCCGTCGCCAAAAGCCCTTGTGTAGCTGAACATTGCGACGTTAAAATTCACTCACTCACGAGGGATATTGGAAACGGACCAAGTAATTTTGAACTTGGGTCAAGTGAAGAGCACGACACCTGAGTTAGCATCCTCACGCCAAACTTTCACACACA
Organism: Trichonephila clavipes; assembly: GCA_019973935.1. Taxonomy (NCBI): domain Eukaryota; kingdom Metazoa; phylum Arthropoda; class Arachnida; order Araneae; family Nephilidae; genus Trichonephila; species Trichonephila clavipes. The sequence goes on along the minus strand of BMAU01000205.1, from coordinate 370,408 downwards.
CCAATAAGAAAACTGTGAACCTCGACTGATTGAACATACACCAAATCCTCTACACGGCGGGTCTTCGGTGGTACTAGGCTCGAATTCATGGAATTTCGGCCGTGAGTCTTTCACTGTGATCAGTAGACTATCGTAGTCGTAATTTTGAGTGTTGTTAAGTAACAAAGATATCGAAATTGGTTCTATTGCTCATGCCATCCCACCACATCTATTTACAAAAGAACAAAAGGCGGACTTCCTTTCAACATGTGATGACTCAAAAGAAACGTTTCTGTTTGTTAAAAACGTGTAACCGACAAATACTTGTTAAATTTCCATCGTGCAAGACTGATGGAATAGTTCCCTTCATAATTAATTTCGAACCCAAATGAGTTAAACATTAATACGATATTTTACAACTCCAATACTCTGGATCAGCGGTCGCCAAACTTTTTGACCTCACGGATCAGTAAACTCCTAATTTAAATCCTGCGGATCACTAATAGGATTTTTAAAGTGTTAAAAACATTTGTAATAAAAATTGTGATAAAGAACGCATTAAATGTACCTAGTTAATAAAATGAAACTGTTAATTGTAACCAAATTATGAACGCTTTATTAATAAACCATAATAAAATAAACAAAAATTGTAAAAACAAAACAATTAAAAAATCGTTTAAATGTATCAAACTTTTAGCATTATACATTTCTATATAGTGTGATGGATGTTCCTGCTTTATTGGAATAAGATTGTGGATATTTGGATCCATGTTGTTACTGCAAGACGGAGAACCGCATTTATTTCAAGCTGAGATCGGTACCCAGTTTTGATGGCTGTTACATGAAAATGCCTTTTCACATAAATAAGTTGTAGAGAATTGAACCAGAATTTTCATCGTCTGTTTACTAAAAGGGTATTTACTTTTTATGGAAATTCAAAATTGAAATCTTGATAAGGATGAATGAAATTTAAATTTAAGAGTTTCACTTAGTTAAGTGAATTTTCGCTGCACACAGATATATTATTTCCATATAACAATGCAACTACAGCAGTGTGACTTATATATCGTGGCGTTATTTATGAAGTAGCGTTTTTATAACTTTTTACGTATTGTTATTAATTGAATTATGCTTCAGTGCATCTTAAAACATAACTTAACACTGTAAGTGAGTATATTCCACATTTTTCTGGGGACCAGCGAAATTTTCTCGCGGACCACCACTTTGGTTACCTCTGCTCTGGATGATAGTGCCTTTCATGTACGACGTATGTAAACTAAGTAATGAGACTGGTAGCGTAGTGTTTGATCTGGCAACACTGGGGAAGGGGGACATGGAGGAGAGGTAGGTAAGCATGTGATGCGTCATCAGTAAGAGTTTGAAGTCTCTGAGTCAAGTTAATTGTCTGTAGTGATTTGTTTAGTGAAACAGGTTTTTCTCGTGTGTTCTGAAATGAGTGACAACGAGCAACGATGTGCTATCAAGTTTTGCTTCAGATTTGGACACAACGCAACAGAAACATTTGCAAAACTTCAGCCAGCCTACGGAGACAGTGTTTTGTCAAGGGCCCTCCCGGGTTTTTGGTGGTTTAAGGCATTTTCAGAAGGAAGAGAGCAGCGGAAGGCCCTCAGTTTCAAAAACCGCTGAAAATGTCGTTAGAGTCCGGGACCTTGTGCGTTCAGATCGTCGCTTGACAGTCAGAATGATTGGGGAAGAGTTGAATTTGAATCACACCACCGTTCATCAGATTTTGACCAATGAATTGAAGATGAGAAAGATCTGCGCCAAAATGGTTCCGAAAAACCTTTTTCAGTGAACCGTTTCTTGGCCAGCAAGAACATTTCTGTTGCTCCTCAGCCCCCTTATTCACCCGACTTGAGTCCTTGCGACTTTTTCCTCGTTCCAAAATCGAAGAATCACCTCGAGGGACATCATTTTGGGACACTGGAAAACATTCAAATGGCTGCAACCGACCAGCTGAAGGCTATTCCAATATCCGAATTCCACCAGTGCGATAGATGCAATAAAAGATAAAGATGCAGCAATAGAACTGAAGGCTACACATATTTTATCGCAATGTTAAAATAACTGTTTGTGTTGAGACGCAAGAGGCAGATTGGAATACATTTCGCCGTGCGATTTGATATATAACTAGACATAGCATTTCTTCACTTCCTTTGGCACGATTCGTAATCTTACATTTTTATTTACAAATTATAAGAACAATTAAAATAACTGGAAAATCCTCTTATATATAAAACAGCGTTTCTAAAACTGTGGGGGCACCCCCTTGATGGGGCGGGATAATTCCTCTAGAGGAGCGCGAGCATATTGAAAACTCGAAAACAAAAAGTTATTTTTTAAAAAATATTAATTTACTGAACGTAAACAAACAATTCTTTCTGACATAATAAAAAATAAAACACACATTTATTTATGTATATGTATATTCTTTATTATTTATATTTACTTATGTATATGTTATTTATGCGTGTGTACACACTTATAAATGTATCAGTACTGCACAATGTATTTGATAATTAATTTAAATATACTAAGCTAAAAACACACAAGTTTATAGCTTGTATATAAAATTATACACAAACATTAACACTCGATAATTCGTACGCTTTATAATGAATCCCTTAACTGCCAATTAAAAGTTACCCGATTCGCTGCTCCCCGATGCCACCGTTTTCCACGTGGTATTGGATGGATGGGGAGGGAGAAAAGGAATGAACAGGCAAAATCTTCTGAAATAAGTAAATCCTTCGTAAACACTGCCAAAATCCTTTTAATGCATTCCAAAGCTTTCGGAATAATTTTATGGATGGCAGTGCACAGAAAAGAATGTACTTCGGAAAGATGTATATACACTGGTGTGCAAAAATTAAGGACGAGACGGTTTTTTCAATATAACTTTGTACAAAAGCTTTCCAAATCAGCACATTTAATACCGTAAGATCCCCAATACGTAAGGACATGTGTAATATGTAAGCAACACTTACTAAAAGAGAAATCAGAGGGATAAAAAGAAGCTTAATTGGAAAAGTAGCATGAAGCGCAATGCGACTGAAGGCCGAAACATCCCTGTGATGGGTGTCCAGCAAGAAACATCCGGTCTTTAGTAGGGGATAGGATCTCCCCTGACTGCTAGGCAGGTTTCACAGCGTCTGCCCATGCTGAGAATGAGGGTGTCAATGAGTTGTTGAGGCATTGCTGCCCATTCGTCTTGCAGCGCCAATCGAAGCTCCCGAATCGTTACTGGTGGTAAGGTACGAGCTGCCAAGCGTCTGTCTAGAAAATCCCATACATGCTCGATGGGATTGAGATCCGGAGATCGCGCCGTCCAATCCATACGTTCAATATCCTCACTCTAAGAGCTGTTCGGCAGCTACTGTGCGATGCCATGGTGCATTGTCGTCCATGAAAAGGAACTGCAGACCCATAGCGCCTCTAAAAAGAAGCACATATGGAAGAAGAATCTCGTTACAATAACGGGTCCCGTTGACTGAACCTGCGTCGAAGATGTGAAGGTCTGTACGACTACCCAGCATGATGCCTCCCCAAACGAGAACACCACGACCTCCATACCTGTCCCTTTCAATGATGTTCGAGGGATGATTGCGGCTTCCCGCTCTCTCCAGATGAGTATGCGATGAGAATCGCTACTCAAACTGAATCTGCTTTCATCTGTATCTCATCACTAGTCCCCATTCATTGTCTCTCCAATTCTGGTTTTCCCGGCACCACAGAGAACGCCTTCTCCGATGGGCAGGCGTTAAAGGTACACACCGTACAGGGCGTCGTGCAAACAGACCACCACCGTGCAGTCTTCTGGCCACGGTAAAACGCGATATCGGTCGTCCAGTCGCCTGTGTCGTGTGTCTAGCAATTTCTCCCGCTGTCTGCCTCCTGTTTCTTCTGGCCTGTAAGACAATGTACCGGTCATCTGCGGTTGTGGTTCCTCGTGGACGACCTCTACTGAACCCCCGGATAGCTGTTCCTGTAGTTTGAAATTGTCTCAAGTCGTGAAACGATGCTGTGAGCAATTCCGAACTCTACAGCCACACTTGTCACACTGCGGCCTTCCTCCAACTTCCCAATGGTTCGACCTCGGGTAAAAGCATCCAGATGTCGTCTAACAGATTGATTTCTCGCTGAGGCAGCAACTCGGTGTGATTTTAACTGCTATACGGCGTGCAATCTCTTTGCCAGAAATACACTGCGAAAAACCGGTATTCAGAACGGAGTACAAAATACTCACTTTTGAATACGTCACATACTCAAAATAGCTCCGATGCAAACATACTCAAATTTGAGAAAAGCCCATTCTCATCTTTGGCATCGGCTACGTACTCAAAATTGTAAACATCGCATACTCATTTTTGAACCTGTTACTGGATCAAATTTAAGAATATAACAGCTAGATGAGTGTGTAATGCACTTATTTATGGGTCAAATATGAGTTTGTATGTTATTTATTTTCGATACTGTTGTATCCAATACGAATTTTTAACATAAAAATATACATCAAATCAAATTTAAAGGGATATAAATATGCGATACTTAAGTTGGTAAATTTCATTTTTTCCATCTTATATATTATTTAATTTACATTTTATGAAGTTTTTACCACTTAACTTCGAAAATCTAAATTCCTTTTGCATTTATTGTGTTACAAAAAGGTACTTTAGTATCATCGCCAAAATTCCAACGTTCAAGATAATTCGCCATGTCTCGTAAGCGTTGAATTAGCAACCATGTACTTAATTTTATATGCTGTCGCCAATACAACAAAAATTTTACTTTAAGAAAAAAATACAACTATTATTTGATCAAAAACTTTGTCTTCGAACTTATACATCAGATTTAAATCTTTGAAAATAACAAAAATAGATTCGATGAAATAGTTAAACAAATTTGTAAGCATTTGAACTAGTTCCAGAAGCAATTTGGTTTATTACAAGTTATATTTATGTTTCTAAAAGAATTATATTGTTTCTTTTTAAAATCCTATACAAGCAGAAAATTAACTTTTATTTAAATTCAGTCTTTCAATAATAAGTTATTAGAAATATCTTGGAAACGTTAGGATGAATAACAGACTTTATATAGTAAAAATTTCAAAACAAAGTAAGAAAGAAATAGTTCTTTACATATTATGTAATGAAGAAAAAGCCTTTTGACTAAAATAACACTCATTAGGCCCAGGTGTGTAAGTACTTTTTATGAATTGTTTTGTTTAAATAGAAACACATTCATCTAGATGGAAATATAGAAAATCCATTGCAATATATATTACAAATTAAGCTAGTTTTTTATTCATATCAACTGATTTTATACTCTCCTATCACCAAAGAAAACAAATATTATAGTTTTTAAGTTAATGTTTTTATAATCAAAAATTAAAATACTTAAAAATTTCAGTCCTTAGAAGAATGTAAAAACAACTAAAACAGTAGAACCATAATCCAATATACAGCATTTTATTTTCAATGCCTCTTTTTTTTTTCAATGATTCACTGTAAACAAGAAAAATAAAACAAACCAAAATCATATTTTTGAAATATTTATTCTGGAAATTGGACATATACATATCATACATTCAAAAAATAAACAAAAATATAAGTGAGATTTTTTGAAACAACATACCTTCATCCATAAGTTATTTTTATAAACACTATACAATCGATACTATAGTCAACTCCATTGTTTTAATGTAATATATATTGAATTATTTGCTTACTAATAGAAATGAAATTAATGCAAATTAAGAATAAAGCATTCATCATCTAAAAACACGATAACAGGTTTAAAAAGTATGATTTTCTAAATATTACACATGAAGGCATGTATTTTTTGAAGTTCACATGTATAAAAACTACTGTTCAAAAATACCACACATTGGAACAATATATATATCAGTACACTACACACCGAATATCTTTTAGGCATGGTTTTGAAATTGCTGCAAATAAGATTTTGGTATCCAATAGTTTTCAATCTAAGATGATGGTCTCGCAATAAGAACTCAACATGAAAATAGTTTAAAAGAATGGCTTATTCCTGACAAAAGAGGAATTACATTATGAAGCAAAAATGTAAGTACTTTTTTGTAGAAAACCAATTAGAAAAATATGGGTGCCAGGATTTAAAAAAACAGAACACAAGGTATTTAGAAATGCCAGGAAAAACTATGGAAATTGGAATGTGGGGAAAATGGAAAAATAATAACTGCATTTAAAAGCGTGGGGTGCTTGATATCAATTGCTATAATTTCTTAATAGTTCTATTCTGTAATACAAAGTTAGTGTAAAAATGTAGTACAAGGGTCCCCCACCCTTTTACCACAATGACATTAATTTTCTCGTTAATCATTTTGTTCTAAGAAAGTAAGTGCTGTTTTTTTTTTTTTTTCATCTTAAATACGTTTGATTAATTTTTGTATTGTTTACATATATTTTCATTACGATCCACCTTGTCCCGCTATATTCACTTGCCGCCATCTCATTCTGGCTTGGCGCGGGTTCAGTCCTAGGAGAGCCCACACCCTTGGCAACAAACCAAAAAAGCGCCAAGCCAGAGTGAGATGGCGGCAAGTGAATATAGCGGGACAAGGTGGATCGTAATGAAAATATATGTTAACAATACAAAAATTAATCAAACGTATTTAAGATGAAAAAAAAACAGCACTTACTTTCTTACTGCTGATCTTTTCCGAGTGGAGGCTACAGCATGACAGCGGATTTTAACAAAAAGCCTTGAAGGCCTCATTGTTAAGAGAATCATGGGAGTGCGGCCATAAATATTCTGCGAGGTAATGGTCGAACATACCCATTCAAAATCTCCATCCAAAACAGCACTCTTTCGTTCGTATAATCCCATTCGCTCATTACATTTAGAACATTCATAATTCAAAGCAATCAATCCTTCCTTCATACACCATTCAATCAATTTTTTTCTTACATTTCGCATTCAACAAAGTACAAAATTCAAAGGTATATCCACTCACATACGTGCCATACTTCCAGCCCGGGGCCCAACAACAAAATGACACAATTCGATATGCCCGCTGACCAAATACAAAAATTCCAGAAATAGTTAGGTTTACCATACATAATGTATCAAAGTAGAGTTACCAAGATGGTGCAATTATCACCAACCAAAATAATTTGCTCCAAGGGTGTGGGCTCTCCTAGGACTGAACCCATTCTTATATTAAGATTTACTTTTTAGTACGATTAACTATAAAAGCATTTTTTTTAAAACTGGTGTTTCATGTATGTCAGACTGAACAGATTTCAGTACTTACGTATTATCAAAACAATCGCCAACTCTATTAATAATTCACTGAATTGACAACTCAATTGGTACTTACGTCTTATTGGCGACATTATATGAAATGAAGCACCTAGTTGCCAATTTTCAGTGTGTCATCGGGGTTGCCAACTTGGTGAGTTATTAATAGAGTTGGCAATTGATGCGATATTTCATAAGTACCCCCCAATTTCCTGTGTTGTACATGCTGAATTGGCAACCAGGTGCTTCGTTTCATATAACGTTGCCAATAGGTTGCAATAATATATAAGTAGGGGAAACCTGTGTACCTAGGGCCATATTTTTTCAATGCACAAAAACAGAGCCCCTGGCCTGTTTAAAAATGTGAAACTAATATGCACTCATCATTATACTAACTATCATCCAATTGTAAATATAAGAACTTAAAATATTAAATTCTGTGAAATAAAAGGTTTTAAAAAATTCACAAATGGCCCTAGGTACAATATCATTGTACGTAGGGCCTTTCCCTGAAAGTTAGGTTTCACTCTGTAATCAATAGAAAACAAACATACACACATGAATTTAATAAAAGAAACAATATCAGCTAATACATTGATTTATCATGTAACCATTTAAATTGCAATGTGCCAAATTATTAATGAATTGCACGTATTTTGATCCAACATTTAATTTTAAAAACTGGTTCCAAAAGTGAGCTGCATACATTGTCGTTCTGAAGCATCAACAGATAATGGTTTAGACAGTTTGAACAGAATATTTCTGTTGCCAGTTTTATAAGTTTCTTCTTTATTATAAAGAAACTTATTTGAACGTGCAATATTCTTCAGAAACTTAACACTCTTGTGTTCTTTTTTAACATCTATTACTTCTGCCATATAAAAATGTTTAGTTTTTTTGCCTTGTATTTTTGTTAAACAAAAGTCCCCCTTTTCAATACTATCAGTTACTGTAGAATTTGCATCATCAGTGGAATGTGAGAATCTTCAATATCTGATAATTCTTATATTATCTGCATTAGGTTTTGACCATTTTATTCAGTCAGGATTTCTAGGTATCTAAAAAGTTAGGAATTTATAATTGCTCATTAAGAGAAAAATTTAATTGAAATATCATAAAAATCTGATTTAGAATTATATTATTTTTATAACTATAAAAAATTGGGGTTTTTTGTTAATTAAATGCATTCTTATGTTTGTATAAATAAAATAATCCTGAAAAATAACAATAATGGTAGCTAAGATATTTTTTTTTTATAAATCAAGCATGTTGAAAGTTTCAGAACAAAATATACACTCCTCTCATTTTAATAACATCCAATAATAATAAAAAACTTGACTAAATCAAAATGGTTCAGATAATTAAGACCATTTTCCTCTTTTTTATCATGAAAACTTTTTCAATAAAATAATAACATAAAGAATATTAATTGCAATTGTACCTAGGTACAAGGCAACTATGTGGCCCCAGGTACAAGACTAGGTAATTTTATACAAAATGTCTTCTGCAGAAAATCCACATGGAGAGAGGATTTATTTAAAATCTTATTTAGTACTTAATGCTACAAACAAAATTATGTACAAGAAAAAAAATTCAAAGAAAATTTTTGACTTACTTTGTACAACAATAAAAAGAGATGAGCTACAGAACTTTACTTCGGACTATGTAAGCATGTTTTACATTTATAACTAACCACAACTTTCTTTTGAAAAATTTCAAAATGAATGCCAAAGTAGGAATTGGTGTTCCAACTCACCCAACTGAGTAATAAAACTTAGAACTAGGTATTATTCAAATAAAATGGGGTGGCCCTAGGTACACAGGTCTTCCTTACTCAGATTTCTTTTTTTTTTTTTTACTTGTATGTAACATGCTTTTATACAAGGGTTTTTGTACCAAAGGTGTATTAATTTTTGGTACTTACATATTATCGCAACTTTATTGTCCAGATTATATGAAATTAAATACGTGGTTGTGTCAATTAAGCATGTGCAACACGTGGAAGATCAGGGTCGCTAACTTGATGAAGTATTCTGAACGTTGGCATTGTTGCGATAATATGCAAGTACCTAAATTTTCTCTACCTTCCTTTAGGACCAGTTGATTTTCTCTGTTAAGCCTAAGTCCATTTCAAAATTCATGTAAAATCCTTGCTCTAATAAAATATCCCAAAATTTATGGTTCATAATCATTCAAATTCCATAAGTTCTAGATCACACAGGCATGATCACGGGACTTAGAAAAGGGAAGATTTTCAGATGAAGAAATTCTCTTCACGGTTATGAGAAAGAATGAAATGTATAACAGCAAGTATGATTCCTCTACTGAAATCGATTCTAATTTAGAAGAGGGAGACACTGTTGAAAATAAATGCTTTATATAGAGAGAAACAAAAACATTTGGGAAGAACGTAATTTTAAAGGAGACAACTGGTACACATCTTATCCACTTTCAGATGAACTTTTGAAGAAAAAAAAATATTGCTGGAACAATAAGAGAAAATAAAGAAATTCCAAATTTTTTTTTTAAATTTAAAAAACAAAGTTTACTCCTATATGTTTAGTTTTAATAAGATAAAGGTTTTTTTAAAAAATTAAGATCCCGTGAAAACATCGCACTCACTCACGACTAGATTAAAGGAGTGTATAAACAATGTGCTGAATGCCCTTATAAAAAGAATAGAAAAACTAAATTTAAGAGTGAAAAATGTAATAAACATAATGTATTTCTACTTTTCTTTCTTTTTTATACCAATTTTATGGTATAATCAGAACGTAAACATCCTTGGGGGTGTGAGATACCCTGCGCAAGAACTTTAGGCCATTTTTTTTTGCATGAGTGATGCAGGGTTATAAGATAAATCAGTACTTACATATATGGCAATAATTGTTGACAATACCAATTTCGCATGTGTCATATGCGCTGAATTGCCAATCATATGCTTCATTTCATATAATGTCGCCAAAAGGTTGTGATAATATGTAAGTACTGATAAATCCAATTTAAACAATGTCGATCAATTATTAATAAAACAAAATAGTCGTTAAATATTATTAATCAAGAACATTTAATATTTATATGTAATGTCTAAAAATAAAAAGCATTCTTGAAATATAGATAATATTCAATTTTACTAACAAATTTTGCTCATTCTGTAATTTCTGTTCAGTAAATTTTGATTCTTTCAATATTCGAAAATGAGTGTGAAAGGAATCATAAAGTATATTGAAATTGTTGAAGCTCTTTAAATAATTTTTTATGAGAACTTTTAACGCATTTTCCATAAATTTACTAATAAGCTAAAAAGGTTCTTTAAAACTTACAAGACATTAAACTCCTAAAAATTATAGTTTAAAAAAATAAAAAAAACTTTTATAGTTAATCGAACTAAAAAGGAAAAATTCATTCTTAATATAAGAATAAAATGATTAGCGAGACAATGTCGTGATAAAAATGTGGGGTGCTCAATATCAATTGTTATAATTTCTTATTAGTTCTATTCTGAAATGCCGAGTTAGTGTAAAAATGTAGAACAAAAGCACCCCACGCTTTTACCACAATGACATTAATATATATTTCCTCGTTAATCATTTTATTCTTACATTATGCATTATTTTTTACTTTTTTAGTTTAACTATAAAAGTGTGTTTTTTTAGGTTTTTTTTTAACTATAATTTATTTTTCATTTTTTAGTTCGATCTACAATAAAAGCATGCTTTTTTAATTTTTTAAACTATCATTTATTTATTTCCATTTTCAAAGAAAGTGGGCAATTGTTTATATTATAATAAGAAATTACTGACATGAGTGTTTTCACTTTAGAGTTGTAACAATCTTTCAGTCACCAAATCTGGAAAGGGGAAATTGTTAATCGTCATGATCCTTATCAGGACAATGGAACAAAATTATTCTAGTCATCAGTCCTTGAAAAGTGTGCAAAATTTCGAATTAATCAGACCTTTTAGAGTGGGTAAAAATATAGTTCAAAGATTCCGTTACATACAGGTGAAGCTTATAAAAGAGTCTAAAAAGATTACTAATTGAAAACGAAAATTTATTTTGTAAACTTGCCTTTTTCAAACCAAGCAAGGCATTTTCGAGTTCAATATGAAAGTAAAGTTAAAATTATTAAGATGATCAACCATTCTCCTTTTATAGATCCTGTCCTTCCTCGAAAAGTGTCCTTTTTTCAATATTTTAAAACAGATCTGTTAATCTCTGTATTCAGAGATGAAGCAAACATGTTTCCAATATGTCGAGGAATAGTCTGAAACAAATATCACAGGAAATAACAGTTTTCAATGGTGTTTTTGGACTTTATCACAAGTAAATTGGGCAGATATAGAAAACTGTGTTGATTTTTTTATCAAAAGAAATGCCTGATATTAAAATCATTGACAATGGTCAGTTTGCAGACTGAATGTATATTTAAATTATAATAAAACTGAAACAATTGGAAAATCAACATGCTGAAATTGATAAGATGGATTGAAATACTTAACCATTTCAAAAATAAGCACATCACATAAGAAAATTTAGTTATTCTTTTTTAATTTACATTGTGCTCCCCTGGAAGTAATGCACCAGTTGAGTCTTTTCAGTTCGTAATTTATGGACAAGTCAGAAATCAAGATTGAATGTTGATATTTTTTAGTTGCAGTACTTATAGTAAAGATGAAAGGTAATTTTTGCTCCGAAATTTCCGATAAATTATAAAATATATTGAGAAACGAAGCAATGCATTTTTGTTTGAATTAATAAAATGTTTCACACATTTACGTTGAAACTTTTTCTTAAATTTTTCGTTCTCCTTTTCATTTTAAAAATCTGGTCACCTTAAAAGTATTCCAAAGTAACACAATTATTTGCCTGAATAATTTAAACAAAATGACTTATTATGAATCAAGTAAATTATATTACATTTATAACACTAATCCACCAAAATAAGGTGAATATTTATCCCATTAAATTTTTCGTTCAAAGGCAGTTACTTAAGAAATACAAAGTGGCCGCGGTAGCCGAGTGGTATAGGTATCGGACCGTGGCTTGCTTTGTCACGGGTTCGAGCCCAGTACCACTAAAGACCCGCCGTGTAGGGCAGCGATGCACGTTAAATCTGTCGAGAGCTGAAACGTCCTCCCGTTGGTGTGGTGTGGTAGTTAGGAGAGGGGGGTGCCAGCTCAGGTGTCGTCCACGTCACTTGACCATGGTTCAAAATTACGTGGTCCGTCGCCAAAAGCCCTCGTGTAGCTGAACAGTGCGACGTTAATATTCAATCAATCAATCAATAAGAAATACAAATGAGTACTTTTAACTCAAAAATCAAAACAATCTTGTACTCATGTGTTCTTCCGCGGGTAGCGTGGTAGATACAAAAAAGAGTTCGGAAGATTTATGAGAATTAAATTTGTTGTTAAGCCCCAATTATCAAAATATGTAGCCGATATATTAAAACAGTTTCTGCAATCCTGAATATATTTTAATTTTTCCGAAAGCATTAATTAGCCTTTTTGGGGATTTTGAGTACATATAAGGAATCAAATTCAATCAAGGCATGCGGTCAAATCTGATGCAAACATTCTCATTTCAAAATGAGTATGTTTACGTACTCATTTTTGAGTAAGTCTTTTTTCTCCGTGTACTGATCTTACACCGACAACATGCTTTATACTACTCAGACACTCCCCCATTACGTCTACCTGCATATCTGCGCATGTGCTACCGTACATCACCTTACTTAATCTCCTGATTGGTCTTTCTGTCCGCTCTGCCTCTTCGTTCAGCTGATATGCTAATGTTTCGACTTCGTCCTTAATTTTTGCACACCAGTGTATACGCCAACAGTACTCGAGAGGACAAAACAGAATATTGTAGCCTTAGTATAAAAGTGTAGTATTAAGGATTCAATGCATTGTTGTTGCATGGAGAGGGGCGCGAGGAAAATTAGGATCGAATATTCGGTCGCAAGTATTGGAAGTTTGAGAAGCACTGATAAACACACACACACACACATATATATATATGTGTGGGAGACAACAAGGGGTCCAAGACATTTGTCTTTCTCCAGATTTATTTAAACTTAACAAAAATTAATTAAAAAGGTAGCTATTCTAACAGATAGGTTTCGATGATGTGACGACGGGAACCTCGCGCACCTCCGTCTTTTTCTGCTCTTTTCTCAATTGTCAAAGTTTTTGTTTCAGTTTTGATTAGCTGCGCCTGCGCGCGAAGACTGCGTGCTTTGCTAGAGATTCAATTGGATGACGATTCCACAACCGATTCCACACATATATTTGGAATTCATAACCAGTTATGCTTTAAATAGTGATTACACTGAAGATCCATCGTGTAGTGAGGTTAAAGCACATTAAACCTTTCGAGAATCAAAGTTTGGATACTGGCGTGGTGTGGATGCGAGGAGAGTGGAGAGCCGTCCTCGTCATTTGACTGTTGCTCAAAGCAATGAGGTCCAGGACCAGCAACCATTTTGTGAGTGTCACTCTAAAATGTGAAGCTTTAATAATCTCACACAAGTGGAATGTGAGAAAGACCGTAAAATCCGGCGTATAACGCACTACTATACTTTCAAGATGCATTTTTTGATTTTTAGGTATATTCACCGTATAACGCGCACACCTACTTTTTTTTGCAAAGAATCCTGAAATATACGTATACAATGCTGTTACGTTTTGAAGCCATTTATTCAAAGTATTATCCTAAAAGCTTTAGAAAAATAGCACATTTCCAGAATTGCAACCCTTTAAGTTCATAAGGAATGCCATTTTTTTTTCAAATGAACATGTTTCGATATATTTAGAAGTCAAACTTTTTTTATGCTCATCTCTTTTTCTTGTTTTTAAAGCTCTCATTTTCATACCCGGCGGGGCCTGCGGTAACCCAGTGGTTAAGGTATCGGATCATGGCAGGCATGTCATAAGTTCGAGCCTAGTACCACTAAAAACTCTCCGTGTAGGGGAGCGATGCACATTAATTCTGTCGAGAGCTGAAACATCCTCTCGTCGGAGTGGTGTGGCAGTTAGGAGAGGGGGTGCCAGCTCAGGTGTCCGTCGCCAAAAACCCTCGTGTAGCTGAACAGTGCGACGATAATATTGACTCACTCTTCATACCTGGCGTGTAACGCGCACGCTTGAATTTCGATCTTATTTTTTGTGTGAAAAGGGCGCGTTATACGCCGGATTTTACGGTACTTGCAATAAATATACGTAAGCAAAGTAGGAGTACTTAAATAAGAGCAATACGCAAGAAAATAAGAACATAAAGTTGAAGGTTGGTGTCTTAAAAACTTTTTTTGATCCGATAATCTTAATCTTAAGGCTTTGCTAACATATTACAGTGGCTATTGCCCTTGATCTTGAGCTGACATGTTGTCTTTCTTGCTTATTGTTTTGCAGTAAGTTAATTTGTAATAATTAAGTTATTCAGAATAATATTGTTTTTTATAACTTATAAACTGGTACACTCGGCAAAATTAAATCAGGGCAATATTTAGCTTCCGTTGAGAGTCTGAACTGAATAAATTCAGGCTTCAAAAATTTGGTAGCGGGAGCCGCCACTAGAGGGTGCCATCAATGAAATAGCTCTCACGCTTGGGTACTTGTCGTGTCTGCAAAGACTATACTGCCAAAATGCATCCTATTTGAAAGGGAAAAAAATTAAATTTTTAAATTTTACGAAAAAGATTACTGATGAGTGTAATACTTGATATTTGGATTGAGACGTATAACATGAATCCCTTATAAACCCAAATTGTAATATCTATGAAAAAAGTATTTAAATGTTTTTCTCGTAGAAAGCAAATATTTCTTAAAATACTTATCTTTTGTGTCTAGGATGACTGGATGAAGTAATAGTTTCACGTTG
The DNA here is from genome assembly GCA_019973935.1 of Trichonephila clavipes. Lineage (NCBI taxonomy): Eukaryota > Metazoa > Arthropoda > Arachnida > Araneae > Nephilidae > Trichonephila > Trichonephila clavipes. The sequence goes on along the minus strand of BMAU01000205.1, from coordinate 355,246 downwards.
CTTATAAGCATTTCGGCAGTGTGTCCGTAGAGTGACAGCACAAGCCATTTCGCTAAACTGTGAACGAGTACTTTCGAAAACCGCAGACGATAGATAACGAAACATCGCCTGCCTTCTCGATAACAAAGGAAATTAGTCGAGGTGGTAAAAAGAGCTCTCTTATAAATTCACAAGGTTGTCTCTTAGACACATTGTCGGGACTAGAAACTGTTCCGCGAGCGAAAAAGACAAGCTGTTAGTTTAAGAGAGAATGATGTTTAAAAAAAAGCTTTGCTTTTTATTTATTCGTATTGTCACCATTTATCCTGAAGATCAAAAAGATTTTGATTTAAAATAAGATATTCTAATTAAGGTATTAATAAAGAAAAAATACAGTGAAATAACAAAAATGAAATACAAATTTATAAATCGTGAATGTGTTAAGTAAAGGCATGCACAGTGTAAAAAAATAATTTGTAAACATAAAAGATTTGTAAATGATAAAAAATAAATGAAAAAGAACGTTTAAAAACTATTCAGTAAACATGCCCATGTGATGAAAAGAAAAATCATTTATAAAAGAATACATATTCAAGATGTGTGATGTACTTAAATGGAATAAAAGCATATAAAGAGTATAAAAAAATGTTCACATCTTAAAAACAAAATGATGAAAAAATTTTAAATAAATTTCCAGCTTAACCCTTAATCTACCGATGGTACTTATAAGTACCACTCACTTTATAATTACATAGAACAACCATTTTTACGAATACTCTGACGATACTTAGCGGGAATATACTTTTAAATCTCCTCTTCCAAGATATATGGCAACACGGGTTCTATGATGAGTATTTTAGCGGGAAGGCGAATAGTTTTATAGCAGAAATTGCGTTTTCATCTGATGGTGTTTTCTGCAGATTGCGAAGATTGTCATTTTCGTTCCGAAAAAATAGTTAATGTCAAAATCTTAGTGTCTTATTTTTTGTTGTATGTTAATGAAGACCTTAGAAAACGATCTGACTATTTGTTTTAAGTGAACAGTATATATAATTGATTTTACAGTTGAATATTTTAAATAAATTAATTAGCTTTAACGGATTAAATGTAACAAAGTTGAGTATTTTGTTTATGTATATCCTTTAATTTTTTCAATGCAGCAATTCAAAAAAAAATATTGCATGAAAAAAAACTGCAGTAAATCATAATGCGGTAGATAAAGGGTTAAAGTGTACAGAGAGGTAGAGGTGTGTCTTTTTAAGGTATCCGACTATTCTAAAAAAGCGCATAAATGGATAATTTTCATGCTATTTAGTGTCACTTAGATTAGAATACAAATACAATATATAAAAAATTGTTTTAAGGACATTTTGGCAAAAAAAAGTATTTAAATACAATATTTTGGCAAAAAATTAACTTAGAATAATCTTTTTTCAAAATAAACTTCTTTTATAAAAAATTCTTCTAAAATAATAATATTTCGCTTATATAAAGTAAAGACTTCTCCAGAGAGTCTGAACTACGATTTTTGAAAAACCCTCATTATTTTCAGAGTTATCACTCATTGAAATAATTATCGGCATTTTTTTCTTAAAATTGCTCCCCTCTGTTGTCGAAAAATATATGGCTATATATAAAGCCACTTCTAAGTTATATATTTCAAAAATTCTAGTTGAGCCTCTGTAAAGAGGTCTGAGCTATATACAGGCAAAATATTATGATAATAGAAGCATTTTCACAAAAGGAGAATATTTTGAAAATGGGTCGTTCTTTGCTCATTTTTTGTGAAAGTATTGTACTTAAATAATAATAATATAATAATAAATAATACTTAAATAATATTGTACTTAAAGAGTAATACTATTCTTAAAACAATTTTATATGCATTTTCTAATCTAAGTGACACTAAACATCATAAATAGTATCCATTGATACGCTTTTGCAAAATCACGGTCCCGAGCGTAGTCGGATACCTTAAGCCAAAAGAAAAGCAAAATTTGAGCACATGTGACAAAAACGTATTTTTTACGTTAAACTTTGTATCCAATCATACAATAACGACAGATTTTATATTCCTTTCTTTAATATGTATGTATATATATATATATATATTCTAATTTATTTTATTCTATTTTTTGAATTAGGTGTGGACCAAAACATAAAGCCTAAAAAACACATTCTTTGGGTTAACCATGGGAAAAATCATTTGAGTATTTATTTTTTAACTAAACCACTTGACACTCTTTCATGCTTGGCGATACATACGTAATTCATATTTGTTTATTGCGGGGAGGTACATAAACAGTACCACTTGTTTGAATGCCTCAGAAATTGATTGTAAATGGTACATTCTCTGAACTCATAGCAGTTACTCAAGTTTCCAACAGATGTCAGAAGCTCATTGTGTGCAATGGATTTATGCAGTAGTTCATTCTTCGATCAGCTGTGAGTCTGTTGAGTGGTACTTTTTGGAAGTGACTGTGTTGTGTATTTTTAAGAGTAAATTAAAATGATTCTTGTGGTATTTGATACAAATAACAGGTAAGTACACATATTATGTAACTAAATAAGTCAATATTACAATAATTAGTACCTAACATGTGCATTGTTAGCATGGGAATATGAGATTCCAAAAAATGTACCTCCCCACGCTATTGAAGCCCAACTTCTTTACAAATACAAAATGCATTCCGCTTGTTTTTTCGCAATAATGGCCATTTTTATTGTGCCAGATAGATTTGCTGTAAGCTACATTCTTTTTTTCAAAAAATAATATTTACTCACAAAATTATATAAATGTCCTGAATGAGTTATAGCTTGTGTGTTCAGGAAAAAATAAATACAACTAATACACTTCTTATATATGTAGACTAAATAAGAACTAGGTAAAATAAAATAATTTATGGAATAGAATATTTAAAATTAAAACTAATATTAGGTAAATTAGGAAACTGAGCTAAAATTAAGCTTTCAACCTTAGATTACGAAAAAATGAAAATGTTTTATTATATAGGATGAATAACACTACATAAGATAAAGTGTGTTTATTCATTTTCCAACTCTTAAATAACAGAATGGATGAGGTGTGTATGCATAGTGCCTAGGGTAGAAAACTATCATGCTGCTTGAAGCGTGGTGGTACAAAATATGTACTACCTGTATTTTAAAACTTTGGACACACTTTATTTGAAAAAGTGTTTAATATTAATAATATGTACCAGCTTTTGTTCAATAATTATAGTTTTGTGAGGTTTATCTCAAATATTTGTAATTATTTCTCTCTAGTACATTATTTTTGTCAAAAATTCAGCGCATGAAAGAGTTAAGAAACAATATTATTTAAAACAATATATTTGTAATAAACATAAGTGAAAACCAGTGGCGCACACAAGGGGGTCCTAGGGGTCCAGACCCCCTCCCCCAAAGCCCTTGATTTTTTTTCCAATTGACTATAATTCTAAGTATATAGTACGTAAAATTTAATTAAGTATTTGTTATTAATCATTAATTTTATTAATCAATGCTAATTATTTATTCAATAATTAGTTTATTTTACTGTTTTTTGTTCCTGAAAATCGACAAAATCAAAAGGAGCATGTTCTGAAAATCGGAAACTTTCGACCCTTGACTCACCTCCCCCTGTGTGCACTACTGGTGAAATCTATTAATATTGTAAAAGATAATATTATACTAAGAATTGGAAGCGCATGGTGGCAACAACGCCATTAAAGATGTAAAAAAGTGCACGATTTGAATCCTTTATAATCTACTACTTATGTTTATAAATTGGCGTTTGAAATTGTTTATAGGTATTTTAATGTAAAACAAATTTTCCCATAAATTGTGTTTTTATGATTTAAAATGTACTTCTCTTTATAGGAAAATGTTTCCTCAATTCGAACTAACTTCTTTAAAAAGAACAAAAAATATTTATTAAATCCAGAAAAAGATTAACAGGTACAAGCACACTTAGATATTGATGTCCGAAGTTCAAAGCGACAGACGTCGGAGGGAGAAAAAAAAAGAGAAACTCGGTCAGTAGAACTTCTTTCCCAATCTTTTCACAAATGGAACACTCTCTTATACAGTTACGGTCACAAATCAAATGCCTCGATGTAAAAAAAAGCAACAATTTTGCGCTTATGCATTGTCTGCAAATCTTCTTTCTCACATTCGAATAAAAAAAAAATGTCAAACTGTACACACTTCAAAAGATCAATTTGTTGAGCTTTAAAAAATGTCCTTTAAGCAGTTTGATTTTTATTATTTGTGACATTTTCACGAATAAAGCATTGAAATCCACTTTTTTTTTTAAAAAAAAATATTTTAATCCATCTGTACAAAAAGGAATAGTTTAAGCAAAGGTGGAGTTGAGCTTAGAACGGAAAGGTCAAAGTGCGCGAAATTCGGTAAATGGTAAGGTGATAATTTTTTTTACAATGAAAAGGAGGACGAAAAATTTAAGAAAAAATGACAACATAAATATATGAAACATATTATTAATTCAAACAAAAATACGCCAATTACGCTTATATTCTTTTTAATTATTATCTTAGACGAGTATTTTTCCATTCAATGAATTCTTTTTGTCAACATATCATTTTATAATATATCAGAAAGAGTTCGGGCAAAAAATATCCTTCATACTGAATTTTACGGTAAGCACTGTAGCTAAAATATATTAACATTCAATTTTGATTTCTCACTAATCACATAACAAAAATCATTACCAAGTGAAAAAAATTCTTTCAACTGCTGCATTAGTTCCAGGGCATCACAACGTAAAATCAACAAGAAAAATTACATTTTCATATGGAATGTTTTTATTTCACCCATCTTTTACCAATTTCTCAGCATGTTGATTTTACGTTGTTATACGTTTTACGTTACGTTTACATGTTGGTTGTTCTAATTTATTAGAATTTAAATATACATTCAGTCTTCTTTCTACCTCAGACAATCGTCATCTATTTTAATATCAGGCATTTCTTTGGATAAAAACTCAACGTAATTTTCTATATCTGCCCAATTTACTTGCGATAAAGTAAAAAAATACCATTGAAAACCGTTATTTCCTGTGATATTTGTTTCGGACCATTCTTCGACATTTTAGAAACATGTTTGGTTCATCTCTGAATTCAGAGATTAACAGATCAGTTTTAAAATATTGAAAAGGAGGACACTTTTCGAGGAAGGACAGAACCTATAAAAGGAGGAAACTTTTCGAGGAAGAACAGAACCTATAAAAGGAGGAAACTTTTCGAGGAAGGACAGAACCTATAAAAGGAGAACTGTCCTCCCTAAAGGAGGACGGTTGGTCGCCTTATAAATGTGAATGAGTAAATCGGGAATCAATTTTTTCAGAATTCGTTTCCTGATTTGTTAATACATTTTTTTGAGAAGGCATGGGATTCGAACAAAACAACACATCTAAAACAGTCTGAGAGATCCAAACGTTTTGGAGGAGATTTATCTTATTTTTGGCATATGTAATTAACTAAGTAGTCGATTTTGAGTGAATTTTCGAAGACGCCACAAATTTTTCGATTTTTTGTTTTTAAATTGTCTATACATAAATCTATCGTTCCAAGCGACTCGATACACGAGAGGAATTTTGGCGTGTTCTTTAAAAAAACAATGAAGTGTTTTAAACCGGTGCATTGTGCACAATTATATACTGCCCTATTTTTTCTCTTCGTAAAGGAGTAGCCGTGGGTGGTCTAGCAGATAGAGTCACAAATTCGGGTCCTGCGTGTAACAAGTTAAAAGTCCTGATGCCAATGAAGATCCTCCACGTAGAAGCGGCTGATGAACTTTAAATATGTCGGGGCTCAAAGTCCTCCCGTTGGCTGGTATTTGGAGAGGGAAATGCCAGCTTAGGTGTAGTCCTCGTTACTTGAAAAAACTTTCGAGGTCCCACTCGGCAATAGCCCTCGTGTTGCTTTAAATGAGACGCAATGTAGAAAAAAACCCGCACACACGTGTATATGTCGCAGGAAAATGATGAAATTAGGAATTTCATCCAATCCCTAATGTAGATGATAAATTGACGGGAGCTGTTAAAATAGCGTCTCTTCAAGGTCATTTCCCTGATGAAAGTAGTGATTTCATCAAATCCCTGAACTGTTTCAGTGAAATGCTGAAATGAACTAGTCAGGATATGCATTGATAAGGTGCTATATAGGGGGGGTCAAGGTCGAGTCTTTGTACTTCCTAACACTACAAGTAGTACTATCGATCCCCTAAATATCAACCCCATATCTTTAAGAAAAAGGCACCATAGGATTAACATAGGGATTGATATTTTAGTGCGTAAGTAACCGAGAGGAAAGATGTTACACATCAAAAATACCAGGCTAATTTTTTAATTATTTGCTAATTAGTTTCGAATAAAAAATGTGTATTTCATTGACTACTGTTGTATTATTTATCCGTTTAATAACATCCCACACACAAGGATTCAGATTTGCACAGCAACCCATGGTCGGAAACGTCTTCATTCGGCGCTGGGTAGCGCTTTCCCATGCATAGAACAAAATGTGTGAGATAACGCTCGAAGGGATGCGAGCACCATGTCGGGCGCTTAAGTTTTTCGTGGTCCACCCTTTCTATGCCTACTACTCCGTAATGATCCCTATTCACACAAATTGTGATGGGAATTAAGCAAACATCTGGCGGTCGGATGCATCTCTTTGCGGGCGTTTCGAACAATCTTTCTGCTGCTCGTGTATTTCCTCATGTCAATCCGTAAATCAGGTACATATCTGCCAGCTCGGTGTGGTCGCGGTAGCCCAATGGTCAAGGTATCGGATCGCAGATGACTTGTCCCGAGTTCAAGCCCAGTACCACTACAGACCCGCCATGTAGGGGAGAGATGCACGTTAAATCTGTCGAGAGCTCAAACGTCCTCCCGTTGGTGCAGTGTGGTAGTTAGGAGAGGGGTGTGCCAGCTCAGGTGTCGTCCTCGGCACTTGACCATGGTTCAAAATGACGAGGTCCGTCGACAAAAGCCCTCGTGTAGCTGAACAGTGCGACGTTAAGAATCACTCACGCCAGCTCCGTGTTTGTAAAACGCTGCATACTCCTGTAAGATCGTCTTGTAGTTGAATTAATCAGCTCTAATTAACCGGATTTACCATTTTTATTATTTCCTTCAAAACACATCACTATATTAATAATTTCATTTACAATTAAAAGTCACATCGGGAACTACAGGCAGCTTCGTCCATTTTTCGTTCGAGACTCTCTTCTTCGTCTCATTCCCGCTCAAAGGCCAAAACAGTTCACAGCAGCGCCCTCTTTCTAGTCTATCGTGTGCTATGTGTCAAGCCTCCTAGTGTATTATGTGCCACGCCGTTACAGTCTAATTATTTCCTCCCATCCTGGAGAAAACTTTTCACGATAGTTGAGTGGAAAGTTTTACTGTGATACCTGAAAAATACTTGACATAGGATCAGTTTAATCAGCAGTAGAGAGAGTTAAGAATTATTTCTTGAAATCCTTTTCTTTTAAACGGAGCTAAAAATATTTTTTTAAAATAATAACGTGCAAGTACCTGTTCTATCCGAAATTAGTACCTTATTTTAAGGAAGGCATTAAACTCTTATCCCTACTAATCTATGTGAACTTTAACATATACAAGATATCATTTGGTGAAATACTGCTACCAAATGCAAACTTTAAAATACAAATATAAGTATTAATTATCAAAAAATTAACATACAAATATCAAAAAAAAATTTAAATATTAATACCAAAATTTAAAACAAAAAATTCCAAATATCAAAATACAAATACAAAAGTTTAAAATACTAATACCAAATATCAAATTTTAAAATACCAATACAAAATATCAAAAAATTAAAATACTAATATCAATTGATTGATTGAATATTAACGTCGCACTGTTCAGCTACACGAGGGCTTTTGGCGACGGACCACGTAATTTTGAACCATGGTCAAGTGACGTGGACGACACCTGAGCTGGCACCCCCTCTCTTAACTACCACACCACACCAACGGGAGGACGTTTCAGAACTCGACAGATTTAACGTAGATCGCTGCCCTACACGGCGGGTCTTTAGTGGTACTGGGCTCGAACTCGTGACAAGGCAAGCCACGATCTGATACCTATACCACTCGGCTACCGTGGCCACATACTAATATCAAATATTAATACTAATATACAAATACCAATCGTTCTAGACAAAAAAAATAATAATACAAAGAAAATTCTTATTTTTCCATCAATTCTCATTACAAGTGTGTGTTTTTTTCAAGTTTTAAGGGATACGGCTTAAACTATCAGCATTCCGATTTTGTTTTCCCTTCCGATAAGCAATCTCATAATTAAATGATTGCAAAATTAAGGACCACCTTAAGAGTCTTGGATTAGTCCCTGTATTTTTCTCTAACCAGACCAAGGGATTATGGTCAGTTTGTATGACAAATTTTTGGTGTCCATCAAGATAGCATTTCAACTTTTGCACGGCAAAAATAATGGCTGCACATTCTTTTAACGTAATGCTATATTTTTGTTCTGCAAGCGACAGCTTTTTGCTCAGGAGCATGATGGGATGTTCGTTTTCACATACTTGCGACAACACAACGCCTATTCCAAGATTGGATGCATCGCACTGAATGATGAAGCGTTTTGTGAAATCAGGGCTGTATAAAACTGGATTTTTTGATAGTCTTGTCTTGAGCTCCTCGAATGCATTCTGGCAAGAACTATTCCAGTCAACGGTTGATTTTCGATTTCGGCCCTTAAGTAAATCTGTCAGTGGAGCTGCAATTACTGAAAAAATTCAGGAATATATCTTCTATAATAGCCAGATAATCCTAAAAAGGCTCTAACTTGCGTCTTGTTAGTAGGGATCGGGAAATCTTTGATGACCTGAACCTTTAATTCTCCAGGTGTTCTTAAACCTTGGCCTACCAAATGTCCAAGATATTTAACGTATGCTTGAGCAAATTGACATTTAGATGGCTTGATATGTAATTTAGCGGAGAGTAGGCGATCAAACACATCTTTTAGATGTTTTAGGTGATCATCCCAGGCTAGTGAAAAGATAGCTATATCATCTAGGTAGGGAACAGCAAAGTCTTCACAATTTCTTAATAAGTTAGCCATAAGTCGACTGAAGTAATAGGGCACATTTTTCAGACCGAAAGGTAACCTCAATGGTTTAAAAGTTCCAAATGTTGTCACAAACGATGCATACCTTTGCGCTCGGGGACTCAGGGGTATTTGCCAATACCCTCGAGTAAGATCCAAGATAGAGATATATTTAGCTGCCGATACCTTTTCTAAAAGTTCCTCGATATTAGGTAATGGAAAGAATTGTGTCCGAGTTACTTTATTCAACCTTCTGTAATCGATACAGGGCCTTGCTTCCTTTCCTTGAGTTTCAACAAGTATTAATGGAGATGTAAAACCAGATTCTCCTGTCTCTATTATTTTCAGTTCTAACATCTTATTAACTTCTGATTTGAGAATTTCAATTTGTCGAGGAGACATACAATAAGGCTTAGCAACAATTGCTCGTTCAGATTCTAATTCAATATCATGTTCAGCTAAATAGATACATCCTGGAATATTCGAAAAAAGATTACTATATTCATATAAAAGTTCTTTGAGCTGTCCTCGTTGAATTTGAGATAATTTTGAATTTAACTGCACATCTCGCTGAGGATTTTGGACTATCCCGACCTTTCGTTTTCAAGTTCCAAACTAGGTATGTCTTCTTATTCGTCATGCTTTAAAGGATTAGTGCACAATAAATTAATATTTTCCTCTAGTTGGTGATACGGCTTTAGCATATTAACATGATAAACGTGGGTTTTATCCTTCTCTGGGAAATTGACCACATAATTTGTCTCAGAGAGTTGCTGCACTATTTCTCCAGGGTCAACCCACTGAACAGTTAACTTGTTAGGCCTGGATGGAGCTATGACCAAAACCAGTTCACCCAGTTGAAATTGACGCTTAACGGTCCGACGATCATACCACAACTTCTGTTTTTGTTTGGCATCTTCCATGTGTAGGATTGCCAATTCCTGACATCTTTTCATTCTATTAATGAGTTCAAATACATAATCCACAACACTGCTTTCTACATGCTCTTCTGTCAGTTTCTCGTACAATAACATCACAGGAGTCCTTAGATTTTTCCTGTGAACTAGTTCAGCAGGTGAAAATCCAGTACTATCCTGTATAACAGTCTTTAGGGCAAAGAGGGCTTGAGGAAGAATTTTCTCCCAATCTGGAATTGCCTCCAGACACAGGACACGAAGAATCCTCTTCAATGTTCTTTGCATTCTTTCCACAGGATTACTTTGTGGATGATAAACAGAACTTCTATATATAACTACTTTAACTCCAAATCTTTCTAAAAATTCCGTAGTTAGTGCACTCATGAATGACGTGCCCTGGTCAGTCTGTAATTCTCTTGGGAACCCCATTCGGCTGAAAATCTGTAACAATGCATTTATAACAGTTGTTGAGCAAAGGTTTGCTACAGGAATGGCATCAGGATACCTTGATGACATACATAACGCCGTAATTATATATTTATTTCCTGACGGTGTCATTGGTAAAGGTCCACTTGCATCTATGTTAATCTTTGTGAAAATTTCAGTTATTACGGGAACAATTTTTAGTGGGGCCTTCTTTTTATCTTGCGGTTCACCCACCCTTTGACATTTGTGTCGCATGTCTTTACAAAGTCCTCAACATCACTAAAGCATTTAGGCCAGTAAATTTTTTTGAATATGGCATCTTTCGTTTTTTTAGATGAGCTGCAGCTACCTCGTGACCTATCATCCTCAAATTTTTTCTATACTTTTCGGGAACAACCAAACATTTACGTTTAGTGCCATCCTTATCTTCTTTTTGGAAAAATAGTAAGTTATTTTCGACAATATAATGATTTTTTTTTGAAGACCCGCTTTTAGCTTCTTCAGTGTTTTTAATTCAGCACTTTTCATTTGTTCCTTTGCAAAATCTTTATGACATAATTTTATAAGATTTGATTCAGAAATTTCAGGTTGAATTAAAGCCAAAATATCATCCAGTTCGTCCGGAGATCCTTTATTCTTTTCGTTACTTTCAGGAATAGTTTCTTCTGACATGTTAAGATCTTGTTTACTCTCTTCAGTCAATTTCTTCTGCGAACGTGTTTCAACAGCGTTCACCATATACACTTGTATTTCTTTATTCTTCTTCACTTCTTCAAACAATGCAGCAGTCTTATTTCCCAAAAGATATTTTCCTTGATCTAATGAATCTCTTAAAACAGCAGCTTTCGTAATCACATGGCCTAACACACAGTCCAATTCAACTTCAGCCATTAGCAGACACACTGCGGTTTCCTCCAGATGAGTTCGAATCCACACAGTTTCATTTATAAACATGGAAGGCTTTACGTATTTTTACATATTAAATCGAGAGTTGCACCAGTATCTCGTAGTATAGGCATTTCAATTCCATTCACTGTTCCTAAACTTGTATATGGAGCCAATATATCAGTACCATTTCTAACAGTTTCATTAGACGCGACTGTTTCGAGATTCTTCTTTAGTTTATCTCATTGTGGTCTGAGATGTGAATAAAACCCGCATTCATAACATCGAAGCTGTCTTCTCTTCTCAAAGTCTTTCTCGTGATTTTTTTCATGGACAGGTTCCTTTTTTATTTGAAATTTGGACTTGAAATCTTTAGGAGTTTCTTTTGGTCTGGCACCACTATAATTTACACCACCTTGGAATTTGTAACTATTTTTCTTAGGGATTTCTCTTCTGAAACTCTGTTTGATGTTTTCATATTCGTCTAATTTCTCTGCAAGTTCATAGGAAGTCTATAACTTGATACAGTCATCAAGAAAATGCTCTCTTACTTCAGCTGGAACACGGTACTTCAATTGTTCAGTTATTAATAGATCTTTCAGTTGCTCGAAAGTTTTAACCTGCAATTCAGCTATTCATTCTGTAAAATAACTATTCAGCTCATGAGCATAATTCCTCCAAGACTTCGCTGCTGATTTTTGATGTCTGTAAAAACATTGCTTCAACTTTTTGCTGTTCAACCTGTACCTCTTCAATATAAGATCGTTTACAAAATCATAATTATTTGCCCTTTCGGTAGGTTCTCTAGCTAGCATATTAGAGAGTTCTGCTGGTAAAACCGCCAACAAGTAGGCCACCCAATCCTTCTTTGGAACTTGAGCTAATTCTTCCTTTCAAAATTAATCAAATATAAACTAATCTCATCATGTTTTTCATCAAATTTAGTTGTGATTTGTGTCAATTGAATCTTTGGTCCATTTTCAACTCTTCTTCCAGAATCATTTAATGGTTGATTCTGCTGTGATAATTGTAATTTTCTCAATTCTAATTCATGTTGTCTGGCCTCTCGAGTCATTCGCTCTTTTCTTTCCCTTTCTCTTTCTTCTTGTTTACTTCTTTCTTCCCTTTCTTTTTCTTCTTGTTTACTTCTTTCTCGTTCTTTCCTATCACTAATGACTCTGTCGAGAATTATCTTCACTTCCTCTTCAACATAAAATTCGTTATTTAGAATTAATTTTTTTATATCTACCACCTTGCTGGACTGATCTACTTCAACCCCCATTTCTTCACATACTGACAACAGATCAGGTTTATTACCTTTAACTAAATATGCCATGATTTAGGGACTAACAAGATCAGAATGCTTTCCAAAAAGAAAATTAAAATAAGACGAGTACGAAACTTATTTTTCGATGTATTATTTAACTAAAAGTAGTTATCGATTTTGCTCTGTACCAAAATATGCAAAAATATACACTTAAATTATAACGAATACATACATATTCAGCACTTTCGAATTCTTTTTTTCAAAAGTTTCAAGTGATTAAAATATTTACGTAACTACAATACCAGAATAATCAAACAAGCACACACACAAAAATAAAAAAAATAACTTTTCAATGCAAATTCAATAACATACACCTTAAGTCCAAATTATCTCTTCATAAAGTCTCTTCAAAATTTAATTTGTCACTCATTAATTGTCATTTATTTTCAATTTAATACAAACAAATGCGAGCAAATGTGTTAAAAAAATTCTACCTATAGAAATTCTACAACTTCACCCTCAACTCGAAAATAATAATAGATGTTTATATTTACAAAAACAGACAATTTTTTTTTCAGAAAAACCAAACACTTCTATTCGCAACAAAAAAAATATTATAAGACAATAATGAGAGTAAAATAATTCCGCTGGTATTCTGAATCCACAGAAACAAAAATTTTACTGAACAACTTATAAAAAACAAATTCTTATATGATTCGAATAGCTACATAATTTATGTATTTAACCTTGAGAACTTCTGAAACGTAATGAGTCAGTTTTTTTTCTCCTCTCAGTAAAAGAGAAGTCATAAATATTTCTTTGACTCAGCAAAATCAAAAATATTTCTACTTAAATATACACTTTATATATATATTTTTTCACTGCACCTTCAAATCCTGCTATAATCACAATTTTCATAAGTTATTTATCATTCACTCTTCACAAATTCTTAATATTGTATTTACAATACAGATTTTTTTTAAACACCGTTGAGAGAATCTTTTAATTTATATCTCACACATAGTGTATTCTGATTTAAAACTGTGTTTTCTAACTAAAACTAATAAAAAAGAGCAATTTTATATACTCAATTCAACCACAGACAAAATAAATTTTCTTCCTTTTTATAGGATAAATTTTTGTTTTTATTTAAAAAAAAATCATAAATTAACAAGAATAGCAGGGATAAGTAAAAGGCTTTAAAATAATCAAAATCCAGCATTTAATACAAAGAGTGAATTAAGATTATTTCTGTATTTAATATGTACCCATATTTTAATACAAAAATTGAGATCAAATTTAAAACACGCCCGAAGGTACTTTCAGGTAGAAAAAGTACTTACCCCAACTATTTCTTTTGTTGTTAAAGACACTGTTTTTAGTTTCAACCCACCGCTGCCACCAGTCTATAAGATCGTCTTGTAGTTGAATTAATCAGCTCTAATTAACCGGATTTACACCGTTTTTATTATTTCCTTCAAAACACATCACTATATTAATAATTTCATTTACAATTAAAAGTCACATCGGGAACTACAGGCAACTTCGTCCATTTTTCGTTCGAGACTTTCTTCTGCTTCTCTCCTTCCCGCTCAAAGGCCAAAACAGTTCACAGCAGCGCCCTCTTTCTAGTCTATCATGTGCTATGTGTCAAGCCTCCTAGTGTACTATGTGCCACGCCGTTACACTCCTCTGCGGTGATGGCAATTGAAGTAATGTGAACAACGCCACCTAGAGCCGAACGGAGACGTTTTCAACAAAAAGTTGCTACGCAAATCCGAATCTTTTGATGTCCCCTATTTCCCCTGAAAGTTTGTCCCATTGATTTTAGGGGCACCCTGTACATAAAGAAACGTTGAAAAGTAAATGATCAAGCATATTAATGGATTGAATATCTATTTGCACATAATGTAGAAAATTCTTAAATAGAATAACTCTAAAATAACAATTCTTAAGAAGAATATCTAGTCGGACCTTTATATAACGAAGTAGCTAAATCTCGAAAAAAAGTTCGTTATATGGAAAATTCGTTATATAAAGGTTCACCCTTCAATTTTCTTTATAGAGCATATAAAACAAATTTTAAACTTACAAACACTATATATTAAAAAAGTTATTATTCACATCATTTTTGTAAATTAATATATATTTATTTTATATATCTTAACTACCAAAAAAAAAGAGAAAGAAAGAAAATCTGTAAGGGAAGTTTCGTGACGCCTTTATCCACTTCTTGAAGTATTAATTTTGTTTTTTTTATGCTCAAGAACTTATGTTTTGACGTTTTCGGGCCACAAGAAACTAAGTTGCCACTACGACTGATCAACATTGCAAATGAACGCTGCTAAAAAACACGGGGACACGAGACAACTCCACAGAGGGTGAAAGGTGAAATAGAACATGTTTCCATTGAACTGGACAACGTGTTTCAAAGGTTGCACATCTTGGATGAAAAGACCAGAATTCTATGGCTCTCTCTGCGAGTTAGGCACCTAATAAAACCAGTTCAAGGTTTATGACCACCATAAAATGAGTTAAAAGAGAGAATAACTTGAAATGTCCAGAAATACTTTCAAAAATAGAGAAAAAAAATTTAATCACGAGAGAAAAAGTTCATTAAAAAGGAAATGAACTTCGCTATTGGAAGGTTATTTTACGAAGAAGATTGTGCATTGTTCTTATTTCCAAGAAAAAGTTCGCTTATAGAAAACTTCGCAATATAGAGGTTCGTAATATGGAGGTTCGACTGTATATATTTTGAATTATCTTTCAATGACATCTTCTTTTGCGTCTTTTACTGCTTCAAGTAATTATCCACAATGCGCAGTTGACTGAGAACAATACATTAACTCATCAGCACACAAATGATTCATTCAAGACACTTTCAAGAACATATGCCACGCATTATTTTTCATAAATAAATTAATTAAATTTATTGTAATTGTGTGAAACAATTTCTAGGAGGAAGGAAATACATCCCACAATTCTTAAAGCTGTAAGGCAGGGGTGGACAGACCTCTCCAGGGTACTTCTAACTTTTTCAAGATGTTGCTGTCCACCTAGGGGTGTAGAAGGTGACCTTGAAAATGTCGTTTTTCTCCTACATAAGGCATTTTTTTATTTCAAAATCTTATAGTTTGAACATTTTCTTTCCAAAACAGTTTTTCTTTTTCCTTTACGCAAAATAGAAATAAAGTTATTGTGATTTAAAAAAAACATCACTCTCTCCAAAAATGAACCGGAAGTTGCTGAAAATTGCAATTTTTAACTTAAATTCTACAGTTTCTTTCATTTTTTTTAATTTATAAAATATGTTTCGTAATTTTTCTAGTGTTTCAGCCACTACTATATTATTAGTATAGTTCTTTCTTGATAAAAATTGGCAACACAGACAGTCTGTTTACATTCTAGCTTGTGTTTTGCTTCGCTCTATGTTGGGTCGCTTTTTATTACAAAAATTTATATCTTACGATAAAATTTTGCTTAAAAGTTTTAAAAAATATCTTAAATATGGACCATAAGAACCAATATCGCTCAAGAAAGCGAAAGTTTACAGGTAATCAGTATAGGAACAAACGCTCAAATATAGATAACCAGGCTAAAAATGATACGACCGTTGCAAGTAATATTGAACTGAAAACTGCAAGTGCATCAAAACTTGAAGATTTGAAGGACAATTTTTTAGAAAGTTCTGCAAATTCTGATGAAATTTTCGGACATCGAATATTTGATGTCACCACATTGCTTTCTGTGTTTGCAGTACTTTGTTGTCCAGTTTGTTTACATGATGAACTCAGTTTGACCGAAGACTTTAGGTATGGAATATGTTCAAACTTTTTCTTGAAATGTAGAAACTGTGATTTTTTAAAAGGATTTACTTCATCTGAAAAAATCAACAATAAATTTAAGCTGAATACTCTGATTGCTTTTGCCTTAAGAGTAATTGGAAAAGGGTACACAGCTGGAAATTAAATGTTCGGTATGTTGGACTTGCCTTTCCAAAACAGCCTTTCGAAATCAAGAATTAAAGATTCAGCAGGCTGCATCTATAGTTTCTATAGAAAGCATGAAAAATGCAGCAACTGAGGTGAAAAAATTAAAAAAATCACCCTTAGAATCAATAAGTTGCTGTGGCGTGTCATTGGATGGGACTTGGCAGAAGCGTGGCTACTCGTCTCACAATGGTTGCGTCAGTTGCATATCCATCGACACAGGAAAAATTTTGGACATCGAAATAATGTCACTTTTTTGTAGAATATGTTTGAAGAAGGCTAAAGTTCCAGATGCTGCTTCTAATGCACATGTTTGTTGCAATCATATGGGTTCGGCTTCAAGTATGGAGACTGTCGGAGCATATCGCATATTTGAGCGATCAGAGAATCATCGTAAATTGCAGTACACTGATTACTATGGTGATGGGGATTCCAAAGCGTATGAATCCGTAAAAAACATGTACTCTCCTAATACAGTTAATAAACTAGAATGTATAGGTCACGTGCAGAAAAGGGGTGGGAGTCATCTCAGAAAGTTAAAAAAATCTGTGAAAGGATTGGGAGGAAAAAGCGAAAATTGACGGACAATTTTATTGACAAATTACAAAATTATTATGGAATAGCAATCCGCAGTAATCCCACAAAATATTTTAAATATTGTTAAACCACACTACTTTAAACTATGCGATCAAAAACTTTTAGAAAAGTACTTACACGGTTTGACTCAGAATGCCAACGAGAGTTTCAATGGTGTTCTGTGGAACATATAGTTCCAAAACAAAACTTTGTTGAACTCCAGTCTTTGAAATTAAGGGCATATATAGCAGTTCTACAATTTAATGAAGGTGCTAGTGGCTTATTAAAAGTGATAAATAAGCTGAGGTTTAATGCTGGTAGCTATATGATACGTGTATTAAAATTGTATGACTATCGACGAATTAACGACGCAGAAAGACATTCATTACCCTTTACAAAATTAAAAAGAAAAAAAAACACGAGCTCTCAGAAAGAAAAAAGGGTTGCTTCAGGAAGAAAAGGAAGGTGTGACATATCATCCAGGGGAATTTTAGACAATTTTGTGATGTACGTGTACCTTTTAGCGGTAAAATAAAACTTTAAATTATATATATATAATATATATATATATATATATATATATATATATATATATATATATATATATATATATATATATATATATATATATAGTTTTTCTCAAAATTTTGTTTTCGAAAGAAACTCTTTACCATTTACATGATATCTTAAGAACCAAACCAGATAACCTTTTGAAATTTTGTGGGAATGTTTATTATACTGTTTTTCATTAATTGAACCAAAAGTTTTGTAATAGGTTTAATATTTTTTCATTTAGGATAGTTTTTATAAATAAAAAACTTAAAAAATATCAAAATTTTCATATTGTTATGTATAATTGTCTGTAATTTTTTTATATTGTAATATTTCTCTTATATTTTGGCTCATTTTGAAGAGCACCATAGTATGTATGTTGTGTATAAAGAAAATTGTGATAATTGTATTAGAAATTTTTATACAGTGTTAACCGTTTTGGTAAAAATTTGGTTAAATTTCCTTGAAACCCACCAATTTTTCTAAAAGTACAATATTTATTAAAAATTTTTAATGTATTTACATATATTTTTTTTATTTTTCTTCCTAAAAACACTCAATTTGTTTCAAAAATATCTTTTTATGAAAAATTTTCATCCGAAGGTAGGCAGTCATCTTAAAGAAAGTATACAATACAGTCGGACCTCCATTTTACGAATTTCTCTATTTAGCGAATTTTTCCTGAAATCAAGAACATTTTACGACTTTCTTCGTAATATAACTTCCAAATAGTGCATTTCGACTTTTTCCAATTTTCACAAATCTTGTCGAGAATTTGGGGTGCGGCTTAGAATCGATGGTGGCTTAGAATCAAATAAATATCGTATTTCCAGACCTTCGCATGATGGAATGATTATTAAAAATAAGTACAAATTATTTTTTGTAACTGAATCAATTTCTAGTAGGAAGGAAATACATTACAGAATTCTTAAAACGCAGCGATACTCAACCTGCGGCCCCCCGAGACTTTTCAAGTGGCCCGGTCCTGGTCCAGTGCTCTGTGAGAAATTATTTACTCATTCAAGAACATTGAATTAAAAATTTGGTGGGAAATTCTTTGTCAATTAATTAAATATATCAGTTTTGCATTTTGCTGACGGTATCGCACTGATGTTCGAAATTATGTTTTTTCTTCTATTTGGAACGGTTACGGTTAATGATAACAAACAGTGGAGTAGCGACAATTTTATGGGTGGAACTAATTTTTAATCATCTTTCATATCTTGTAAGCGAAAAATATTCGAAAAAAAGGAGCCGTTTCAAGACGATTGACTATTTTGTAGTGGAAAACAAACATGGATCAGTAATTGTTTGATTTGTCACGAAAGTTCTGTATTTAAAAAATACCAATGAACAGAAATCATTCAATGACACTTTTCCTAGAAGATTTCTTTCAAGAAATGATAAATAGGCTTTCTTGAATAATCTTTGCAACAGCCACAGCGCGCTTTGTCAGTGGTAACAATCCCAGCGGTAACAAGGGTGTCCTACGAAGTTTGTTATATTAGTGGTAATCCTATGAAACCGTTTATTGATGCAGAAATTGTGAAGGATTATTTTTTAAATGCTTCTAAGTGATATTGTTAGTAACAAAAATAAAAAATATTTAAAAAAAATGATAATTATAAAATGCAAAACAGGAGTTATAATAATTATGATCATTTTTCCACATTTTAGATTTCCAATGTTATCTTGGTCTTAAAACATTTTTCTCCCCCATTTATCCTCATGTTGCGGCCCGCGTGAAATAGTTGACATTTGTACATGGCCCAGCAGAAAAAAAGGTTGAGTACCCCTGCTGTAAAGCATCTTCTATGTTGAATTAAAAAAAAAACTAACGAGTTTCCGATTTTTGAAGAAAGATGCACATGTGTAATTTTTACTCTAGAGAAAGTGCGAGTCCCAAGCGTATTATTTGAGACGAAGTTTGTTATTTATTTGTGTTAGAAGCGGAGTGGATTTACAACCCCATTGTAACGACATTGCGCCACAACGCTTCATTCGCTTCTGAAAAAAAAAGGACAAGTTATGACGTTGACCCTGTTTCCCCGGTTCTGTGCTACAGAAGATAACTCAAACGGGCCGCTGCGTCTATTGTTTCCGTGGAGACAGCGTTGCTGCATTAAGGAAATATAGAAAAACGTGTTCCCTCTGCAGTCACGGATCTCATCAAAAGAAGGTGAAATTCGTCCAGTGCAATGATACTCAATCTGCGGCCCGCCAACCTTTTCTAAGTTGCCCAGTCATGGCCCATTACACTAAGAAATTCAGTTACTGGAGAACAATGTACTAAAAATTTAGCGGAAATTTCTATCAATCAAGCAATCAAATATATCAATTTTGCAATCAATGTGTTTTTCCCCCCTTAAATTCCTACTATTATATATATAGCTCACACTCTATTTATTTATTTATCTTCGTGGAATTTTCAATCGTTAATAAAATACATTTTAACTCTTTATCTACCGCATTATGATTTACTGCAGTTATTTTCATGTTTTTTAAATCATTACATTAAAAATTAAGGGATATACATATGGCCGCGGTAGTCGAGTGGTATAGGTATCGGATCATAGCTTGCTTTGTCACGAGTTCGAGCCCAGTACCACTAAAGACCCTCCGTGTAGGGGCGGGATGCCTGTTAAACCTGTCGAGAGCTCAAACGTCTTGCCGTTGGTGTGGTAGTTAGGAGAAAGGGGTGCCAGCTCAGGTGTTGTCCTCGTCACTTGACCACGGTTCAAAATTACGTGGTCCGTCGCAAAAGCCCTCGGGTAGCTGAACAGTGTGACGTTAATATTCAATCAATCAATAAGGGATATACACAAAAAAATACTCAACTTTAAAAAAATTAACCCGTTAGAGCTAATTAATTAAAGATAAACAACTGTAAAATTAATTATATACACTGTTCATTTAAAATGAATAGTCAAATCGTTTTTTAAGGTCTTCATTTACATACAAAAAAAAAAATAAGAAGACACATTTTGACATTAACTATTTTTTCGTAACAAAAATGACAATCTTCGCAATGCGCTGAAAACGCAATATCTGCTCTAAAACTATTCGCCTTCCACGCTAAAATACTCATCATGGAACCCTTGCTGCCATATATCTTGAAAGAGTGGATTTAAAGGAATATTCCTGCTAAGAATCGTCTGAGTATTCGTAAAAATGGTTATTCTATGTAATTTTAAAGTGATTGGTACTTATAAGTACTAAAGCGCTCATTTGAGCTGAAATTTTCTACTCTATTATTTAAGGTAAAAATACGATAATTTAATTAAAATTAATTAAAATTAATTGACTGAAACTAATTATTTAAAGAATTTTAGATACAGCCACGTTGGTTTCATTTTTAGCGGCTTGGTCAAAACTTAATAAGATTTTTTTTTCTCACGTTTTAAAGCATTCAGTTGAACTGAAATTTTAAAAACACGATTACTTTGGATGACAATACGATACTTTGATGCTAATGAATAAAAATTAACGACCACTTAATGTTGTTATTCTGTCCTATGTATATACATATTTATATTAATTGTAACAATTTAATAAAAAGTAGCTAAAATAAAATTTTTCTTTGTTGTTCTAAGATGGAAGTGACTTAAAATTTTATTTTATATTACTTGTTTAATAGTAGAATGCAATCGAGAGGTTTGTCATCAATGCAAGGAAATAAAAATTATCCTGTAGCTCAGTAAAAAATGCATAGAAATTAATATTTGTGTGAGTGTGTTTGATCGAACCGTTAATATACGTAGTATTAAAACCCTAAAATAAGTTTTAATATTTTGATCAATTTTGTTTTTCAATGTTGCTTTGTTTTTCAATGTTATCTTGGTCTTATAGTGTGTTTTTTTCCATTATTCACATGTTGCGGACAACGTAAAATGCCTGTCATGTGTATGCGGCTAGCGTGAAATACCTGCCATGTGTATGCGGCCCGGTGGGAAAAAATGTTGAGTACCCCTGGTCCAGTGTATTTGAAGACGAACTTTTATTTATTCTAAAGCAAAGATGAACACTTTATTACTTCTTTTTTCGAATGAAATGGGGCTAGATTCTTTCAAGGTACACTGGTGTGCAAAACTTAAGCAACAGGTGGGTTTATTGTCATAACTTCACGAAAAATAATCTGAGAGACATGAAATTCAGAAATGAGGGAGAGTATTATGTACGTAAAGGTTGACGAAAGCATCGGTGCTGAAAAAGAATACAATGCATACGGTATGGAATCAAACAAAAACAAGCTTTATTGAACGCATAGTATCGTGACTCATGATGGTCTATCCAACAGGAAGAACAACAAGCAGATGTTCCTTAATATGGTATACGCCCTCCCCTCACTGCAATGGTTCATTCGCACCGTCTCGGCATACTCAGAACCAGCAGGTGCAATATTTCTTGCGGTAGGAGTGCCCATTCCTCAATCAGCATCTGTTTGAGTTGTTGGGTGTTCTCCGGATGATGTAAGCGTGCTGCAATACGTCTCCCCAAAGCATCCCACACATGTTCAATGGGATTTAAATCTGGAGAGTAGGCTGGCCACTCCATTCGAGTGATATCATCACTTCCCAGCAGCTCCTCAACAGCAAGAGTCCGATGTGGCCGTGCATTGTCATCCATAAAAATGAAATCTGGGTCAATGGCACCTCGGAACAGACGCACATGTGGAAGAAGTACCTCCTCATAATAGCGATCCCCGGTTACAGAACCTCTATCGAAAATGTGGAGCTCAGTTCGCCCGTTCAGCATAATGCCTCCCCAGAGAAGAACTCCAGGACCACCGTAACGGTGTCTTTCCTTCATGTTACTGGGATAAAACCGGATCCCGATCTCTCTCCAAATCAAAACACGTTGAGAATCGCTTCTGCTACTGAACCGACTCTCATCCTTAAAGAGGACACGACTCCATTGATCAGTTGTCCAGTTTTTGACCTCTCTGCACCACTGTAAACGGTGGCGTCGGTGGTCAACTTTCAACGGGAGGCAGCATTCAGGAAGGCGGGTGAATAGGCCCCCTTTGTGAAGGCATCTGGCCACAGTAAACCGCGATACTTGTCACTCCGTTGCTGTACAGAGTTGCTGAAAAATGGCACTTGCTGACTGCTATCGGCCTCTTTTCGCTTACAGGATGATATATGGTCATTCCCGGCAGTTGTCGTCCTCGGGTGGCCACCACCAATCTTTCTAACAGCAGAACCTGTGGTTTGGAACTCTTTCCAAGCGCGCGAAATGACATTATTGTTGATTTCGAACTCTGCAGCTACACTGGTGACAGTACACCCCTCCTCCAGATTTCCGATCATTCTTCCACATGTGAAGTCGTCCAGGTGATTTCTTCTAGCCATATTTCACGAACTGACTCACTTGCACTTTGTAACGTCACGTCTCGAAAACAACAACAACATCTGGTGTCGGTTTCTTTGTAGATTCGACGCCCACACGTGCAATTTCCGATCCAGCGCAACCCCTGTTTGACCCCCCGAGGAATCTAGCGACCCGACCGGAAGATGAGAGAGGAGAGATGCTTTGAACTTGCACGGGAGCGGTAACCAACGAAACCTCCTCTCACAAAATAGTGGACTCTAACAATCTAATTAATTTTAATAACTTTAATGTATCATTTTGTAAATAATTTTCAATAGTTGTGACGTAAATAAATTCTCTATTTTAATTCACCAAGAATACGCTACCGTTATTCTTTCAAACGTTACAGCTTAGAGTTTTGGTGGCAGCGCTTTGGGATAAAAAAGTTAGCATTCAGGACCCGTGAGAGGAGGAAAATTTTGGATTTTTACGGACGGACCGCAACGCAGGGAGAAAAAGAGATCTTCGGAAGCCGTGCTGCAAGTAAATTCAGCTTCGGAGAAAGAGAGCGTCCTGCTCATAAAAGATCAAACTGATCTATAGTGTTAACGGCTAGTGTCCGAAGGAAAGCGATTTTCGGAAGCCGTGCTGCAAGTAAATTCAGCTTCGGAGAAAAAGAGCGTCCTGCTCAAAGATCAAACTGATCTATAGTGTTAACGGCGAGAGTGTCCGAAGGAAAGCGATTTTCGGAAGCCGTGCTGCAAGTAAATTCAGCTTCGGAGAAAGGGAGCGTCCTGCTCATAGAAGATCAAACTGATCTACATCTACAGTGTTAACGGCGAGAGTGTCCGAAGGAAAAGCGATTTTCGGAAGCCGTACCACTAGTGCACATAATTTGCTTCTGACAGCAAGCTGAGTACTTCAAATGGGTGAGTACTGTTATATTTTTGAGTTGCAAACTGCATATCGTATTAGGAATTTTGGTTAAAGTGTTCTTTAGAAATTTTGAAATACTTAGTGTTTTTTCTTGCATGGGAACAGTGTTATTTTGTTTCTAGAGAATTGTAATTGTATTTCAAGCATTGTGTGCAATTTTAGCTTAAGATTTATTGTGTTTTAAGTCTCTTGAATGATTTTGATTATTTTTAGTGTTAAGTTTTTTTCTTTGTGTATTTCTGTGTATGCATGGGACCAGTGTTATTGTATTAATAGAGAATAGTAACAATAGTGCAAAATTTAGCGTGACATTTATTTGATATTGTTTAAAAAATGGCTTTCCTTGGTAAAGGGAAAAAGCAAGACATGTTGCAACTTGCTGAGGAATTAGGAATAAATGCCACTTTAAATATGACTGTCCCTAGCATAAAAATTGCAATCACTAACAGTGAAGGTTATGAAGAGGAATTTGTTAAAAATCTGTATGAGACTATCATTGCAAACGGAAAAGATTGGAAGAGTTAGAAAGGGCTGAAAAATGAGATTAGAGGAGTTAGAAAGGGCTGAAAAATGAGATTAGAGGAGTTAGAAAGGGCTGAAAAAATGAGATTAGAGGAGTTAGAAAGGGCTGAAAAAATGAGATTAGAGGAGTTAGAAAGGGCTGAAAAAATGAGATTGGAGGAGTTAGTAAAGGAGCAGGCATTAAAAGAGAAAGAATTACAGCTGAAATTTGATTTAGAAAGGTTTAAAATAGAATCCGGATTTAGGGTAAACGATGAATCAAACGATTCTACAAATGCATGTTCTGTAACCTCTAATTTAAACTTAAAAAAAATTGATCCCAGATTTCGATCCTAAGCAGTCAGATATTAGTTTATATCTAGTGATCTTTGAACGCCAGGCTAAAGGGCGTCAATAGAAAAGAAAGAGTGGGTGGGGCAATTATTGGGTTTGTTACCCCTAGAGATCGTGCAATTTATTGCTCGCGAACCGGAGGAACAAGCCGAAAATTACGATTATGTAAAGAAATTATTACTTAAAAAAGATTCAAGTTAAGTCCGGAGGTCTTTCGGCAAAAATTTGTCCAACACCAGAAAAAATCCGATAGCTCCTGGAAGGATTTCACTTTTGAAATTACGAATTATCTAGATGAGTGGCTGATTGGCTTAAAATAAATACCTTTCAAGATTTTAAAGATCTAATGGTGGTAGATCAATTAAAAAAACGCGCCAATGCTAGTATGAAAGATCATTTTTTAGATAATTGGGCAAACCTTAAATCAGCTACTCAAATAGCAGAACTCTTTGATAATTATGAGGACGTCCGAAAGGTAAATTCGAAACCCATGGATAGTGGGGCAGAAATGATAAAATTTTGACATACTCAGGGATCAAGGAAAAAGAAAATAGATTTGGGAAAACTTCCCCCAGATTAGGAGCTTCTGTTCCGGAGAGTACTAGAGAGAGAACTTTTGAAAAACGCGTGATACAAAGATGTTATCATTGCAATATGCCTGGACATATAAAAAGCCGGTTGCCCTAAATTAATAAAAAACAAAACGACGGAAACTCTCAATAATATTGAAGGAAATGAAAACCGGATTTTCTTAATTCATATACAACAAAGGGCTCTGTGAATGGTCACGAGATAGACATTCTTAGAGATACGGGAGCGACAATAGATTTAGTATGTGCAAAATACATAAATCCTTCTTCTTTCTCTGGTGAAAATGTTTGGGTAAAACAACCGTTAAGCCCAGAATTAGTTTGTTTACCTTTGGCGGTCGTGGAAATTTCCGGAAACTTTGGAACGGTGCAGACTAAGGCAGCGGTTTGTGGAAATCACTTAAATCAACACGGTCGATATTTGCTTGGAAATAAAACGGCCGAGCTAATAAAAGGAAATTTAGGCTATAATTTCCTGCCAGTCGAAATATTGAATGCTATCCAAACAAGGTCTCAAGTCAAAGCGGCTAGAGAAGAAAGGGAATAGAGAGTGATGATGCTAAAAGGGGAAGATGAGGTTATAATTGTTTCTTCGGATGCAGAGGACGAAATTTTAATACCTGCACTCCAGGAATATGTTCCGGAATTAGCGCTGCTAAGGGTTACGCGAGAAAATTTAATCGATGCTCAAAAAATAGCGAGGAGATTAAACCCTTATACGAACAGGCAGCCAGTCAAGTGCAGGTTACCAATCAGGTTTATTCGCTAGAGAAGGAATTATTGGTCAAAAATCGTGAAGATAAGTTAGGTAACGTGGTGAAGTTAATAGTAGTGCCGGAAGGGTTGCGCGACCCTATTAAATCATTGTGTCATGAGGGAACATCTGCACACCTGGGAATTACGAAATCCAAAGACAAATTAAACCGATATTTTTACTGGCCGAATTGCTATAGAGATATGGAACGGTTTGTAAAAACTTGCGATCAGTGTCAGAGGGCTGGGAAGCCCAATGATAAAAAAAGAAAGCTCCACTAAAATTGGTCCCTGTTATTCAGGAGGTTTTTACTAAGCTAAATATTGATGCATGTGGGCCTCTCCCGATCACATCTAAAGGGAATCGATATCTTATCACGGCCATTTGCATGTCTTCAAAATTCCCTGAAGCTATTCCGGTGTCTGATATTAGTTCCGTTAGTGTCACAGATGCGCTGTTACACATCTTTAGTCAGATGGGGTTTCCCGTGAAATACAATGTGACCAGTGTACTTCTTTTACTAGTGCTCTGACAACCGAGTTTTTTGAAAGATTCGGATTATTTGTCAGGCATAGTTCTGTGTATCATCCACAGAGTAACCCTGTTGAGCGATTTCATCGAACGTTGAAACGACTCTTACGAGTCTTATGTTTAGATGCAGGCTCCGAATGGGACAAACATCTTCCGTCAATTCTATTAGCGTTACGAACTGTATCTCACGAAAGTACAGGGTATACACCATCAGAGTTGGTGTATGGGAAAAATTTGCGAACCCCAGAGACGTTAGTAATGGAACATTGGATGGAACCGGAAGAAGAGGGTGATCTCGTCACTGAATATATGTTTAAGTTAATAAATAGATTAAAAAGATGTCAAAGAAGTAGCTATAAATAAAATGGAGGAAATGCAAGTTAAGCGGAAAACTTGGTATGACAAAAACGCAGTAAAACGTGAATTTAAGGATGGAGATTTAGTCCTAGTGTTAGCTACATCCAGAGCAAATAAATTAGCAGTGCAGTGGATAGGTCCTGGGACAATTTTAAATAAAATTTCGGAAACGAACTATTTAGTCGAAATCCCCGGCAGACGCGAAACATCTCAAATCTATCATATAAATATGCTAAAACCATATTACAAAAAGGCCAGAACACGTTAACGTAATTATTAATGATGAAACAAAAAAACTCTCTCGCAGACCAGGAGTTAGAAATCCCATACTTAGAAAACAATTCTCTCATTTATGATTTCGAGGACGTAATCCAGGCTTGCGAGTTGAACAAACACCTTCACGACAAACAAATGGATCGACTGCGCGAATTATTAAATAAATACTCTAAATGTTTTCAAACAATCCCGGTTTAACTAATCTGGTTGAACACGAAATCCAGTTAGTTAGCGATCAACCAGTTAGGACGAAGCCCTATCGAATGTCGCACCGACAAAATGAAATCTTAAGAAACGAAATTAACCGAATGTTAAAATTAGGAATCATTGAGGTAGGAGAATCGGATTACATGTCTCCTATGATTTTAGTTGAGATAGCTGGGAAAGAACCTCGTCCATGTATAGATTACAGGAAATTAAACGGGATCATTAGAACGGAATATTTTCCTCTTCCGAATATCGAAGCACGCGTAGAAAAAGTATCGGCGGCTAAATTTATTACCGTCTTTGACTTATCTAAAGGATATTGGCAAATACCTTTGAGTAAAACAGCACAGCGATATGCAGCCTTCTGTACTAGCTTTGGTACATACCGACCCCTAAGGATGAGTTTCGGATTAAAGAATGCTCCATATTTCTTTAGTAAACTCATGGCTGAATTACTTAACGGACTAGAGGATTTCGTTGTCCCGTATCTAGACGATATCGCAATTTTCTCAGATACTTGGGAGTCGCATATTAAACATATGGAAACGGTTCTGCAGAGAATAAAGAGAGCTAAAGTTAACGATAAAACCTTCAAAGTGTAAGTTTGCGCAACAAAATGTCAAATTTTTTGGGTCACATTGTGGGTCAGGGTTTTCGCACTCCTTCCGAGATCAAAGTTCAGGCTGTTCTAGAGTTCCCTACCCCTCGCACGAAAACCCAAATACGTGCTTTCTTAGGTATAGCGGGTTATTACCAAAAATATATAAATCTGTTCTCGGTAATTGCTGCTCCGTTGACGGATGCGTTGAAGGGAAGAGCAAAGAAGGGAGAAATTAAGTGGACGACCGAGTGTGAAAACGCATTTCGAGAACTAAAAGGAAACTAATTGATAAGCCCGTCTTGTACGCGCCAAATTTTGAACGAGAATTCATTGTTCAAACGGACGCTTCGAACGCAGGTATGGGAGCAGTTTTAACTTAATTAACTGAACAAGGTGAGGAGCATCCAATCCTTTACCTGAGTAAGAAATTTTCAGAGGTAGAGAAGCGTTATTGTACGACGGAGAAGGAATGTGCTAGTATTGTTTTCGCAATTAAAAGGTTACATTATTACTTAGATGGAAATTCATTTTTAGTTATGACCGATCACAACCCGTTGGTGTGGTTGAAAAGAAATGTTAGTTCTAACCCTAGATTGATGCGATGGGCTTTGGCTTTGCAACCATATAATTTTAGAATTGTACATCGGTCGGGTAAAAGTCACAAAAATGCAGATAGTCTCAGCAGATCGGTGATAGATAATTAGGGATTGTTAATAATGTTCTCTTGCTCATGAATAATAATTGTTGCTTATGTTTTTTAGTTAAAGGTTAATAATTGTATTAAATTTTATTTATTTACTAGTACTGTATATCATATCGAATGGCGATGCGTGTCAAAAGATAAAGCCATGAAAAGCAAATGTATTAATATGCTTAATTTTGTGTACAGGGTTTTAAAATATACATGAGTATTTAGGTTACGCAAGAGACATATTGTGAAAAATATTTTGTGTGTAAGGTTGTACACTTCGCATATCATATCAACATGTCGTTAGTATAATTTTATTTAAGTATTGTGGCGAAGAATATTTTATGTGCAAGGTCTTACACTTGCATTTGATATAACATGTTAGTATAATTGATACTAGGCATTGTGATAGGAGTGTTTGTATTTTTATTTAATGTATAGTATGTTTTCTTACATTGATTACATTGCTATTTCGTGATATAGATTTGTGTAAGTTCCCTAGCAAGAACACTCATTCACTAGAAATAAGTAATTCCAAATTTAGTTCAGCGTTTTCTTTAGTAATTAAAATTGCAGCTCAGAAATATAGCGGTGCTTGATGAAGGGATGTGTCGGTAATCTGTCAGTTGTCTCATCGTCATCCCATTAAACTTTTCTCAACGGAAAAGTTCCATAAGAGAGGGCGAGAGCTGTAACGTCACGTCTCGAAAACAACAACAACATCTGGTGTCGGTTTCTTTGTAGATTCGACGCCCACACGTGCAATTTCCGATCCAGCGCAACCCCTGTTTGACTCCCCGAGGAATCTAGCGACCCGACCGGAAGATGAGAGAGAAGAGATGCTTTGAACTTGCACGGGAGCGGTAACCAACGAAACCTCCTCTCACAAAATAGTGGACTCTAACAATCTAATTAATTTTAATAACTTTAATGTATCATTTTGTAAATAATTTTCAATAGTTGTGACGTAAATAAATTCTCTATTTTAATTCACCAAGAATACGCTACCGTTATTCTTTCAAACGTTACAGCTTGCATCGAATATGTTGAATTGCGTCTTCGTCCTTCATTTTATTCTAATGTTGAGCAGCGTGCGCCGACATCACGCGTTTTGCGTACGCTCACGTCGCTTCTGACGTTTGGTTCCTGATATTTACATACGCATGACGTTTCTACTGACTTATGTGTTCACTGTACTGATCTCCAGACCTCCTTTTCTGCAATTACATGGCTATCTGCTATATTTTTACATTGTTGCTTAAGTTTTGCACACCAGTATAGTTGTAAATTTATTCCTCGATTAATTAATAAATATATTCCGTTCACTTCAAGTTGTGCCGTTGGTGTGGTGAGGGAAAAGGAGTGCCAGCTCAAGTCATTGTAATCCTCCACAACAATAAACTGGGTTCCAACAGATCCTCTGAAAAGACTTCAAGATCTCATCTGTGTTTCTCAGGGCAGTCAAAGTACCCTTTAAGGTATGACTAGGTTCGGAGATAAATTTTTCAAAAATTGGTTTTTTGAATAATTTTATTGTTTTAAAGAAGATAAATAGGCTTAAAAAGTCATAATTATTAAATAACTAACATGTATCGCCCTTTGTTTCGGAAAAAAAATTATTTTTAGGAAAATTTAGCAAAATTATGTAAGTTAAAAAAAAACATGACAAATAAAAATAAATTGCACATTATGCAATTTTAACGTCATTGATATACTTCTTGATCCCTCTGAAGTGTCACAAATCGCAGGATAAATAATATTTTTAAAAATAAATATTTTATTAGCATTTATAATTTGATGGTCATGATTTTTCGTCAAAATTACTGCATGTTCTAAGCTAAAAATGGCTGTAAAATGTGATTAAATGTAGCTGTCTTAAAACCGGTTTGTTATACTTTGAAGGGTCCATAGCATATATGTAATAAATTTCATTGCATTTGATTGGATTATTTAGAAGATATCACGTTTTTCATGCACAAATTATCGTAAAAAGTTCATTTTTCAAAAAACGAATTAAAAAATATGTTTTTATTAGTTAGATAAAGTAAATGCTATAAAAAGAACTTAAAATCTCTCTAGTTTTATGGATTAGTACTTCTTCCTCAATAATTAATTTCTTTTTTCCCTAATGGCCCAAATAAAACAAAACATCTAACAACTGAAAAGTACTTCCTCAACCTAGTCGGATACCTTAAAGACGCGTAGCTCTGAGGTCTTACATCATGCTCGAGCAAACCATAACACCACCAACTTCTTAGTGGTCAACCTTCATTTTGTTACAGGATTGGTACCAAATACCTGGTTCATTCCATATGTTAACGAGAATCATTTTTTAAATTTCTAATGGCAGATTATGAACAGTTATTAACAGAGTTTATCAATGTACCTAGTACAGTCACCAAAAGCAGGTATCACTTTTTAGTGCGGTGCCGTATAGGTGGACACCAATCACCGCAGGTAATTTTGACGCCCAGTTTCCTCCTTCGAGCTGAGCTCTGACCATGCGAATCTGTACTAGGATTTAATTTTGCCTAAAGCACCCCCTAGGGTTTTTTGCATGCCGTATAATCATACGACATGGCTGCTGTCGATTTTCTGCATCATGAAAATTCATCGACTTGGGCCGGGGTCGAACCCGCAACCTTGGGTACTGAAGGCCAGCGACAAACCAACCACGCTACCCAGCCGACTTAACGAGAATCATTGCTCAGATTATTTTCTCCACTGATGAGTCGAGATTTCCAGGCCCACTGCTTCCGTGTTCGGGGGCGCGGTACCCTAGTGGTCAAGGTAACGGACTCTTGGCCGGTGTGTCGCGAGTTCAAACCTAGTATCGTTGAAGACCGTGCAGAAGGGGGCCAATGTACTTAAAATATGTCGAAGCTCAAACGTCCCTCCGTTGGTGTAGTTTTGAAGTTAGGAGAGAGGGGGTGTCGTCTTCGGCTCTTGACCATGGTTTAAAATGACGAGGTCCGTCGCGTAAAGCCCTTCAGTAGCTGAACTGGGCGACGTTAATGTTCATTCACCAGTGTCCAAGAGTGATGTATTTATTCATCATGCTAGGTGTCATATGACCTCGAATGAACGGGGGGTACACATGATTAGATCCATGGTATAAAGACTTTATTCATTAAGTCTTTGGTGAAGAATATATATACCTTGAGAACGAGGTTCCAAAATGAAGGGAGATCTATTTTGCGATTTTTGTAGCTGTTAACCCTTTATCTACCGCATTATGATTTACTGCAATTTTTTTATGCAATATTGAAATTGAAAATTAAGGGATATAGATAAATAAAATATTTAATTTTGGGAAATTTAAAATTCATTACAACTAATTAATTTAATTGGTACTTTAAGGTACCGTCAGTCCGCAAAGGTCTCAAATATTCTCATAACGCGAAAAGACCGAATGACTTTCTTAACGCAGTTTTACTCTTAGAAATGCTAAATAATCAGAGAACACTAATATTCTACATCATCACAAAATATTTATTTTTAAACATTATTAAAATTTGTTTACTTTTCTTACACATGTAAACAGCTTTTACACATAAACTTAATTTGATGATATTCAAACAAATAGTTTATCTTTTTATTAATACACCGAAATTCATTACACGTTGTGCATTTTGAGAGGTTTCGATTCAATGTTTTTTAAAGCACTGCATCCTGGGAAAATGCTGATGAACATGAACTACTACACCTTCGATTGAAAAATTCTTTTCAGAAAATGCATTAATTTTGACTATTTTGGAAAAAGAAAGAGTGTGCAAAATATTGTTACTTTATAAGATAAATAACAAATTCTCTCTCGTATTGTGGCTATATAAACGATCTTTTCTCGATTCAGGAATGAATTTTTGTCCGTCACATTTTCTGAGATTTCCACAATTTCTAAATTGGAGCTCAACCGACAAATTAAAACTCCACCCAGTCATGCGTGGTACTTTGCTAAATGTCCGGGTGAGTCCTTTAGACTCAGTAGTAGACCTCTCCGATCTACTTATTCTAGATTTTTGAGCGGACACACAAGAGCTCTCAGGTTCTCTAATGGACAAAAGACTTTTCCGGAATGTCACTGGTGTTCTTCCGGAGAGGCCTCACCTAATCATATTTTACTTTGTTTGGGTTTTAAAGAGGACTAGGTACTTTGCGACCCACTGCTGTTTTTAGATTTTTTTCAGATTTTCGGATTCATGGGGATTGTCTAGCCTTGCTGGGCAGTACCGAGATTAGTCAAAAAAAAAAAAAAAAAAAAAACGAAAATGTCGCAAGTCTTTCCCCGTCGGGTTTTTCAGTGTATTGGCGGAATAAACTGCATACCGGTACAAATTATTCACACATTTTAACGTTTTTAATTAATATCCTTTTAACTAACTGCTATATCGGAACAAATTTTTAAATTATTGTATTGTCATCGATCCTTGACAAGTATGCAAAATTTTGAATTAATCTGACCTTTTAAAATAGGTGAAAATCGAGTTGCAAGATTCCACCCAAGCAAATTACATTGCAAGTTAAATAAAAACTTGTAATAATAATAAAAATTTAAAAAAAACATCATCTTATTCTTAAAATATTGCGGAATATGTTATCCCACCATTCTTCGCAGCGTCCCCGATCTTTGGGCATCGCTTCACCTTGGTTTCAAGGCTATCCACTGGCTCACGTGAGAACCAATTGTTTCCTCTTGGTTTATTGAGAGTCGGTTGGCGGTTTTGAAGGCTCGACCGAAAGGCACCGTTGCCATTTTCATATTATTATAGGCGCTTTCATCAATTAATTCCATCCTTAAGAATTTTAGTTTTTGTGTGTGTGTGTGTGTGTAATGTTTCGTAACTGAAATAAAATTAAAAATTTATTAAGCAAACTAAAAAGAGTAAGTGGTAGCGCGAGAATAATAAATAAATAATTTAAAGGAAAAGATGATCATATAAAATTAAGGGGACTTGAAACTTTCTAAAGAAAAAGTAGTATAGAGTCTAGACTTAATTTGTGTAGTTCCAGCCTTCATATAGAGATGCCTAATTTAAAACAAAACTTTAAAAAAAATGGAAAATTTAAAAACACGATCGTATGACGGTTTATTTTAGGTATTAATAAATGAAAGAAATTATATTTTCACAAGAGTTTAGAATAAAATTACGCATATAAGTTAGTATTAATCAACGTCACACTACACTGATGAAATAAATTAAGGGAATTTGGATATTTTATCGAATTGCATGAAAAACCACTGCTTCTAAGATAAAAATACAAATCTTGTACGGCAAATGCGTAAGCGTACACGTGTGTGTAGGCAGAGCCAGCAGAAAAACAGGCTTTATAAGCGCGTGTAAGTTAAAACGTATTTCGTTCTCCAGCACACCTCGGCGAATTTCTTGGTGCTATTTTAAAGCAATTGGCTCAATTCAAATTGTAACAGTAAAAATGAGCAACCACCAACGCTTAGATTATGGAATGAGGTGGTGAATTGTGGGGAGGCTAGAAGCAGGCTAATGTCAAGTCCAGATTTGTAGAGAGTTCAATATAACGTCCAGCACCATGTGTAACTTACGGAAACAGTTCCAGGATACTGGATCCATCGAGAAAAAGTCTGGGAAAGGTTGTCCTGGAGCCACGACGGCGGCCAGAGAAAATCTCCATTTGTCGATTACAGCGTGGAGCGACAGCTTCTCGGCTCTCGTTACTTGTATGTAGCCACAGGAACCCGTGCATCAAGGGTGGACGGTTTGAAGAAGACTTTTTGAGAGGGTTGTTTGCCAGAAGACTTGCTATTTGCGTTCCGCTCACGTCTACAAACAGAAAAATTCGTTTAGCATGGTGCAGGGATGAGGTCTAGGAGCCCTATTTTTGCCTTTTCAGGGATGCATGTGGCCCCGTGTTCATTTTAATGAACGATAACGCGAGGTCACATAGAGCTCTTCTGGTCAACGAATTTCTGAAGAGTAGGGATATTCACCGTATGGATTGGCTAGCAAGGTCTCCAGACCTCAACCCTATAGATCATGTCTAGGCCACAGTGTCCAGAGAAAGGGTACTCAAACTTTTTCTGTGCTGGGCCGCGTGTACATATGTCACCTAATTCACCGTGCCGTATACGTATGTTAATTATTTCCCGCGGGCTTCAACATGAGGGTAAATGGAGGAGGGGGAGGGAGAAAGATTTTAAGACCAAGATAACACTGGAAATTTAAAATGTAGAAAATTGATCAAAATATTAACTCCTATTTTGGATTTTATTATTATTTTTTTTTTACATTTTTTTGTCGCTAACATTAAATTGCAAGCATTTAAGAAACACTCTTTCACTATTTCTGCATCAGTAAACTGTTTCATATGATTACCAATAACATAACAAACTTCATAGGATGTCTTTGTTACCGCTGTGATATTATCACTCACAAAACACTTTGTTGCTGTGGAGAACATTATTCAAGAAAGCCTATTTATCACCTCTTGAAAGAGATCTTCGAGGAAAAGTTTCATTAAATGATTCCTGTTTATTGGTATTTTTTAAATACAGCACTTTTGTGACAAATCAAATAATTACTGATCTATGTTTGTTGTTCTCTACAAAATGGTTAACCTACCAATCGTCTTGAAAGTATACATTTTCTTCGAAAATTTTTCACTGCAAGATATGAAAGATAGTTAAAAATTAGTTCCACCCATAAAACTGTCACTACTCCACTGTTGCCTGTTATCATTAACCGTAACTGTAAAAGAATATAAATTCGTACCCGTACGACACCGACAGCAAAATTGATGTATTTGATTTCTTGACAAAGAATTTCCCGCCAAACTTTTAATACAATGTTTTTAAATAAGTAAATTTCTCTGAGCAGTGGGCCATGACCGGGCTACTTAAAAAGGCTCGGGGGCCGCAGGCTGAGGATCGCTGCTTAATAGCCCCAGGATTCGAATACACCGTCCATGAATTCGCAACTTCATACATAGTAGCGCACACAGGAATATTCAAGGGGGGGTCCAGGGTCGAAAGTTCACCATTCTTGTATCATGCTCCTTTTGATTTTGTCGATTTTCGGAAACAAAACACAAAAAACTAATTATTGAATAAATAATTAGCATTAATTAATAAAATTAATCATTAATAACAAATACTTAATTAAAATTTACGTACTATATACTTAGAATTATAATCAATCGGGAAAAAAATCAAGGGCTTTGGGGGGGTGGGGGTCCGGACCCCCCTTGTGTGCGTCACTGGTCGTACGTAAAAAGCAGATTTAACAATGGTTCGTTTTTAATATATTTTTGCTTTAAGTTAGCACTATGTATTCATTCGTATATTCTAATCTGCCAATAAATAATGGCGCAATAAATAATAAAAAAGTTGTTCACCCATATATTTCATTGTCTTATCAAAATATCCATTCATTACTTTTTTGTTCAAAAAAAGTTCTTACGCAGCTGTCTTATTTCTTTCATATCTATAAATAATTTGTTTATCTAAATGCAAACTACCTAGAAATACCGACATCTGGTACTACGTTTAAATGATGATCGATAAAACTTTAACATTTTTGGATATAGTCAAAAATAAAAAAAAGCAAGTTATCATTTTCTTTCAATGCAGCAACTGGCAAACCTTTTACAAAAAAAATAATTTTTGTTTCGAAAAAAATATGAAATACAACATGATGAAAAAGGAGTCAGGAAAAAAAAAGATAACCGGTCGAATGAAAAACGAAAAGACTGTAAACGCAGAAATAAATACAACATTTGTACAAATAAATGATAACCATGAAAGCGTTTAGGCGAATATAAATAAACGCTTTATTTTTAGGCACTTTTTAATAATTCATGATAAAAGGTTCCCCTGGTAACGGCGTTTCTTTGTAATTTAGATTTCACATCCATTTAGCGTTTTAAAAAAACATGAATACAATTGATTAAAAGAAATGTCTAAACATTCTCTCAAAACAAATAATTTTTTTTAACTGGATTGTTACAATGACACAGAAGACAGAAGAATTATACATTAAATGAAATATTTTTTACCTTGGAAAATTTCCCGCAGAGACAACATTTGAGGTATTAAAGATACGTAAATTAATAAATGCTTTTTGAGGACTAAAAATTCTGAAATTTGCTTCTAAAAAATTGGCATACCTTCTAAAAGTTAAGGAACAGTTTCTTGTCAAGCACTATTGAATGCAAAAAGGGGAAAAACACGATATATATGAATAATAATATTTCATTTTTTTAAAAAAAAATCTTTATGAAGAAATTATGTTCATCACTTTTTTTTAAAGCATCGAGTATCTTCATATCAGTCAGAGAAAAAAAAAGTATCCAACTTTCGTTATGTGTGTAGATTTTCAGTTGCTAGTGTTATCATATAAGGCCCAGTGGTCGACTGGTAGCGTATCGCGCTTCCACACCACAGGTCTGGATTCTACTCCCGGGCTGGGAAAGGTCGACTCTGCCTTTCATCCCTGCTACTGTGGGTCGATAAATGAGTACCAAGCTTGCTTGGGGACGAACACTGGGGGGCTCGCTTCGGACTGACCACCTGATCGGGACATCTGCTCATGCACCTCAGTGCCCAAAGGTCACGTATACTGGGATAGGCACAGTAAGCCCTGGCCCTCATGGGCTCTTGCGCCACTGAGTTTGAGTGTTATAGTGTTAGCAACATGTAGGTGACGATTACCCAATTCGTTAAGATGGAGTGCAGTTGATTGAATAAAAACAACGTTATTACAATTTGATCTTGCTAGACATCTTATTGTGTCTCATCCGAAGATTTTAAAATTTTTTCGAATTCGGAAATTCAGTATCA
This sequence comes from Trichonephila clavipes, assembly GCA_019973935.1. Classification (NCBI taxonomy): domain Eukaryota; kingdom Metazoa; phylum Arthropoda; class Arachnida; order Araneae; family Nephilidae; genus Trichonephila; species Trichonephila clavipes. Next base: position 317,617 of record BMAU01000205.1, on the reverse strand, counting down.
AGAACACTTGTTTCAGGTCTTCCACGGTCGCGGTAACCTAGTGGTTATGTTCAGGAACTCGCGCGTGACCGGATATGTCGGAGGATCGAATCCTAGTTTCACTGGACCCGCCGTGTAGAGGAGCCGATACACGTTAAATCTGCCAAAGCTCAAAATCCTCCCATTGGCTTAAGGGATAGTTTGGTAGGGGTGCCAATTCAAGTGTTGAATCGTCACTTGACTTCATTGCCAACAGCCTTTATAATGCGACATTAAACGCTACCCTTACACATTTTTTTGAAAAAAAAATTGCAAAAAATCATCATAATTTTTAAATACAAGGAAACACACACACACAAAACAAAAAATATGTAGGTTAAAGTTGAATTTTTAATTCTTTACAGGTGTAAAAGCATTTAGTTTTAATATTAGTTTACTATCCCGAGTTATCTCGGGCCAATGGAAAAAAGTTCAATGTTAGTATTTGTATGATAGTTTTTGAAACAAGGGACAACACAATGTGATACTCTGGTATCTCGTCAACATTCTGTACTCTGGTATCTGGTCTCTTTTCTTACTGGCTTACCTCAGGAATCTCTTTTACCTGACGACAGAGTATACTCTCTCATTGGATTTGATTTCTTTTCAGTAACAGGAATAACATCTGAAAAATGCCCTGAGGTTAACTTGAGTGGTGATGGATTGATGCTGGGCCTTCCGGATGTGCCGAGTAAAATCGTGATAAAACCAATCGTATTGACAAATTCTTCTTCACACGAGTTTTCTCGGGAGGATAATTAACTGCAATGTATACGAACCCGAGGTAACTCGGGATAATCAGGCAAGCGGTTAATATGTATTCACTTCCTGTGTCCCCCCCAGTTACAACCCCTGCGCAAGGTCGTTTCTTGCTCTTTATGCTCAGAGGAGGAATAAAATTACTGTGGTTCTGAACTCCTTTCAAATCACTATGGTGCCGCAACAAGAACGATAATTCCTTTGCACACACGTCTTCAGAATAAAGCCACATTCACATCAAGGCAGCCAGCGTCTAGCCAATCAGAGACTTCATCTTGGGCGAGATGAAGTCTCTGATTGGCTCGACGCTCAACACTCGACGCTGGCTGCCTTGTTGTGAATGTGGCTTAAGGAGTCCCTCTTAATCCACGAGATGAAAAACCTTGTTTAGGTTTGTAAGGCAGGACCTGAATAAGTGAGTATATATCAAGGTTGGATTCTAAAGCAACGCGAGGGCTGTTGGTGACGTAATTTTGAACCGCTGTCAAGTGACGACACCAAAGCAGGCACCCCACTCTTCTAGCTTCCACACCAATGTCTGAACTTTGACAGATTTAACATGCATTAGCCCCTCTTCAGTTGAAACAGGACTCGAACTCTCGACTCAACAGTGCCGGCCTCTTGCTCGTGACAGTCATTATTAGGCTACCACGGCCATGGATGTTATCTGAATGAGTGCTCATTAACATCGCTCTGTAGGGCAACGCGGGTACTATTGTCCATGGACCTCACAATTTTGAGCCTCGGTCAAGCGATGTCGGCGTGATAGCCTAGTGAGTTTAGTTACGAATTCATGGCTAGCGTGCCATGAGTTCGAGTCCTGGAGTCATTGAAGACCCACCGTGTAGAGAGGCTAATGCACGTATAAAAGTTGTTGAGGCTTAAAATTCTGCTGTTGGTGTAGTTTGAATAGAGAAATGTCAGCTCATGCTTAGTTTTCGTTACTTGATCGAAGGAGCTCTGCGAAGCAACAAGAGGGCTAATAGCGATGTATTTTTGAATTTCGATCAAGTGACAAAGATGGCACTTGAGCTGGCACCTCTTTCTCTAAACTACCCCATCACATCAAGTGGAAGACTGACACACCGGCCACGAGTTCTTGACCTTAACCACTAGGTTACCACGGCCGTACATGTTACCTGACAGTAATAGGCTTCTCCGTACACGAGTCCTGGTGTGTTTTAGGGAGCTATTCTCATCACATATACGGATTGGGAGAGTAGAAACAGGGGCGTAGCTACTACCGTATCAATGATACATGTCCCCGAACTACAGGGGCACCAGCATGTGGAACTTCAGTCCCACTAACAGGGTTGTCATATCTACAAAAGGGCTCTGAAGGAATTTTGATACAGGGCCCACTCAGAACTTTTTTTCTGTAGTTAGGCTGCGGTATTTCTACCTTTGCAGACCTAGTACATTCCCCAGGAGCTGGTATCACTTTTTACTGCGGCACCATTTAGGCCAGAGGTTCCCAAACTTTTTTGTCTCATAGACCCCTGACCATGTTTTTCGGTTTGGGGTAGACCCCTAACATTGAATTTAATTTAGACACCTAATATTGAATTTTTGTAAATTTATCAACTTAAATGTATTTTTGACAGCTGGTACTACTCCTCCAACTTTAAAGGAATTAAATTTCTAACTGTAACGAAAAGTTCAGTGTTTAAAATTTAAACAGCACATGTTAATTAATTAAATTAAAAGTTAATAAATTAAATAAAACTGTTAAATAAACCAACTAAACAACAAACAAATTATTTTAATCAGAGAGATGAATCTGGTACTACAATATCAAATTTTCAACATTTCGTATCAATCTTGTCGTGTTTAACCTGAAATCTCCTCTGTTAGTAGTGTCCAGTTTTTTAAAATTTTTATTTTGGAGATTGGCAACCCCACGCTGAAACTCCTTCACACTAGGAAAAGCAATTAAAACATTTCTTACGATGTTCCATAATTCAGGACAAATAATAGGTTTGAATTTCAAAGTCAAAATTGCTGACATCCGTTTCTAAACTTAATATCTTCGTTAGTGCTTATTGCGATCTGTTCCTTTTGTAACGCGACATTTTTTTCAATGTGACCATATGAATTCAACGTCTACTGTGGTTTTACCATAGTCAAAGCATTCTCAAACCTAGTTTCAAAATCTGAATAAAAGGCATTTAAATATTGAAGTAGGTCAAAACATCCTGACAGATTGTTTGTGACCAACTGAGAAAATTCAAGACCTCCAGCATTATACTTCTTTAGCTTAACTCTGGAAAGAAACGCTGAAAAGGTTCTTGTTTTGATAAAACTAATGCTGTTACCTTGTAAGTCTAAATTAATCTCATTTAATTTAGTAAATAAATCTGTTAAATAGGTAAAATTTGGTTTCCAATTGATTAAATTTTCTTTTAAAATTAAAGTCACGATCTAATTTAATGAGAGCCACCATCATAGATCCCCACTTACACCTCATGGATCCCTCCAATTATTTTTTTGCTGACTTGGACCCCTGGGGGTCTATATAGACCACTTCGGGAATCACTGATTTAGGCGATACCAATTACCACACGTAATTTTGACGCCCAGTTTCTTCCCCAGGAGGCACCTGAGCTCTGACGATGCGAAATTTGTACTAAGGAATTTAATTTTGCCGAGAGCATTTAAGCCAAACGAATACTCAAGGGATCTTTTTCATGCCATATGATTACACGACATGGCCGCTGCCGATTTTCTGCATCAGGAAAATCCACCGACTTGTGTCGGGGTCGAACCCTCAACCTTGGGTACAGAAGGCCAGCGACAAACCAACTACGCCACCCAGCCGGCTCCACACAGAACAATATAACTACGTCATTGAGTACAAGGCATCAGATACAAGTATAGTTTACCTTCCGAATAGTGATAGAGGAAGTGAAATAAGTTTGGGATAGAACCTCTCTGGACACTGATCTACGTGGGCTTCATGAAAGAATGCCAACTGCTGCTAATATTGTGAAGACATTATCATTTCATGTGTCACTATGAATGCTAGTGTTGTTGGTGAGAAATTGATTTTAATGGAGGAGGATCCCAGACCTAATCGAGCTAAGCCTGCTGATGAATTGCTTGAGGGTGGGCGCGGCAGCCTAGTGGTCAAGGTATCGGATCGAGGATTGCTTGTTTCGAGTTCAAGCCCAGTACCACTAAAGAGCCGCCGTGTAGGGAAGCGATGCACTTTAAATCTGTCGAGAGCGCAAACATCCTTCTGTTGGTGTGGTAGTTAGGAGAAGGGGATGATAGCTCAGGTGTCGTCCTCGTCACTTGACCATTGTTCAAAATAACGAGGTCCGTCGTCAAAAGCCCTCGTGTAGCTCATCAGTATGACGTTAATATTCACTCACTCTCTCACAGAATTGCTTGAGGATCAAGGTTATGAAATGGTCAATTCCATCTTTGAACATTAATCTGAAAGACCGTTCGGAATTTTCTTAGCACATAGGTTGTTTCATAAGGCCTTTCTCTGATGTCGTTAAATGAACTGGAACTAGGGTTGCTCCATGAATGAGGATTGCTTCTGCTGCTCCGCTAATGTGTTATAAAGTAAGTTGGACATTTATTATAATTATGTGTATAAATTTCCTTTAATTTCTTTCACAAAATCTGTGGTCTATATTTTCCCTATAAAAACAAATTTCAACATCTAATATTAAGGTGATGGACAACATTTAGAACTGCAATTTTTAAAAGTCGTATAAATGAATAATTTTTTTGATATTTAGTGTCAGTTAAATCAGAATGCATGGTGCTAATTGTAAATATTAATTTATAAAAAAGTTAATGTAGCTGGTGATTAAACAAGTGCACTGCAATCTTGTATTTTTAAAGCAACTGAACAAAAATAAAAACTTATTTTTTAGAGATATTTCGTGAATTATATATATATATATATATATATAAAACTGTGGATTAATGAAAAAAGCAGCCAAGTAATATTTAGAATAAAATAAGGCCTTTTTTTTTTATCTGAATGTTGGTTGAATCTAAGAATGAAAAAAGGAACAAGAGTTCAAATTCTTTTCCAGGAAAACGAACAACTTTATTTCTTTTAAAAAACAAATCGCGAAACATTGTGTATATTTCATGGCTGCAGAGGTTGAACAAAATTCGATGTTTGGTGTTTATAAAAATGTATAAAAAAAAGGATTCAGGCTGTATTTAAATCCGTTTTGAGATATTTATGCTTACCCAATCTTGTTTCCTTGGTAACCGCTAGGCAAGCTGCCAATAAGGCGCAATTTTAAGACGTGTTGCATTTTTCGAATCGCTCTTTTTTTCTCTTGTTAAATTTTTTCATCTCATTTTTATCCCTCTGTAGAAATCAGAAAAAGATTTTATCTGTGAGAAAAGTGCAATTTCCTCGAAGCTATGCAATGTTTTTCTTTTTTTAATCTCATTATTCTCCCCTTCACAATTTTATTTTTGAAGTAAAACTTTACGCAGGCTTGACTTGGGGAGTAAGCTGGTGAATGCGCGACGAGAGCGTTACGAAAAGTGTGACCGGGCGAGGCGAACGGATGTTGAGAGGGAGATATAAGTTAGTGAAGAAAAATTTCAGTCAGTAGCTATCGTTTGCGAGTTTGCTAGCGTTACGTGAACGGTGATTTCTTGATTTTTTCATAATTTCATTTCGTTCTTGAATTTTGTAAAATAGTATTTTGTTCAACACATTAAATATTCTACGTTTAAAGTGAATAAAATTGTAAATTCATTTTAAAGTACATATTTTGTGAACTAGTAACTTCGAACAGGGACATTTTATTGCGATATATTCGACAAATCGATATTGGTCGATCATCAATTGGGGATATATGTGCTGCTCACTGTGTTTTGGACGATTGAACAAACATCATAATGGTAGTTGTTTAAATTTCGCTCAATAACACAGTTAATAATATTATAAAGTTTTTATGTAAAAGACTTATGATTTACGGTCGAGTAGGCTCTGAAAAATTAGGAGAAATCTGTAATACGTTGTTTCTAATTTTAGCAGGAGATTTCAATCTTAATTTTGCGTCCGAAGATGGACAACTCTTTGTAAACTCTCTACAAGATAAATTAGAACTACAAATGAATAAAATGAATAATAACCGAAATGAGCCTACCACAAGATATGGAACAACAATCGATGCAGTTTTCTCTAGATATCTTTCTAATTTTCATTCGAAAGTATATGTATCTTATTTCTCATAGCATAAGCTCATTGTCTCGGTCCTACAATCAACCACAGTAATTACTGATGTGTCCGATAGTGAAAATAATGAAAAAAAATAAAAAATCTATTCAATATTAATTTATCGATGAAAACCCATAATAAATTTAAATATTTGTAGAAGATTAATATATGTACATGTATATTCATATACATATATTATATATATATATATATATATATATATATATATATATATATATATATATAATGTTACGAATTTAGTCTTATTCTAATTGTTTCTACTCATTTGTGTTCATTTTTACAGTTTAATTTGTCGAATCTAATGTGATTTCAACCCTGTTTACCTGTAATATCATTTCCACTGCATTGCACGCCCCCATGCTTTAACATTGGTTTAAATGGTAAACTCGCCAAATATTGCAGCTAGCGCCAAGTTGGCGACGGATTTGGCGACTTAATTTTTGGCGCCAAATGTGGGCGATAAGCTTGGCGATCATGGCAACCCTGCTCCTAATAACCCTGTCTGGCAACCCTATCGCGGTATTGTAACACTATTGTATCGAATGTATTACTGTATTGAGCTTTTCTCGTACGTTCCGGATTTTGCTAGACCTTTCTATTTCTCGATTATTCTGGCAAGTGCAAGAGGTTTCTGACCGAAAGGTATAAAAAGGCCCGAGCCGGCTAGTCAGATCTCAGCTTTCATGCAAGTGATACCTCTCTGTGCTAGAGAGAGAGAGAGACGATTGCATAGTGCGTGTGCTATTGCTTTTATTGAGTTATTATTTTTGTGCTGAGTGTTTACTATTGCTTTTGTTAGTGTATTACATCTGTGTTATCAGTATTTTCATCGATTGTACGTGACTTTCTCGAACTGTTCTACAATTTGTGGAGGACTGTTTTGGCCAAGAATAAAATTGTTTTGGATCCCGCTCTTCGGCTTCAATCATTTCGAACCCCCGAAAACGTAACAATTGGTGTCAGAGGTGGGATTGAATGCCAACAACAAGAGCGATGGAGGCCGAGTTCCAGACTCTTCTAGAAAAATTGACTGAAATGAAATCGGACTTGACCGCCAGCATGAATGCCAACATGGGCGAAATGAAATCGGAGTTGACCACCAATATCGCAGAAGTGAATACCAAGCTTACTAACGTAAACGAGCAGATCAGCGCCAATATGGGCGAGTTGAATAACAAACTGACCGCGAACAAGGAAGAGTTGAAAAGTGATCTGAAGGGCATTGGCGACAAATTGACGACTATGGACAAGAAATTTGAAGAAATGGAAGGAAGAATCGAGTCGGTGGAAAATAAATTCGAAAACAAATTTGTGGATATAGAGAACAAGTTTGAAAATAAATTCGAAGATATGGAGAGCAAACTAGATGCGAAAATTTTCGAAAAGGTAGAAGATGTTTCCATCTCGTTCAGGAGTGACCTAGAGAAATTGAAGCAGAAAGTCATGACTGGCCAAGGGAATGAATTTAAGTTTCAAGCTCCTTATTCCAAGCCTTCCATCAAGCTTTCTACATATGACGGAAAGTCCTCTTGGCAGGTGTATAAGACCCAATTCTCCATAGTGGCGGATGCAAACCAGTGGGACTCCCAGACCAAGGCCTGCCAGTTAGCTGCTTCTCTTCGAGCCGACGCTGCTGACATTTTGCAAACTTTGCCGGAAACACAGCGGCTGGATTTCGACGCTCTCGTTAATGCTGGGACACATCATCTCTGCAGAAGGTGTTCGTACCGACCCCGAAAAAGTGTCCGCCGTAAAGAATTGGAAACGCCCTGAAAACCTCCGTGAGCTGCGAAGCTTCCTGGGACTATGTACTTATTACCGAAAGTTTGTGAGAGGGTTCTCTAACATCGCAAGACCCTTGCACAAGCTAACAGAAAGTAAACAAAAGTTTCAGTGGACAAAAGAATGTAAAGATTCCTTCCTCCAGCTTAAAAGAAGCTTTGACGTCTTCACCGATCTTAGTATATCCACAACCGGACAAGCCATTTATCTTGGACACTGATGCCAGTAATGAGAGTGTCGGAGCAGTATTATCTCAGGAAATAGATGGCCAGGAACGAGTCGTAGCTTATTGGAGTAAGTGTTTATCGAAACCGGAAAGAAATTATTGTGTCACTCGAAAAGAGCTACTGGCTATTGTGAAAGCCATCGAGCATTTCCATCACTATCTCTATGGCCAAAAATTTCTTCTACGTACCGATTATGCCTCTTTAACCTGGCTAATGAATTTTAGAAATACTGAAGGCCACAGGTAGCCAGATGGATACAACGGCTCAACGAGTATTACTTTGACATCAGACATCGTAAAGGCTCCTCGCATGGAAATGCTGATGCCCTTTCAAGAAGACCATGCCCAGAAAATTGTCGTCATTGTTCCAGAGTAGAGACCAAATATGACTATGCTATACGCCAGATAACATCTTCAACAGCGACGCCACCTGATCCCTGGAGTGACGAGAAAGTTCGAGAAAACCAGATGGCGGATCCTGATATTAAACCCCTTATAGAGTTTATGGAGTCTTCCAGCAATAAACCAAGTTGGCAGGACATCTCGGCTTATAGTCCTACAACTAAGCAGTATTGGGCCCTCTGGAATTCTCTACATCTCAGGAATGGTGTTCTTTAGCGAAAATTCGAATCAGAGGATGGAAAGACATTCGGTTGGCAATTAGTACTTCCTCGATCTCGTATCCCAGAGGCACTCAAAGAATTGCATGGCAGCCCAACAGGAGGTCATTTCGGCGTCATGAAAACTTTGCACCGAGTTCGAGAGCGATTCTTCTGGGGTAAAGTGAGAGCTGTCGTGGAACAGTGGTGCAAGTCCTGTGATGCCTGTTCAGCTCGGAAGGGGCCAAAGATACGTAGCCGAGGGAAGCTGCATCGCTACAATGTTGGAGCACCCTTCGAACGTATCGCTTTCGATATCCTGGGACCTCTGCCAAGGACTGCGTCTGGTAATAAGTACCTACTTGTTGTCATGGACTACTTCACGAAATGGCCCGAAGTGTACCCCCATTCCGGATCAGGAAGCCCCCACCGTAACGGAGGCTGTAGTGCAGCACTGGATATCGAGATATGGGGTACCTCTTCAATTTCATTCCGATCAGGGAAGAAATTTCGTCTCTGCGGTATTGAAGGGGGTCTGTGAACTACTCGGAATTGACAAGACCAAGACCACACCTTTGCACCCACAGTCAGATGGCATGGTGGAGAGGTTTAATCGTACCATCCTGAATAACCTCTCACTGATGGTCTCCAAGAACCAACAAGACTGGGACCAGAAAGTTCCTCTCTTTCTGCTAGCGTACCGCAGCGCCGTTCACGAGACTACCGGATATTTACCATCCCAGATGCTTTTTGGCCGGGATCTTCGTCTCCCTTGTGACCTGCTGTTTGGTCTCCCTCCGGATACACCTTCATCGCCTGAGGAGTACGTGCAGAATCTCCAGGCACGTTTTGAAGATGTACACAATTTGGCTCGAGAACGGATCAACCTGAGGACGGAGAAGATGAAGACTCGGTACGACACAAAAGCCACAGGACATCAATTCAAGGAAGGTGACAAGGTATGGTTCTACAACCCGACTCGACGCAAAGGACTTTCTCCTAAGCTACAATCGCATTGGGACGGTCCTTACACAATTTTAAAGTTAATAAACGACGTCGTAATCCGGATCCGTAAGTCAACGAATTCGAAGCCTAGAGTCGTTCATTACGACAGGCTTGCTCCATATTATGGCCATAATTCTTAGTGTGTCAATTGTCGTGTAATTTATTTTGACCATGGTCTTGTATAAATAAGTTAGTGTGTAAATAATCTTGTAAATAATTTTGTTTATTGTTTTGTAAGTGTTTATTTTCTACTATGCATTACGTGTTTATTTTGTACTATGCATTAGGTGTTTATTTTGTACTATGTATTACATGTTTATTATTGCATATTCATTTAGTTGTTTTTAATCAATTGCTTTATTATTATGTTAACGTCTGATGAAGGGTTGTACTGCCCGGGACGTGCAGTTCTTGAGAGGGGGCAATGTTACGAATTTAGTCTTATTCTAATTGTTTCTACTCATTTGTGTTCATTTTTACAGTTTAATTTGTCGTATCTAATGTGATTTCAACCCTGTTTACCTGTAATATCATTTCCACTGCATTGCACGCCCCCATGCTTTAACATTGGTTTAAATGGTAAACTCGCCAAATATTGCAGCTAGCGCCAAGTTGGCGACGGATTTGGCGACTTAATTTTTGGCGCCAAATGTGGGCGATAAGCTTGGCGACCATGGCAACCCTGCTCCTAATAACCCTGTCTGGCAACCCTATCGTGGTATTGTAACACTATTGTATCGAATGTATTACTGTATTGAGCTTTTCTCGTACGTTCCGGATTTTGCTAGACCTTTCTATTTCTCGATTATTCTGGCAAGTGCAAGAGGTTTCTGACCGAAAGGTATAAAAAGGCCCGGGCCGGCTAGTCAGTTAGTCAGATCTCAGCTTTCATGCAAGTGTGTGATACCTCTCTGTGCTAGAGAGAGAGAGAGACGATTGCATAGTGCGTGTGCTATTGCTTTTATTGAGTTATTATTTTTGTGCTGAGTGTTTACTATTGCTTTTGTTAGTGTATTACATCTGTGTTATCAGTATTTTCATCGATTGTACGTGACTTTCTCGAACTGTTCTACAATTTGTGGAGGACTGTTTTGGCCAAGAATAAAATTGTTTTGGATCCCGCTCTTCGGCTTCAATCATTTCGAACCCCCGAAAACGTAACAATATATACATATATACATAAAGATGGAGCGAAAGAAGTTTTACTTCAATCGTGTGTTCTAAAGCACATTCGTTTGTTTGTTTTTTAAATGATTCTTTGGGGTGATTTTGCTTATATTTACCGAATTAACATTTCTTTCTGCTTTATGTTTATTATATTAAGAACAAGATTTCTTTTTATTCTTATTGAAAAAATACGAATATCTATTACAACAAATATGAATTATTTTTGTAAAATCCCACACACAGCTAACATTTTTCAGTGTTCAGAGTTTAAGAAATTGCCTTTGTTCAACATTTGTAAAGAATTTTAAGTAATTATAGTCAAAATATTATAATCGGAGATCTTTGTGAAAGGAAGATAAGGGTTTTAACTAACTGCATCTTCATCTTAAAAGTTATAAAGAGGATGGGAAAAAAGTTGATATACATTTAAAACATTTGACTAATTGCATTTACACAACAATAAAAATCTTATTAAGAGTTCATATGAGGTTCATTTCTTTAATAGAATTTTAACTAGTTGTGTTAATTATGTACATTCTAATATCTAAGTATTGGTTGCGTAAATTATTCTCTGCTCTCGTTTGGTAAAAAAGTTTTAAAAGAAAAAGATTGTTCAATTTTTATGGACAAAAAGCTATAAAAGTGGTTTTATTGCCTTTAAAAAAGCTTCTCCAGGTTTCTTCCCCTTGTTTTTTCGCGACATATTCTATATAGTATTTAGAATAACGAATCATTTAGCGGGGGTTTGATGCACATGAAGTTCTCCCATTGAAGAGGTGTGGAAGACTAGGCAGTAGGGAACCAGTTCAAGTATCGTTATGAGACGGGAGGAAAGCTTTTTCTTTTTCGAAAAATTTGTAAAAACAATCCAACTCCAAACGAAGCAAACATGCACACACGCAGTATGTGGTTGTTCCAGCCGAGTGTTCATGGTCGTGAACTCGTCAACATTTATCTCTAATGCCGTAGGCTTGAATTCTGCTTCCACTGAAACCTCGACGTGTTTGGACGGATGCATGATAAATTATCAAATTTTGAAGTCACGACGTTGGTCTAGATAGAGTTAGAAGCATTCTAAAGGCAAAATTTTAAAAATCGTATTTCAGCTCATTTGATAAAATCAGCTGTTCCCCCCCTTCCTTTATCCGCCGTGCTAGCGTAATGATTATGGTCAAGAACTCGTGGCCACCGTGTTATAAGTTTGAGTCTTAGTGCCCCTGAAGGCGCATCGTGTAAAAGAGTTGAAGTACATTAAGGTCTCTGACTACTCTTAAATCATGATTTTTTCAAAAATTGACAAATTTTTATGATTTTATTTTATAGGGCATCATATTAGTTTAATAAAAATACCAAGCCTTTTATTTTCCATTCAGTAGAACAAAAACTACAAGTGTGTTAGTAAAAGCAGATGCCATAACTTTAAGCAAGATGTCAGACTTTAAAATGCTTTTTACTCGAAATGTGTTGTCTTCGAAAACCTCAAGCGAGAGAACAGCGATTGCTCAAAAAGTTTTTAAAATAATTTGATGAAATTTTTTATGTATGTTCTGTATAACAGTAAAAGTGTATTAACCTTCAGATGTATCAATCACTGATTTATTACAAAATTTACAGTTCTTTATGTGAATATAACCACTGCTTTTTTAAGAAATTTCATATAATAATTTAAATAAAGTGCTATAGTGTTTGTAAAAATTAAAATATCTCTTATCCTGAAGGTCATTTCAAAAAGGAATAGCAAAGTGATACATCAAAACTGAAAAAGTGCGAATTGGTTCATTTACTATTTGTACCGGCTATTTGTACCCCGTTTATGTAATTTTTTTGTCAATTTTTACCCATTTTTTTTCAATTTTAGTTGTAATTTATTTTTATCATCTTAATTTTAACATTTTTTCTTAAAATGTACTAAATAAATCTAAAAAGCACAAAAAATCTCCATATCTTCATTTTTTTAAAAAAAGTTGTCACAAGTAGTTGGATACCTTAAATCTTTCGGGGTTCAAAGTCCTCCCGTTAGCGTTGTGAGGAAGTTTGGAGAGGAGGTACCAGCTCGGGTGACGTCCTTGTCCCTTGAGTATTGTTCAGAATAACGAGATTCATTGCGAATAGCCCTCTTGTTGCCTTAGAGTGCGACGTTAATAAGCACTATTCTAAAAAATAAGTTCTTCACAACTACATTCTTTAATGTTATGTTGCCATTTCTACAGATTCGAATCCATAGCACTTATGATTTACTTTAAGTGCAAAGTGAATAATCAATCAGTCGGAAATATTGCATTAGAACGATTTCAGTTAAATCAAAATTTTTGTAAGTGGAATCTTTTAACAGTTCAGTCGCATACTATCAGCATTCACTCAAAAATAAAGATCGGCTACATTCTTTTAAAAAATCCGTTGAGAATAAAACAAAAACGTTTTCAGAATTTCGGATTGCTTTAACATGTTATCTTTTCTTGAAGTATTTAAGTTGCTAAGTGCATTTAAACAGTACCGAGTGCTCTTTAGACGCACTTAAAAGGCTTTGTTTTTGAAACGATAAAAAAAAGAGACAAAAAGGGCAGCAAAAAGAATAGCTTGTCTTATCTTCCCCAAATTTTTTGAAGTATGTGGGTGGATTAATTGAAAACTCCAGTGTTTACCAAAAATGAGGGGACATTTTCATTCCATCATTGACATTTGGAAATATCGAGGGGAAAAAAAATGTCAGGAAGTAGCATTGAGTCGAGATCTAAGCAAACACCTTTTGAATAAGTTTTTAAAAACATTATAAACTGCTTGAAATTTTTTAAGACTTGATTCGTAAATTTCACTATGCTTGTACATGTGAAATTTTTGCTTTCAGTTCATTCTTTATTGCTTGATAATTTTTACTTGTCAAATTCTTCCGGAATATGAGTCTGCGGTAGTGAGTGAATATTAACGTCGCACTTTTCAACTACACGAGGGCTTTTAGCGACGGACCTCGTCATTTTAAACCATGGTCAAGGGACAAGGACGACACCTGAACTGGCATCTCCCTCTCCTAACTACCACACCAACGGGAGGACCTTTGAGTTGTCGACAGATTTAACGTGCATCGCTGCTCTACATGGCGGGTCTTCAGTGGTATTGGGCTCATGATATGCCTGCTATGATCCGATGCCTTGACCACTGGGTTACCGCAGCCCTCTGTGGTAGCTTAGAGGCTATGGAAAAGAACTCGTGGCTGGTGTGTCGCAGGTTAGAGTCCCGGTGTTCCTGAAAACTCGTCGTGTAAAGAGGACGTAAAATATGTAGTGGGTTAAAGTCCTCCAGTTGGTGTGGTAATTTGGAGAGGCAGTGAGCTACTTCAAGTGTTACTCTTTGACTTAAACGGGCTTTAAAATGACGAGGTGGCCGTGTTAGCCTAGTGGTCAAGGTAACGGACTCGTGGCCGGTGTATCATGAGTTCAAGCCTAGTACCGTTGAAGACCTGCTGCGCAGGGGGCCGATGCACGTTAAATCGGTCGATGCTCAAACGCTACTTCCGTTGGTGTGCTGTGGAAGTTAGGAGAGGAGGGTGTCAGAGCCCAGGTGTCTTCCTCGTTACTTGACCATGGTTTAAAATGACGTTCCTTCGCCAAATGTTCTCGAGTAGCTGAAGAGAGGGATGTTAATTTTCGCTCATTCAAAATGTTAAGGTCTGTCGCCAATAGCCCTCTTGTACCTTATAATGCGGCATAAAAAATTGAATTACTTAATAATTTTTAATTGTTAAATTTAAATTCCTTTTTCTTCAAAAAAAAATGTGTTTTTCAAATTGTGGGACGCGACCTCCAATGGGGGGCGTGATAATTCTACAAAGGGGATCGAGCATATTAAAAAGCAGAAAACAAAATATTTAAAAAAATAGATTAGTTTACTGAAAGTAAATAAACAATACATTCTGACATAATAAAAATAAAATTCCCATTTACATTAACCCACTCATCAATATATGAGTACTGCGCAATGTGTTTTATAATGGAGACTAAGTTAAGAACAAGTCTTATAATAAACAGGGACCCCATGGATCTGTCATATATAAAATTATATACAAAAAATAATACTTTTCTTGATAATTTGTATGGTTTATAATTAATCCCCTCACCGACCGTTAAAAGTTACGCGATTCACTCCCTAGTGCCACCGTTTTCCACATAGGAATGCGTATGTGATGTATGGGGGAGGTGGAGAAGAACAAATAAGCAAATCCTCTGAAATTGGTAAATTCTTCGCAAACACTGCCAAGGTCCTTTTATTGCATTCCAAAGCCCTAGGAATAATTTTATGGATAGCAGTGCGCACAGAAGATCGTACTTCGGAAAGACGTATAGATACGTCCGGGACAATTAATTCTTTGGCTGAGCGAAACGTTTATATACGTTGGTGGCAAGAGGTTAAAGTTGTATTGTCGTTTTAGCCTCAAACTACAGCATTATTGAATTTAATACATTGTCATTGTATGGGGGATGCGATGAAAATTAGGATTGAATATTGGGTCGCAAATATTGAAAGTTTGAGAAGCACTGAACTAAATCTTAAACAATGTGCATTTTGGCTACAAATTACGCATTAGGGCTTTTTTTCGGGGATACTTTATTTTTCATGCATGATGTTCTACATTTTTATTCAAAAAGAACTACAGTGGGACAAACAATTGAGGATACACCTTACTTTTACTTGATAAATCCAACTTTCAATAGAAATAACACATTAACTAGAAGTGCAAACGTGTTTCTATTTTCACACGTAACAAAAGGGTTAATTTACAGTAAAAATAACGAAAATCAACAAAAAATATCTAAAATTAAAAATTTCTCAAGTATTTGAAATAAACATAGGCACATCTTTACCTCAAAAAATTGAGGATATACCAATGAAATGTTTGTTTAACTAACACTAGATTTTTTTTCCTGCTTGCTACTACAATAGCCTAAGTTTGGCCAATTTTATCTTAAACTTTTTCGAATGCTACTTTTGTCTTTTGAAGTTGCTTATGTGAATTTAAAGTCGCTATTTGAAATGTAAAATGGGTCCTCGGACAGAGACCAGTATTGATGTAAGAAAATTTATATTAAGGTTATTTAAGAAAGGAATATCTTATCGGGAAATAGCTAAAATTGTCGGTAGAAGCCACTCGTGTGTCCAGAAAATCATTGGATGCGATTAAAAGCGATGAATTAATTGAAAATAAAAGAGGAAGAGAAAGGAAAAGTATTCTGAGTGATGTAGCCAAAAGGAAAGTTTTGAAAGATATCAAGATTGATCCTAAACTAAGTGTAGTCAAACTAGCTGCAGAAACTTCTCTAATAATAGGCAGATGTGTAAGTGCTGAAACTGTGAGAAATTTGATTAGACATGCTGGATATAGCAGTCGAGTAGCTAGAAAGAAACCTTTCATAAGCTTACAAAATCAGGAAAAGCGTTTGGAGTTTACAAAAACTCATCAATTGAAGACAGATAACTTTTGGAAGAAAGTTATATTTAGTGACGAAAGTAAATTCAACTTTTTGGAAGTGATGGCCGTCGCACCGTTTGGAGAAAGCCGAACACCGCTTTGGATCCAAAAAAAATTACGTCCTGCAGTTATACTTGGTGGTGGCTCCGTCATGGTTTGGGGTTGTATGGCTTCAAATGGGGTAGGAAATTAGTTTTTATAGATGGCATAATGGATCATAAGCTTTATATAGATATATACTTAACAACAATCTTAAAGAAAGTGCAAAAAAATTGGGTTTAGATGGAAATTTTATTTTCCAGCAAGACAACGACTCCAAACATACGGTACGTAATGTCAAAATGTGGTGTCTTTTTCATTGTAAACAGCAATTGCACACACCTCCACAGTCCCCTGACAGTCGTCCTCGTTATTTGACCATGTTTTAAAAGTACGAGGTCTGCCTCCCCCTTGTTTCTCTGTGTTGATTTTAATAATCAATCTGTCATCCAATTATATTTATTGAGCGTTATGTTAATGTTGGGTAGTCAAATATGTGAACTATTTTATTTATTTTAATTCAATAAAGATTTAAAAAAATAAGGAAAGTTTCTGTAGAATTGCATTTTTTAAAATTATTTTGATTAAAAATAACCACAAACAAATAATTGAAAAATTACATTTTGAAAAAGGGAAGAAAAATGTTATAGGGGGAATGAAAATAGAAATTCCATAAGATTAATTTTACATTTCCAAACGCAAAATGGTTGAAGAAATTTAAAATTCAAAATCAACTTTTAAAGAAAAATAAAACACATTCTTGCTTTCTTACATATCTTCGTAACTAGGATATTCTTGCTAAAAGTAAAAGTTATTGAATCAACAATATTTTTCCTTTGTCTCTTAAGTTGCACCTGTAGTAATTATTTAATTACGAGCCAATTTCGGGTCTACGATATCGAAAATCATTCAAGTGTTGCCATTCAACATTGTGAATCTTTCGCTCTAGTTAAAAAAAAAAAAAGCTTCCCTAGCACCCTAAAATGCGTCGCTCTGTTTCTTCCTACATTTCGAATATCTCATTAGTTTCACCTGTTTATTTTCTCCTTCAGTGTGCTACGACGCCATTTGCAGCGATGATTTTTCTCTCTCTCGTTTGGCATCATTTAATTCGATCCCGTGAGCGTCTAATTAGTTAGAACCGTGAGACTTAAAACGAGGTGATGAGAAATGGGCTTGTTGTTTTAATTGGAATCGCTGCCGCTTCAGCTCAACACCTTTGTTGGTAGGGTTCTTGGAACAATATTATTGGAGTTTTTTTTTAAAGTGCATTTTTCGCTACAAGTGGAATAGGTTTCTTACCCTTTAATATTCTTCAATGGGAAACGGTTAACACAAATATTTATTAACTCCATATAGAATTTTTCGTTTTTGGATGTTTAACAGTCAGACGGGATAGTATTTTATGCTTTTTCAAATCCTACTATTAGCTCACACTCTCTATATATTTATCTAT
Organism: Trichonephila clavipes; assembly: GCA_019973935.1. Taxonomy (NCBI): domain Eukaryota; kingdom Metazoa; phylum Arthropoda; class Arachnida; order Araneae; family Nephilidae; genus Trichonephila; species Trichonephila clavipes. The sequence continues at coordinate 299,878 of BMAU01000205.1, read as the reverse complement.
CTTGGTGGAATTTTCAATAGTTAATAAAATACATTTTAAAGCGCTCAATTGAGTTGAAATTTTATATAAATGATTATTTTGGATGACAATACAGTAATTTAGTTATAATTAATAAACATTAATTGATTAAAACTAATTATTCAAAGAATCACAAATACAGCCACGTTGGAATCATTTTTGGCGATTTAGCGTCCCTTTTGGCGACTTGTGTCAAAACTTGTAAAGGTTTTTTTCTCACATTTTAAAGCGCTGATTTGAGCTGAAATTTTCTATAAATTATTATTTTGGGTAAAAATACTATGGTTTAATTATAATTAATTAAAATGAATTGACTGAAACTAATTATTTAAAGAATTACAGATACAGCCGCGTTGGTTTCATTTTTAGCGACTTGGGTCAAAACTTAAGATTTTTTTTTCTCACGTTTTAAAGCATTCAGTTGAACTGAAATTTTACGTACGCGATTGTTTTGGATGACAGCACGATACTTAAATGATAATTAATAAAAATTCATTACCTCTTAATGTTGTGATTCTGTCCTATGTATATACATATTTATATTAGTTGTAGCTATTTAATAAAAAGCAGCAAAAATAAATTTTTCTTTGTTGATCTAAGCAGGAATTGACTTTAAAAAGTATTTTCTATTACTTGTCTAAAGTATAAAGTTACAAGAATTGAATTCACAAAAATTCTGCATGTCTGAGTCTTAAAAACTTAATGCAATATTTGTGTTTGCTAACAGATGTTCAATTTTAAGTATTTATTTATATTTATCCAAAGCCCTTACTTGGCTTGTTGACTATTTGACGCCGAGCCACACAGTACCGACTGACGACGCCGTCGACCGTCGCGTATTCATCGTATTCATTGCATTGGAACAGGTGGTGGCCATCCATCCTGGCGACCACCTGCTCCTGGTTGGGTAAGCCTCATCAGCAGCCAGGCCAAGCCAAGCCAGTGGAGGTATACACCCAAAAACATGTCTGGTAGTTTGGCGAAATCGGGCAACGGCATCGCTTTTCTCCAGGTGCCTCGGGATGGAAGCCACATTAGCCAGGGTTCTATGTCTTTCTAAGGCTCTTGGTCTTTGGGGGCATGGTTAATGTACGTGATGATAATGCTCTTTGCTCTTCTGAGGGAGGACTTACGGTGGAGACGGTCAGTTCTCTCATTACCGGGGATCCCGACATAACTTGGGATCCTCTGTAAGGACACAATCCGACCATATGAAATGAAATTTTAAGTATGAAGTGAGTTCTTTTATTGAGATCAGACTGGAGAAACAGATGACGACTGGATGCAATTTTATGGTTGAAAAGGAAGTTTTGATTTCTAAAAAAGTCAAAAACCAAAATGTTTAAAAATTTGAAAAAATTCAATGGATAAAAACCTTTATTTTCAAAAAAAAAAGTTAAGATTCTCTCCCACCTCTCCCACACATCTTTACTAAATCATCCAATTACACGTTTCAAAGGGAATCCAGAAGGGAGCAAATATAGGCTTAAAATAGATTTATTTTTTTTAAAAAAACCCTAGTCATATTGTGAAAGCAGCTAGCTTCCTATTTGTATCCAACTCTAGTGTCTGCGGTAGCCTTGTAGTCATGATCACAAATCCGTGGCCGGTGTGTTAAGAGCCATAGGGCCCTTGAGTAGAGGGTCTAATGTCGAAAAATCTGTCGTTGCTCAAAGTCCTTCCTTTAAAGTGGGTCACTCTAAAAAAAAGGTAAAAAAAAAACCAAAAAGGCTTAAATTTCTTTTAAAATTAAGTGGGTATTTAATTTAATTAATAAATATTTGAGATCCTTTCTCCTACTTCCCTATTCAGTGGCGGAACGTACACCCCAGCAACCCCCACATCGATGGGGCCCCAGTATCGCAGGTGGCCCAAAGCCTGATTGAAGCTAAGTACCCTTTGCAACCCTTTCTAAGATCCGACTCCAACTTAGGGCCCAAAACCTTTGTAGTGGGGCCGTAATATTCACCATTACGCCACTGTCCCTATTGGTGGATAATCTAAATGCACATTTCAATAGGAATGTAAAAGACAACGGAGATGGGCTTAAATTATTGAGGAATTTTTTAAAAAAATTGAGTTAGACTGAAAAGCAGCTCGATCTGCAAGCTAAGCACAATCTACACTGGTGTCCATAATACAGGTGACGAATATAAATGATTTATTTCATCGAATTTTCGATTTAATGCATTGACGAGATCTCTTATGAAACTGCGTCAGAGAAACACATAACCACCACTTATTTTCGGACGTAAAAGCCCATCTCAGTTAGTCATCTATACACGGTTTGTTACAATATCACTGTTTAAGACACTACGGCGAGATCTTGATAGCTGCCATACCTTTATGGCTCCATACTGATTTTTTATAGGTTGTTGCGCCCCTATCCAAAATCCGTGAGAGGTAAGTTTCTCTGTGAGGGAGTGGCAACAGTTAGAAAAACGTTTTGTTTTGAAAGTGTAATGGATGAAAAGTGTTATGGATGAAAAGAATTTAATGTGTTTTGCTGTGCTGTTTTGATTTAAAATATATCTTGTTGATGTTCTCTTCTCATCGTTGTCGTCTATGGACCAAACCCCCTACATTATTCTCACGAACAATAGTATTATAAACTATATTTCTGGCGCCCCGGGTGGGCGGGTTTTGGTTTGGATTTTGATAACGGTAAGCGAATTGAATTTCCATTTTGAAGTTATTGATATAATTATATCTTGAACATAGACATATATTTATTATTGAATGTATGGACTGATTTAATGATTTAATAAGATAGTAAAGATGGAAATTATTAAACGAAATAAAACAGAACAGCGCACTGCGTTTACGAAAGCATACACTAAGTTAGAGAGTGTGTTAATAAATGAAAACGCTGACGCGGAAGAAATTGATATGTGTTTACATTTGCTTAAGCAAAAAACGAACTCGTTAGAGTTAACACATAATAATTATTTGGATGCTTTAACAGATGAAACAGAATTCAAAATTGAATTTAATATTATAGAAGAATATAGAGAAAAGGCTTTGAGAATAGAATTAAAGTCTAAACGTGTATTAGAGAATATTAAGAGTAAACAAAATAACGAAGGTAGTAATTCCGGTAATAATTCTCATTTGGCTGATTGCGAAAATCCGTATAAAGCGATTACCCCACGACTTCCTGAAGTTGAACTGTATAAATTTGGAGGTGAATTAAAAGACTGGTTAACCTTTTGGAATCAGTTTAAAAACATACACGAAAATAAAAATTTAATTAATTGTAATAAATTTCATTACTTAGTTCAATCGACAAAAATTAAATCGGAAGCCAGAGAGCTTATTGAATCTTTTCCTCTAACAAATGAAAACTATCCTTTGGCGATAGAAAGCTTAGTTGAAAGATATGGACGAAATGAATTATTAATTGATTTTTATGTACGAGAGTTGTTAAAACTTGTTTTAAATAACGCTACTAAAAAGAAACAAGATTCTCTTTAAGTGGTTTGTATAATAAACTTTCTACTCAACTTCGGGCTTTAAGTAGTTTAGGTATAACCACAGATCAGTGCGGAATAATATTATATCCGTTAGTCGAAAGTGCGTTACCGACCCATATATTGCGTTCATTTGAAAGACAAAGAAAAAAATAATGAGACTGCAACACTTGATTCTATCGTTTCGTTTCTAAAGAGCGAAATGCAATCAGAAGAAAAAATAAAATTAAGTAGATCGGACATATTTCCCTATCAGCGCGAATGCAAGCAGTTGGCAGAGAGCCAACGCTCACTCCCGTCAGCTAATGAATTATTCATTAATGAACCAAACGAAATATGTGTGTTATGTTTAAAGAATCATCCGGTTCGCTCTTGTAAAAGGGCGTGTTTTTTATTCCATTAGAAGAAAAGATTGCAATAATAAAAAGGAAAGGATTATGCCGAATTTATTTGGCTAAAGGTCATCTTGCTTCTAGATGTCGATCTCAAATAACTTGTCAGTTGTGTTCTAAAAGACATGTAAAGTTCATGTGCCCAAATATTGAATGTAATAAGTCTGATTCTCTCAAACAAGATGTGAATGATAAAAATATTAATGAAAACACAGTTGATTCGTTACATTCTCGTGCAACGAATGAAGTTATATTACAAACTCTTGTTGTAAATGTACATGGCATCAAGAGAGAGCGTAAAGCTAGGGCTATCATCGATACCGGATCACAAAAATCGTATATTTTGAGATCTACAGCTGAAGAGTTGGGTTTTAATTTGCAGAGGGAAGAGGAATTTCGCCATTCCTTATTTGGCGGAACTAAAACAAGGATGTATAAACACAAGTGTTATAAAATCTACTTGAGTAGTCTTGATGGTAACTATATTTGTAAATTGGATGCTTTAGATCATGTCATCTGTAATGACATTTCTAGTGCAAAAAATGGTTCTTGGATACATGAATTGAAAACTAAAAACATATTCTTAACAGATATTCAAGAAAACACAGGTCCCATTGAGGTACTTTTGGGTGCAGACGTAGCCGGTAAATTAATTACTGGTCGACGAGAAGAATTAAAGACAGGCTTAGTAGCATTAGAAACCAAGTTAGGTTGGACTTTAATGGGTAAAGTACCCCGATATACCGATAAAAAGGATACAAGTATGAATATTGTAACTATGTTATCTCAAGAAGATATTCCTGTCTCTTCACTGTGGGATCTAGAAATGCTTAGTATACGGGATACTATTGAGCAAAATTCAAGAGAGGAAAATGAAAAGGCGGTTATGTCTCACTTTCTAGAAACAGTCCGGCAAAAGGAAGATGGCAGATACGAGGTCCATATGCCTTGGAAGGTGGATCGGGCCTTTCTAACAGACAATTATGAGTTGTGCTTAAAAAGACTTGAATCTACCACCAGGAAGTTGGAAAAGATCGGTTTTAGAGAAAAATATCATGAAGTCTTTAGAGAATGGTTAGCGGAAGGAGTTATTGAGGAAATTCCTGGAAAGGAGTTACCTGTTCGTACCCATTACCTTCCACACCGACCTGTCATCAAGGAAACATCCGCAACATCTTCAATGAAGATAAGACCGGTCTTCGACGCTTCTGCTAAGATCAATAACCATCCGTCGTTAAACGACTGTTTAGAGACTGGAAACAATTTAATTGAATCAGTTCCTGCTATTTTGGCTAGATTTAGACTGAAACCGATCGGTGTAATTTCAGACATCAGAAGAGCTTTTCTCCAAATATCTTTACATGAAAAAGATCGAGACTTCGTAAGATTTCTTTGGTATGACAATGAGGGTAATATACGAACTTACAGGGGGGCATGCTCGAGTTGCTTTTGGAGTCACCAGCAGTCCTTTTCTCTTAATGGCGGTTATTAATTACCATTTATTAAAAGAATCAGTAAAAGAACGTTACTCTGAAGAACTTAAAAAATTACAAGATAGTTTTTATGTCGATAATTGCGTAACTAGTGTACAAAATAATGCCGAACTTAGAATATTCGTCGAATCTGCAACTAATGTAATGAAAGAAGGAATGTTTGATCTCAGAGGATGGGAAAGTTCCGCCATTCCTTCAGAAAGTACGACATCACTAGTATTAGGACTGATTTGGGACAAAAATTCTGATACTTTAGAAATAGATTCAGAATCTTTGAAATTTGATGAAAAAGAAAAGATATCTAAAAGTACTATATATCTATCTAGTATCTATATACTTTCATTGGTTAGTCAAGTATTTGATCCCATAGGTTTCTTGGCACCTGTTATGATTCAACCTAAGATTTTGCTGCAAGCCACTTGGAAAAATAAAGAAGCATGGGATGATGAAGTGAATGATGAAATAAGGAAGAAATTTTTAAAATGGGGAAAGCAGCTGAAATACTTCAAAAATATAAAAATTCCCAGATGGTTAGGCGTGATGGAGGAATCCAATTTGAGTATCCATACTTTTGTCGATGCCAGTAAAACAGCTTATGCGGCATGCATTTTCTTAAGAAGTGAATCCAATACGGGCTCAGTGACCGTTCAATTACTTCAAGCCAGATCACGAATAACTCCCATGAAGACTATTACTATACCACGTCTTGAATTAATGGCCGCTACCATCGGGGCCAGGCTTTTTGGTTCTGTGAAGCATGCCCTGAAAATTTCCTATATCAAGACTTACTTTTGGACCGATTCTTCTACAGTTCTTACGTGGATAATTCGTCGTGAACAGTGGTCGGTATTCGTTGCCAACAGAATAAGTGAGATTAGAAAATTGACAACTTCGGAAGATTGGTTCCATATTTCCACTGACCAGAATCCAGCAGATATTTTATCAAGAGGTTGTGGACCTAAACAACTTCAGAAACGCAAGTGGTGGCAAGGGCCAGATTGGTTAAAAAATTCGAAGGAACAGTGGCCGAAATCAGCTGTAAATATTAACGAGAAAGAAGTAGAGATAGAAAAACGAAAGTCAGTCATCTCTGCTAATAACACAGAGGTATAATCAATTTCATCAGTTAGCCAGAAGATTTTCAAAGATGATTAGGGTTATGGCTTGGATACTGCGTTTCCAACCAAAGGCCAAAGACTTAAGAAAATGTGCTGAACTTAAAAATGAAGAATTGTTAAATGCATAAAAGATTATTTTCCGTTTAATACAAAAGGAATGTTACTCTAATGAAGAAACACGAAAAAGTTTAAAAGGTCTTCTAATATTTGAAGATGAAGAAGGAATATTTCGATTGAAGTCCAGATTGATAAATGAAGAAGAATCGAAAGATTTTATTTCTCCAATAATTCTACCATCGAAACATCTGGCAGTGAGAAGATTTATAGCGCAAGAACATCTCGTTAACAAACATGCTGGGACATTAACTCTTCTGACTATTTTACGTGAAAGATTTTGGATAGTGAAAGGGAAAAGAACTGTCCGAAGTGTTATCAAAGATGCTTAACATGTAAAAGACAAAAGATTAAACATCTTGAGGTACCTTTTCCTCCTCTTCCTAAAGACCGAACAGAAGTAGCAGCAGTTTTTCAAGTTTCAGGTGTAGACTTGGCTGGACCTTTGTTGACTAAATCTAAGCAAAAGGCGTGGATAGTACTTTTTACTTGCGCCGTATTTAGAGCGGTCCATCTGGAACTAATAACTTCACTTAGTACCACTGACTTCATCCAAGCTATGCGTAGGTTTATTGCCAGAAGAGGACGAATTTCTGTGATGTATTCAGACAATGGTACTAATTTTACAGGTCTAAACACAACGCTTTGAAACAATTAGATTGGACTACAATTGAAAGTGAATTTAGAGTCCACGAAATACGTTGGAAGTTTAATCCACCCTCTTCTCCATGGTGGGGAGGCTTCTGGGAACGCTTGATTGGAATTTTGAAGGATCTCTTAAGAAAAAATCTTGGGCGCTCCTGTTTGTCTTACGAGGAATTGCAAACTCTCGTCTGTGAGTGCGAATCGGTCATGAATAGCAGACCGTTAACCTACATATCCGAGGAACAAGAGCTGAAAACCTTGACTCCCTCAATGTTTCTTCAGGACATTCCATTAAATGATGTTCCTGATTTGGATCAAATTCAAAAGACTAATATTGTTTTGAGATGGAGATATATTCAAAAGGTTCGCGAAAATCTAAAACAACGATTTAAAAGAGAGTATCTGGGTTTCCTTCGTTCTTCAGTTATCAAAAGAGAAGATAAAATAAATGAAGGTGACATTGTGTTAATTGGTACAGATGATAAGAAACGGCTGCATTGGCTGCTAGGAAGAGTACTGGAACTCTTTCCAGGAAAAGATGGAATAATTAGGCTTGTGAAATTGCGAACTGAAAGGGGAGACATGTTAAGACCAATCCAACGACTGTACCCTTTGGAAGTAACATCAAACCAGTTAAGAAATTTATAAACACTTAAAAAACACCTTTGAACTTTTTTTTGTTACGTATTAGAACTTTAAGAAATTAATTTCATTCCAATATTTTGAAATATTTGTATTTACTTTTTTTTTGTAATCTAAAATTGTATGCACATATTATCTTTGTTTATTTGTTTTTGAGTTTGCATCCCCAAACTCAAGGTGGGGAGTATGTTGCGCCCCTATCCAAAATCCGTGAGAGGTAAGTTTCTCTGTGAGGGAGTGGCAACAGTTAGAAAAACGTTTTGTTTTGAAAGTGTAATGGATGAAAAGTGTTATGGATGAAAAGAATTTAATGTGTTTTGCTGTGCTGTTTTGATTTAAAATATATCTTGTTGATGTTCTCTTCTCATCGTTGTCGTCTATGGACCAAACCCCCTACATTATTCTCACGAACAATAGTATTAGAAACTATACAGGTGTTATGTGTGACTCTTGGGTGACCTTGTCCAATTTTCCTAGTGACCGTACCTGTTGACTGAAACTGTTGAAACCACCCTACGGGACACCTGACATCCGACTGTCCAGCCTATAACATTTTCCCACCTCGCAGCCGAAGTTCGGCTGTCCTATGTAGATAACATTACGCCGTGGATGAACGAAACCCCAATTCAGGTGTCATCCTCTTTGCTTACTCATGATTTAGAGTCACGAGGTATATTACCTATGACTAGCGGTTCAATCATTTCCTACTTCGAAAACGAAGACAACACTAAGAGTAATTTCTTTAAAAAAATTTTTACGTATCAACTAATAATATTAAAAATATGCTGAATTTTTGGTAAGATATACGCTCAAAATCTCTGATATCTTTACGGAAATTTATTCTATCAAGTCGCTTGATGCGATTTTAATTTTTTTTTAAATTCCTTCACGGCGGCTGTGATTTGAAGGTAAAAGTATTGAAGTTCAATAACGAGTTTTTAAGGTTGATTGATTGATTGATTGAATGGTTGAAGGGGATATAGAGCAACACAGGCTATGATCCCTGAGTTTTAAGGTTAATTGCTTTATTTTGTTCCCTTTTTTGGTTAGAAACTTTCAACACATTGCAGCGAAATCTATTTTTCTTGAATTATGCCATAATACAATGTATCGCTAATGACATAATAATATGCATTCAAGAAATGCGTGTCATTCTGACCATATGTTTTGTAAAATGATATGACAATTAAAATGGATTTTACAATTCTATGATTTAAATACGATTCTTAAGCCATTTCAAAGGAAGATTATTGATGTTGCTAAAAATTGTACAGGGTGTTTATAAATGAATATCGGAATTTCAACCTTTAATACTATTTATTACGTTTAATTATTTAGTATAACACAAACATCGAATGAAAGACCTACTGAAACAGTTTTCGCTGGCATGTGTGCGTGCATGCGCACGAAACGTATGTTAATTCCCCCCTCCGATCCACGCGTTAGTAGAAAAATGGCGACTAGTGAACAGAAAGCGTTTTGTTTGCAAAGACAGAATCTGCTCTGACTGTGCAACGAGCGTTCCGGCGGACATGCGCACACTCAGAATGCGCGCATCTGGAGTTTAGAAAATTCCCACGAGGCGTAAGAATCGAAACGAGACTCTCCTAAATTGAGTGTTTTTTGTGCCATATCTCGGCGGAAAATGTACGGCTCTTTCGTTTTCGGAGAACCAACTGCAACTAGTTCTGCCTATCTTGATGCTCTACAACTATGGCTATTTCCTCAATTGAAAGAAAGTGAACCAGAACTTCATTTGGCAGCAAGATAGTGCACCGTCTCAGTACGCGATTGGTTGAATATCGCTGTACTCGACCAATGGATTTTCCTCAAAGGGCCTCGCGATAAAGCATGTTTCTTATCTCCTCTATGTTCACCCTATCTGACGCCATGTGATTTTTATCTGTGGGGTTCATTAAGGATTTTGTGTACGTACCTCTGCTACCAGCTGATCTTTCAAACTTAAGACAAAGAATTGAAGCAGCTGTTGCAAGAATTACCTCAGACACGCTGAACAAAGTTTGGGATGAACTCGCCTTTCGACTTGATGCGCGCCATGTGACAAATGGGGCTCACATTGAACATTTGTAAGCTTGTAGGTAAATCTGTTCCAGTTACTCTTTCATTCGATGTATGAATTGTATTTGTAAGTTATATGTAATAAATATTATAAAGCGTTAAAACTCATATATATTTCATTTAGAAACGCCCCGTATTAAAAAAATCTCCCTTATGGAACTACATCTCATTGAACGTCATTCCAATACTATTTGATAAAACTTTTAACAATACAAAAAATTAGGGAAATTGATAGGTAGCGTGAGATTTAAGAAATTAAATTATTTTTTATTACACGTCTGCACACACACCTATTAATTACACTATTTACTTTTAGATGTAAGTTATATTGAAACTATTGAGTATTCCAATTCCACAGAATATGTTATTTGTGAAGAAGGAGGCAAACACAACAGCTCTTTCAAATGTTTCATGCCGACTGCCTCTCCACTCTCTTGGGGTGGCAGCAGTCGCTTCTTTTACTTCGAATTTCACTAGTTTCCGGCTCGCACGCGGAATCCAGCCTTTGGTTTCCTCACGGCCATCGGTTGTCGGCGTGATGTCAAAGGGAAGGACCCCGCAGTATTTTAGGGGTGCACGTGTGGATATGAACGACGTAGTGCTATCTGCATAGGGAAGCCGCTCTTGCAGCTGTAAGGCGGGAAAATTTACAACCTCTCCTATCATTAGTTCCCTTGCGAAAATTGTATGAAGATTGATTAGACACATTGATGCATACAATTATAAGTTATCATTAATTGAATTTCCAAAAACCGTAAACTTGAATTTAAAGTTCAATTCGAACCCTTAAAAATATCTGCTAAACAGTGTAAAACAGTCGTGTTTGCTTTAAGGATTGATTGATATGATTTAGTCTTTTAATTTCTAATGAGGCCTCAGATTGGTGTTTAACCATTGCAGACAGTACATTTCCTGGGAGATGGTATCTCTTTTTAGTGAGGCACCATATATATAGGCGGATACCGCGCGTAATTGACCATTGACCGTAAGCTGAGGTGGCTTCTCACTCAAGTGTAGTCTTCGTCACAAAACTCTAGTTAAAATTACGAGGTTAGTAGGCAATAACACTCGTGTAGTTTATAAATTCAATGTCAATGAACAACTGTTAGTCAATTAAAACATGTACAATATTTTACTTGAAATGTGGCCTGTCCATAAACTAATTTCTTTTCCTATTAGGCCAACTCTTAGGGATTTTTGGAAACTTTTTTAAAATAAAATTTTAATTACATTCTGTATTGTTTATAAGATTCTAGAACTTATTTTTTTTCCGATTGATTCAACCTCTCCTACCCCCTACCTCCTCTTTTGTGAAAATAATATTCTAAAGCCATGAACTCCTCATTTTAAAGGAGAGATTAATAAAAAAATTGTACTCCCCCCCATTAAAACCAAACGTAAAAGATGATTTTATGTATATATTTCGCGCACTAGGAAGCTACAATATAAAATATATTCATCAAAGTAAGATGCAGATTTTCAGGAGCTGTTTGCAGGGCGGTGTTTGAAATAATTCTCCAGTAGTCTATTATTCTGAATGCTCCCCCCTTGACTGGCAAGTACTCAAAAGCACTTCATCATCTGGCTATTGTTGCCACCGTGAATCATTTCAATTCTCACTCGGACTATTTTTGGAAACTTCGTTAATGACCTATATTTCTGTTTGTGTACCGCTTGAATCTCTCACTCTCAAAGAGATGTTCAAATTTAATAGAAGGAATACATTTTTTTTTTCCTTTGAAAAATAATGAAATTTTTGGGAACGATATCACAAGTGAAATAATTTTATTATTTCCAGGTTGGTAACATTCGTATTAGTCTGTTATAAATAATTCCGTAGTAAATCTAGTACAACTTCAGATATTTTTTGTTTGTTCAGTGAGTTAAAATTAAAGGCACAGATAGTTAATTGTTGCAGTCGCTGAACACAAGTAAAGCGGCGACACGAAAAGCACAACACAACAAACAAGGACGCGGACCTGATAGTAACACACCTTAGAATTCATGATTCACTCACAAGATCTTAACCTTTAAAAGTCTTGCCAAATGTTTTAGAATCATGTGATTTCAGATAAAAGCTTTTCTGATTGGTTCGAATACGCAGGTAGTGCAAGATTGCTCCATCGGGTTTTAAAAAGGCTGAAGTTTCAGTTTTTTGGGAGATAAAATTGCGATTAATAACCTTTAGGTGGATAAACTAAAAAATAATTACTACGCGAAGTCTTGGAGGGCCCATTGTGAATTAAAATCCTTCGTGACAAAATTTAAAAGAATTTTACTGCGCGTATATATTGCCTAATACAAAAACTTCCTCTAAAATAAATCTTCCAACATGATAACGATTTCAAACACACATAAAAAATTGTGAAGGAATGGTTACAACATCGGAGAGAGAACCCCAATAAGACATTCTTTTACCTTCTGAAGTCCACAGAATTTTCCACTTATTGCAGATTGATGAAAATGTATTAATGCATAAAAGAATTAGGCCGAATAAGAAAAAAATTAAAAATCAGTCATGGTAAAACTTTTTACTGAACTAACAAAAGCACTTAGAAAATTATGCCTGGTACAGTGGTAGGCAGTTGCTTTGACCTGAGGACCACGTAGTGGAAGCGGAGGATACCGGAGAACAGCATTTTTTAAAGGGATGTTGGAAAGCTAAAATCATATATACATTTTTTTTTTTGAAATTTTTATATTTTCAAATTGTATAGATTTTAGCCTTTCTAAAAATATTTTATTTTAACCTCTAGGGTAATTAGAAGCCCTTAAAACCTATTTTTAAATAATTGTTGAAACTGAGCCACGCCCATTTGAAGGGCGAAAAATGTAAACAAAGTACCTCGTTTTTGCTTAAAAATTGAACGTCTAATATAAACCAAAACATGTATTTTTTATTGTAAATTGGACCTTTTATTTTTTTGCTTTCCTAGTCGATTAGAAGTTTCAGCACTCTATACATTAAAATCAATTAATCTCAAAATGTAAATTTTGATGTTCGATGTACCTTTTCTGAGAAACTACTTTTCACAGGTATGTAAATTTTTTATGATATATTTATAATGATGACTACTATATACTGAAATGAGCTCTTTGTAAAAAACTCAAATTTATTTTTTACAAATTTTTTATGTGAAAAATGGGTCAAATTTCCTTATGTTTGAAAAAATATTTCATAATAAAATGTTTCATTCATTTCGTATTTCTAAAAGTTCATTTCAGTATATAATGAGAAAAGTGTACTTTAATTGTAGAAAAAATTTCAAGCATGTATATATAACAGATTTTGAGAAAAGGGGCACATCAAAAACAGCCAATTTAACATTGTCAGTTTATATATAGAGAGAGGTTTCCACCTCCCCTTAAAGTATTTCGTTTATTAGTTTTCTATGAAACTCTCAGATAAATAGTACCATGACACCCAAAAATATAAGCTAAATAAAAGTGTTAGTTTTATTCAATTTATTGTGCTAATTTCGTATCCTCTGTAGTTGCAAAATTTTAGAATGGGCTTTAGGAGGCAAATGTACCCTATCACACTTTTCTACAGTGTTTTTAAATCAGCAGTAAGATTGTTGGCAAATTCTCATTAGAGCCTGCAAGTTAATATTAAATAAATTGCACCAACATTTACTCATGCTGATTTTCATGCAAGAAAAAAAATTTCTCTGTTGACCCAAATGAAATGAACATTTTCTGTCCATTTGGTATGCTGACTGTCTTGGTGGGCCACAAAAGATCTCTTTGAGGACTACATGTGGCCCGAGAGCCGCTATTCCCCTTCCCCTCCTGGCTTAGGAGATCAAAGACATTTATGCATTTAGCTTTGGCAGCATTTATATCTAGAAAATAAAATCCAAAGAAAAGAGGAAATACTATTTTCGTCACTATTTTCATTTTACTTTTATTATCCAACATTGTTCTCTGCTTATCTTTTTTGACGCATGAAATTGGAGCCACTCCTATTTGAGTTGATTTGCTTTTTCATTGAACTAATAATGTTTAATTTTTCTAAATTGTTATAAATTCTATTTGAAAATATAATTTACTAATTCTGCAAATTTACTTTATAAGTCAACAAAATATTTGAAATAAAACACACGCACACACATTTTATGGACAAAAGGGAGGGGGTTACATCTTTTTACACTTTTTGTTTCTTGCTCTCATTCTAACATGGCTGTCTTAAGCCCCCTCAGGAACTTCCACAGAAAGCCGCGTTAAGTAACACCGAAAAACAACTTTGAACATCATTCTAAAACTGTCTTCCAAAGCCATTTTCAACGTTTACTGAATGATAGTAAACACGGCGGGAAAACGACCGTGTTATGAAACTTCCGAGAGTGTGTTAGGGATGTTGCTCGCCATCTCGTCTCGAGTCTCACCAGAAGGTCACCACACGCCTCAGTGTTTACATCTGGCAAAGCTGGACTCGAGCCAAAGATCTCCCTCTAGAGGGTTAACGAGAAGAGGATTGTTTCATCAAACAGAGCAACGACCATCCTCAGACACTCGCTTACCCAGAACCGTTTTTAATTGCAATTCCCAACAAGAACCGATCCAGAATCTTCCTCCGAACTGCGTTTGTTGTCCCCCCCCTTTCCGGATATTGTTCTCCGGGAGGGGAAATAACAATGTTGACAATCTGGATTGAAATTAATTGCGGTTTGGGGTGATTACTGTCTCTTCTAACAAGACTAAAAGACATGAACGAAGTGAAATATGAAAACGAATGGGCAAGACAAAAGCGATGAGGACTCGTAACAGCGAGCGGGGAATTTACGGTGATAGTTGCGGTTAAACACTTCCCGCTACGGATAACTTGTAGAATGATTAGGCGGGTCATTTTTTTTATTATTTTTTCCGTTTGTTGAGTCTGGTAGACTTTCTGAAATCAAACAAAAAATTGCGAGTCACGGTCATGGGACACATCCAATGAGAAAGGGTCAGTGTGCAAGAATTATTTAGGATTTTTTTCCCTTTGCACTGTCGGACAGTTCCAACTTCTACTACGATTACGGAAGTTGAACAAAGTAAATTATATTTAAAAAAAATAGAAGTCTGTTTCTCTCTCATTTTTGTGAGAGTGTGTCCTAATTCCCAAATTCTAACTTTAAGTACGCGAACCCACACATACGCATAAGTAATATTTCTAAACGAGGAATATTTATTTGTAGGTTATTGAAAAGTAATATTGAAATATTTTTAAATCTAATGTAAAAAAAAATGTAAATCGGAACTTTTTTCAGTTTTAGTTGATGACACTAAAATATATTTTTACTTTTAAAAAAAGGATTATATGTGAACTATTCCAAACAATAAATGCAAATTTATTCCTAAGATATATATTTAATCGGTAGGCCACAAACAATAAGATTCTGGTAGAGGCTGATATTTTAACAGTATTTTAATATCTAGCTCTCTTTCAAATTTTGTGAACTACCCAAATTTACCTGACTACGATTTTTTTGTTGACAACTTCGTTACAAAATTAAAACTACGTTCCCATAAAACAAAATGATTGGGAAAAGATTATTTACATTTTAACAATTCTTCAAGAATTTTCTTTAGACGGAACTTTTTTTCGATCGACAAATAAAGGTTTGTGAAAATACAAGTATCATCTAATCGTTAATTTCTAAACTTTAACACACGATTTAGTATTATTTTATTAGAAAAATTAAATCATATCGTATCAGTAAAATACCTTGAATGAATCAAGGTCGCGAATTTCTTGATTCATAATATGGATCCCATTAACACTTCTATGGATCGCGGTTATTAAATGTTGCATTAAGTGATTAAATTTTGGTTTTCGTTTAATTATCGGCTGGGGTTAGAGTATTTTTACTCTTCCGAGATTCTACTCAATGTTGCGAGACGGACCTAATTTCAACGCCCCTGTATTAGTACTGCTATAATGAGAAACCCAGTGCCTCTCTCTGAGTGACCACAAGTCTTCCACACCACAAGTCTGGGGTTCAAATCCCGGGCTGGGCAAGGTTGACTTAGCCTTTCATCCCTTCAGTGGGTGGATAAATGAGTACCAAGTTTGCTTGGGAACTGAACACCATTTGATTCTCTTCAGACTGACCACTTGACCGAAACATCTGCTCATGCACCCCAGCGCCTAAAGTCACGTAAACTGAGAGGCTCAGTAGGCCTTGGTCCTTATGAGCTTTTGCGCCACTGAGTTCAGTTCGGTATAATGAGAAACTATTAGTACTCTCTGATCCATTTTGTTTTCTGTTAGAGTTAAACGGTGCCCTCTCCATCTATGTGGTTTGTTGGTTCCAAGAGAACAGTAGTAGGTGCGCGTTGGTCTAGTCACCAGATCGTAACTATAACCACAAGGCCCTAGTGGTTCTAGTTACGATCTGGTGGACGGCGTGTCATGGGTTGAAGCCCTAGCGCAACTTGATAAGAAAGATTGCATGTTCAAATCACGTCACAAAAGCTGACAAGGCTGGATTACAGATGTGAAGGTTGCTTTAAGACAATATGATGCTCGTTATGCTGTCGCCTTAAGAGGTCCGATAGTAGGTTTGATGGAGTCCAAGACAATTTGAGAGAGTGTTGGAACGTCGGCGAGTGTCTTGGTAAATTTCCCGCGTGCAACTAAGTGACCATTGGGAAGTCATTAGTTCCCTAACAGGAAATGAATCCTTTGGTGAAGACCACCGCAAACTGAAGACAAACCGAGGGAAGGGAAGAAGCATGTTAAATCTATCGTGACTCAAATTTTTCTCTCGTTGGTGTGGAGTGGTAGTTAGGAGAGAGGTGGCGGGCCAACTCGGATGTCATTCTCGCCACTTAATCTTGGTTCAAAATGACGAGGTCCTTCGCCAATAGCCCTCGTGTTGCTTTCTAGTGCTATGTTTATACACACTCACTCCTCCAGGACCACAGTATGTAAATGAAAAGCGCGAAAATGGAACCAGAGACAACCCGTTTAAAACATCCAACTGTACGCATCTCGTGCGTAATTCCTTACTATTAGTTATACGTCCTCACGATGCAGTACTGACATTTTTTAGCGAAAATTGTGTATTCACGAAGATTGATAGGTTCTGCTCTTATTCTTTTTATTTCCTAGTCGTATCTTCATTATATATTGTCACATATTATATTTGGGCAAACTTCTGCGTCGTAAACAATTTTTAAGAAACTAGTTGGATATCACGGGTCAAGGAGCCAAGCGCTATTTGGCGATAAAAAGAAATTACGCCAAGCAGCGCTTGTTGTCACACTGGAATGGAATCCAGGAATGGCGGCTTAGCGGTATCAAATCGTCAGGAAAATAATTTTAAAGAATTGTTTTGAAATACATTGAAATATATTTTAAATTATAATTATTATATATAATAATAAGAATATAATATATATTAATAGTATGTATAAAAAAGAATAATCATCGCATTGTAATATTATATAAAAATTATACATTAGAATTCTCAGATATAACGTAATAATTATAAATAAATAACATAATTATAAATGAATATAACAAAATAATAATTGTAAATAAAGAACATGATAATAATCATGAATAAGTAACATGTAATAGTATTTATAAATAAATATAATACAAAACAATTATAAATAACGAATATTATGATTACATATAATACTAATTGTATTTTTATATCATTATTAATAAAATAATTACATAATACATTTAATCATGAATATCAATTAAAAAGTTCTGAAAACTTCCAATATTCCAAAAACTGCAAAAATATCAAGGTAACTCTATTATAATGTTATCGCCCCTCTTTGAGAACATAAACAACAGTGTAAGGAACCGCTGTCTGCGCCTGGCAACAGGTCGATCGAGAGACGATAAAAGAAAAGGATCTGGCAATGACGGAGGGAGAAAAAAGGTCGGAACGGGAGAGGAGAGAGTGGGTGACGAAAAAAGCCGGGATCGTGAAAAGTAGACACGGCTGAACGATGTATCGTAATCCTGTAACATCTCAATATATGCTTGATTTTAAGAAATGTCCCATAGAAGGTATGGAATAAACAGTGGGACCAAATCCTGTCTGCAATTATTTTCTTGTCACAATTCGAACACGGTCGGAAAAGAACTCACGAGTTTACACTGGTGTCAGGAGTGGGGTGCAATGGAGCAGAATTTAAATGAACAAAATATTTCAAATTGATCGGTGTTCGTACTACATAATTGTGAAACCTTGGACATTCAGTTTGAAAGAAAAATTTTAACAAGGAAATAGAACCCTGCAGTGTATCTTCAAGTTGATGACCACGTGCATCCCGGGAATTGCCTTGCAGCAGTTTCAAGTGAAAAAAAACAAGACCTTCTTCATATGGAGTTTTACCATCACCTGCCGAGTTGGGATATGAACGAACAGATGTCGTATTTTTCTTCATTTTCTGATGAATGGAGCCGTGATCTGAAAAGTGTTCAAGTACTGAAACAGCTTTCATGTCGAGGTAGGTGGCTATTGTTCCCCTAAGTTAAAATATTGTGTGAATATTTAAAAAAGTAATGGGATGCAGTCATATTTAATTTGTTTTTTAAAAAATAAAATAGAAAAAGCAGATATATCTGAAAAGAAAATTTCATTGGTTTATTGCAATATTCTATGTTGGATTATTGTGTAGATGAAATAAGAAAATTGTGTACTTATTTTACCTGGAAATGATAGGGTATCATTTTAAATGTTGTAAAATATGGTATTTAGAGTTCTAGTGTTAAACTATAATTTCTTTTTTATCATCATTCTTTACTGTTTTGAAGTTGTCTCAAAAATTAAAATCTGTGTATAGAAAGTGTTTTGCATAACAATTCAGTTTGCAGAATTTAAAAAAAAAAGAATTAGATTTATTTGAAATAATGGTTGAATGGTTGAAGAAAAGAATTTATCTTGAAATAATGGTTGCGAAAAATGTATGTTTGAGTGGGTAAAAAAATATCCATTAAAAAAATGTATATGTATTTCAAGTAGACTTCCTGTTAAAAGGTTGTAAATAAGAGATTTTGTAGGTTATTTATGACTCAGAATGTGGCATGTTTTTTTAATATTAAATGATTGTTTTTCATTTTAAGCAAAAGTTTTGCAATTTGTCAGTTAGTTGATAGTTTAATGCAATCTGAGGTTATTTCCTTTGCTCGTAATTTAGGATGTATACGTATATTGGTTTTTTGTTTCCTGCATAAGATTCTTTTAATTAAAAAAAAGAAACTAAGAGTAGATTTATGATTTGAGAAATAATTCTATGGTAATGTAGCTAAAGTATGTTGTTAATTGTGTTTTTTTTAATTTTGAAAAAGGTTTTGATTAGTAACAAATAACTGTGTCTCATATAAGTTTTATTGTAAACATATTTCGTATTGTGTTTCTGGAATTTGAGTACTCTTAGAAAAAACGAGTAGAATTTTTCTTGCTTGTTAAATATATAGTACTAGGTCATTTAAGTGTTTGTAGTTATATATATATATATATATAT
The DNA here is from genome assembly GCA_019973935.1 of Trichonephila clavipes. Lineage (NCBI taxonomy): Eukaryota > Metazoa > Arthropoda > Arachnida > Araneae > Nephilidae > Trichonephila > Trichonephila clavipes. The sequence continues at coordinate 280,430 of BMAU01000205.1, read as the reverse complement.
ATATATATATAAATTTGTCAGAAGGTAATTTGGCATTAGGTTTAGCTTGATTAAAAATGGCATTTCTCATTAGAAGTAAGAAAATTGACTTAATTCAATTAGCGCGGGACTTAGATGAGTCACCTGATCCATCTATGTCTAAAATTGTTTTAAGGAATTTAATAATCTCTAGTAAATATTACAAGGAGGAAGAGGCAAAAGAGTTATTGGAAGTTATTACAGCCGAAAGGTTAGAGACAGAACAGCAGCAAAAACTAGAACAACAAGAACAATTATCAATTGAAAAATTACGCTTGGAAATGGAATTATCTAGAATCGCTAATCAGAGTGCTACTCAAAATAATGGTCAAACCTCACGTGTAAAATCTTTAGATGAAATAGTTAAAATGGTTAGGCTCTTAACTGCAAAGGTACCCAATAAATCAGACGGGTGGGAATATTTCTTTTCTAGTCTTGAAAAGGCTTTCGCTAGTGAAATGGTTAGCGACGAGTTAAAACCGAAGGTTTTGTTATGCATGTTAGAAGACAAAGTGTCAAACTTATTAGTTAACCTAGGCGAAGAAGAATTAAAAGATTACGAATCTTTAAAACAGGTTGTACTCAAGGAGTATGAACCCTCACCCCCCAAAAATATGTTTAGAAAATTTTAGAAAGGTCAAACGTAACTCTGACGAAACTTTCTCTCAGTTCGCGTCCCGTTTAACCTCGATGTGGTTATACTACTGTAAGTTAAGAGAAGCGAATGATTTTGAGTCAGTTAATCAACTGATCGTAGCAGATAAAATGTTTGAAATGTTGGATTCTGAGACGGCGACCCATATTGGTGTGCTCCAAGGGGAAGAATGGTACAAACCCAGGGACTTGGGTAAACAATGTGATATATTTTACGCTTCCAAAGGGAAATCCTATGATGAGCCCGAGAGAGCTAAATGGAATGATAGTGAAAAGAGAAGTTTTAATGGTAGTTGGGGTAAACAGCCATTTGGGGAGAAAAAGTCAGATAATTTTTCTTCTAGGAAAAACTTGGATAAAGGTCAAGTAACGGAAATTAAAAAATTCGCTTGTTTCACCTGCGGATCAGATAAACATTTTAAGCGGGATTGTCCGAAAAACAAAGAGGTAGATAATAAAAGACTTAATGTGAATAAGGTGTCAACAGAAGGGACGGAATTGGTAGATGGGACGGTAGCTGCTAGAGTTGATGTGCTAGGTAAAGTCATTCCTAGACGGGCTATTGAAGACAAATTAAGTAAATTAGTGAAAACATCTATCAGTGTAGATGGGAAGTTAGTCCATGCGTTATTGGATTCTGGTACGGAAATTACTGTTATCAAGAAAGACTTAGTTCCTGGAATATCGGTTGAAGGAGCTTCCACGATTTATTTGAAAGGTATTTTCGGTCCAGCGGTTAAATGTCCTTTTAGTATATGTTCCAATTGGTCTTGCTACCGGTGGCCAGGTTAATGTGGTGCACCAGCAAGTGTTATGTGCTTTGGCAGAAGTTTTGGTAGAAGACGTGTTGCTTCCACCAGATGTTTTGGATATGTTGAGAGGAGTCCAGAGTGAAGAGAATTCACTGGCTCAAAGCTCTCAGGACCTGAGGGTTGACTCAGGAAATGTAGATGAAACTGAGGTTTCATCGGGTATTCTGCCAGAGAAAGCACAGGAGCTCATTGAGGATTCTCAAAGGAATATTACTTCATGTCGGAATGAAGTGGGAACATTGGGTACTAAGGATGAGGAGGTGACCGCTGAGATGGATAAAGGAATCATGGTGGCTGATAGTTTTCGTTCCGAACAGGAGTGTTGTGCCGAGTTAGCATTGGCTTGGAAGTATGCTAAGGAAGGCAAAGGAAACTACTACGAAGTAGATGGGTATCTATTTCGTAGGGATAAAATACTCGGGGAGAGTATTGGGCAGCTGGTAATTCCGAAGTGCAGAAGAACTGAGGTGTTGAAACTAGCGCATACTTCCGTGTTCAGTAGTCACATGGGTCCCAAGAAGACGCTTGAACGAATAAAGTATTCTTTCTTTTGGGAGGGTCTGAGGGCCGATGTGAAGAAATTTTGTGAGTCATGTAAAGAATGTCAGCTCACTCGATCGGTTAGGATTAAAGACCGATCATCCAGTACACCTGTGGCAAGGCCTGAATTGCCATTTGAGGTGGGGAATATGGATCTGATAGGTCCAATTGATCCGCCAAGCTTAAAGGGACATAAATATATTTTACGTCTGGTTGATCAGCACACTAGGTGGGGCGAGGCTGTGCCGTTGACTAGTCTCAGTGCGAAGGTAACCTGTGAAGCTTGGTTAAACACATATTTTCGAGAACCCCGAGATTTATCTTTTGTCGAAAAGGGAAGGTTTTGTAGAAAAGAATAGCGCAGCATCGTGGGTCACGGTACTGGATTTGTGGAAGTGGTATTTCTGTCGTTCTCTCACGAAGAATTATGCCGCATGCTTTATGTCGTTTGGAATTTGCATGACTAAAAAAGTGTGGTTTAAGATTGAATACACTTCTTATGGATGTAATTTAACGGCTCAGGTTTTAAGAATGTTAGAGCAGTTTGTTATATCTCGAATAGTCGATATAGACCTTCTGATGCAAATTTGGAAAAATCGTGTAAAGCTAATTAACTTTGTATTAGGATGGGTTGGGTCGGAAATCATACTGGCCAAAGGCAAATTAGAGCCGTAGGAAAGTTTACTGTGTACTTAATATAGATTTAGTGAACTCATTGAGCATTCATTCATGAGTTAATGAAATAAACATTGTCTAGATTAAGATAAAAACTGTAATGTATATATTTAGTGTTGTTTTTTTGTATAATGTGTTTTCCATGTATCTGTTTGCAATCCCATTACAGTTTAGATCTTTCTGGGAACATAGTCACTTATTTCAATTGGGTGAACTATTAATATTATTTCATGTGTTTGTATTAAGGAACTTTCACTAGAACAATCATCAAGACTTTTGACTGTTGAAATTATTGTGTGTTCTGTTTGTGGATTTTCTGTTTCTCGGTTTGTGAATTTTCTGTTCCTGGTGTCTGAAATGGTAAAATCAGCCACAAGGGGCAAATTTTACTCTTAGGTGGGGCGTGTAAGGAACCGCTGCCTGCGCCTGGCAACAGGTCGAACGAGAGACGATAAAAGAAAAGGATCTGGCAACGACGGAGGGAGAAAAAAGGTCGGAACGGGAGAGAAGAGAGAGTGACGAAAAAAGCCGGGGTCGTGAAAAGTAGACACGGCTGAACGATGTATCGTAATCCTGTAACATCTCAATATATGCTTGATTTTAAGAAATGTCCCATAGAAGGTATGGAATAAACAGTGGGACCAAATCCTGTCTGCAATTATTTTCTTGTCACAATTCGAACACGGTCGGAAAAGAACTCACGAGTTTACAAACAGCTTGGCGCGTGCCCCGTAATATCAAACTAGCACCCAATTTAATATTGAGGGAGTAAAAAAAAAAGAGGGCTTCGACATTTTTTGAAAAAAAAAATTAAAAATCCATTTTATAAAAGTGGATATTATCTTCCTGAAAAAGGATTGCTCAGTGTGAGAGTAGATATTTTGATGAATACACTCTAACGTAAATACACACTTTACTCACACACATATAAAAACCTTGAATAACATCGAAGTTCCGAATTGCAAATTAATGCTGAAGGAAGAAAAAATTCAATTTTGCGCCGAGTAAAAACAAAGAATTCTTCAGAGTAGAAAACTTTCGCAAAAGAATAGTTTTAGAAAATTCACTCAGGATCCAAAAAAAAAGAAAAAAATTCTTTAGCCGTTCTATTTTATTTCGTTTCTACTTCGTTCGTTTTTTTTTTTCTCCGTTCCTTCTAGGAATAGTTTATACTGACAGTACTCGTTCTGCTTTCACCAGCCTTGCTCAATCAATGTTGGAAAATAAACACTGAAATCCGGTTTGACGTCTTCTATATTTCGGGACTTCTTGGAAATTCGGACAGGAAAAATTTTGGACGTCATGCCATCTCCCCATTTTTTTTGTTTTAAAAATCATTCGGTTGTTGAATTTCAAATTTTTCGACTGCCGGAATTTTCAGAAATTCTTTTTGGAGAGTCGATAAAAATACTGCTTCCGAGATACAAGTAACGCACGCACAACATAATTTATTACCATCTTTTAATGAATAATGTAATGTATTGTGTTTAAGTCATTCTATCTTTTTTATGGCCGCGGTAGCCGAGTTGTCATGGTCGCGAAATCATTGTAGGCATGTTCGGGCTCTAGGCCCACGGAGTGAATATTTTATATTAAAATAAAAAATATATAAAGCAGCACAATAATTATTGGCGAAGGATTTCCTAATTATGAACCTCGATCAATTAATTATTAATGACACCACAGACGGTACTTCCCACTCCAAACTACCACACCATGCCACGGGAGAAAATTGAGATTTGATAGTTTTAACATGCATCAGCTCCTCTAGTCTTCAGTGGCACTAAACTCGAACTAGTGCCCATAACCACTGTTGATGTCTTTCAAATGGTTTTATTTTAACAATATTTATAAAACAATATCGCTAACATTGAGCGAATGGCCCGCACAGCCTCTTTCAATTTCTTGTTTTTACATTATCATAAAACATTATATATAAAAAAGTATCGCTAACATAGAGCGAATGGCTCGTACCGCCTCCTTCCAATCGTTCTTTTTTACTTCTCCCGCGTAAATAATAGTACACACCTTATAATTTAAATAGCGCCATCTAGTGGCGTACATGAACCCTAACATACTCCCCCCCCATCAAGAAGTTATTCTTGATGTAGAGGAAGTTTACAAAGCTTATGAATTGGTCTTTTAAATCGACCTTTAACAGTTCTAAGAGTTACTACTCTTACCACACCATCCTTTCCTGGATGCGTTTCAATTACTTTACCTAAAGGCCAGGTGGCTGGAGGAATGTTATCCTCCTTAATAATTACAATTTCTCCAACCTTAATATTATGGTTAGGAGATTTCCATTTAGTTCTGTTTTGCAAATTACTCAGATAATCCATTTTCCACTTTCTCCAAAAACCTAACTTCATTTTTTGGACAATATCCCAACGGGAGCGAAGAGAAAGTTTATCATCATTGGTATGCTCAGGGGAAGAGGTAATAACCTCACCTATGAGAAAATGAGAAGGAGTTAAAATATTTAAACTGTCTGGATCATTGTCACAATCCAAAGAGACTAGAGGTCTTGAGTTCAGAATTGCCTCTACTTGTGTTAACAAAGTGCTGAACTCCTCAAAAGTTAAATTTGTGTTTCCAATGACCCTTTTTAAATGGTACTTAATACTCTTAACTCCTGCTTCCCATAATCCTCCAAAATGAGGACTCACTGGAGGGCTAAAATGCCACTCTATATTCACTTGAGATAGAAAATAGCAAAATTGTTCATTTTCATTAAGTTTTGATACAAATTTAAATATTTCTAGCAATTTTCTTCTGGCACCAACAAAAGTGGTACCATTATCACAATAAATGTGCTTAGGTGCTCCTCTTCTAGCACAAAAGCGTTTCAATGAGGCAATAAAAGCCTCAGAAGTGAGATCACTCACTAGTTCTAAATGTAGAGCTTTGGTAACAAAACATACAAAAAGAGCTATATATCCCTTAGTAGTCTTTGCTCCTCTACCTCTATATCTTAAAATATTGATGGTGCAGCATAATCTACGCCACAAACAGAAAATGGCCTACTGGGAGTAACCCTATGAGTTGGTAGATCACCCATTAATTGCTTGGATGTAGTTGCTCGATACCTACATCATATTATACATTTATGAATACATTTTTTTTTACAATATTTTTAAACCAATAATCCAATAAGTTTGCTTAATAATACCTAATAATACAGTACATCCAGCATGCAAATATAAAATATGATACATATTTACAATTAATTCACAAATTGTAAAGCTAGAGTTGCTCCTTCAAGATGTTCTTGCAGGTTGCATAAAGGCGTGCAAGTAACAGTGCACCGTTGAGCTCCAATCTTGGAATTGATACTGACTTTAGAGGTGCCACCCTTGATTTAGCCACCAAAAGAGTCACCTTGGTATTACCATCGGCTTGCGGCTGCACAGCATAGATGACCGATGCATAGGCCAACTCAGACGCACCACAAAAACCATGCAGAATTATTTGTTGGCTAGTAGTGTGGATCCACCTGGGAATGTGGATTGAACAAACTTGTTCAAACTCCTTCTGGAATGTTTTCCATTTTGTTGCAAGCGCTTCTGGAAGAGGACTGTCCCAATCTAATTTCAACAGCCATAACTGTTGATAAAAAATCTTAATAGACACGGTACAGGGAGTCAGGAAACCGAGAGGATCGAACAATCTTGCCGATTGTGACAGGAAAGAACGTTTAGTGATATTGTCCGGAAAATTTACTTTTAAATTGAAAATGAAGATATCCTTCATAGAATTCCAGGTAAGTCCTAGGGCCTTGGAGCATTCATCAGGATGGATTTCCAAATTGGAACTATCTCCTACCCAGTTTGAGGAAATACGGGAAAGTACTTCTGATGAATTGGACCGCCACTTTCTTAAATGAAATCCTCTTGCTTCTAGTATGTTAGAAAGTGTTTTTATCAAGGAAATTGCTTCCTCACTCGAAGGGGCTCCTGCCATTAAATCATCGATGTAGAAAGATTCCTTTATAAGGGATGAAACAGCAGAATCATCTCTTTCAAGATCTAACCCCGTTTGAAACAAGCAGCGAGTAGCTAAATACGGTGCTGATGCTGTACCGTATGTTACCGTACACAGTTTATATTCCCGTATGGGAGAGTCCTTTGATTCTCTCCACACAATGCGCTGAAAATTTTGATCTTCTTGATCAATTAGTATTTGTCTATATATCTGTTGAATGTCAGCGGAAAAAGCAATTTCATTCAATCTAAATTTCACTAAAATCGTGAAGAGGTCAGGCTGTAACATTTTACCTATTCCCAAAATTGAATTAATAGAATTTCCATTTGAAGGTTTACAAGTGCCATCAAATACAACGCGTAATTTCGTTGAAACACTGTCACCTTTCATAACAGCATGATGAGGAAGAAAATAAATTTTTGGGTCCATAGATTTCTTATTGTTTTCCACGGGCATCATATGCCCCAATGATTCGTATTCTATCATAAAATTTTTATACTGCCTTTCAAAGTCCTTATCTACTTGAAATCTTCTCTCCATTGCAAGCAACCGAGAAATTGCTATTCCTTTAGTGTTACCCAACCGTGAGGTGTCTCTGTATATCGGTAATTTTACTACAAATCTACCCTCATCATTATATTTAAAATTTGATTTAAAATGGTTTTCACAAAATTGTTCCTCATCGGATAGAAATTGTTTTTTAACGGATAATTCCTCCGTTTCCCAAAATCTCTGAAGAAGCGAATCGATATTTAATTCGTTTTCAGTACTTAAAAAATGAGAATATAACTCATGTGGTTCCTTATTTTTAACATTAAGTTTTCCTGCAACAACCCATCCAAACATAGTTCTTTGTGCAATGGGTTCATTTTTAGAACCAACAATTTTTCCACTGCGAAGAATATCAAAAAAACAATCAGATCCTAAAATTATATCACATTCTTTAGGACTCATAAATTCCTCATCTGAAAGAGGAATCGATTTCAAGTAATCTAAATCCTTCACATCCAAAAACTCCGAAGGAATTTGTGAAGTAACTTTATTTAAAATGAAAGCGTTCACTTCCAAACGCTCATTCGAAGACTGTGATCCGATAACCAAATCAACGCAGCCTTTAGTTTGACCTGCAGTAACCCCCGCGATCCCACGAAGAGAAATTTTACTGCTTTTTCTTTTAATCCTAAAATATTTACAACTCTTTAAGAGATAAAACAACATTCAGACCCAGAATCTAATAATGCTCTGCAGATAAATGATTCATTAGAATTATTATTATAAAATATCTTTACTTTTGCTGTGGGCAGAAAAGAAAGATTTAATTCACTGTTCACCGAAGCCCCAGAATAAATCTCCGATTCTCCCGCTTGACCTTTGAACTCACTCGCTTCTCTCTCGTTGCGAGTCTCTGCGCTAGTTCCCTCCCTCTGTGAAGTTTCATTCCCCTGTAAAGAATTTGTAAACAACGCGTTTCCGTTGGGCCTTTTTTCATGTAAAAGAGTATTGTGGAACTTAGAAGAGCATAGAGAACATTTTAAATGGTTATTTGGGCAAGATTTATATTTATGATTATTTAAACATAAAAAGCACAATGAAAAACGTTTTACAAAATTTTTTCTACAATTAACATCCATGCTCTTAAATTGAATACACTTAAATAAAGGGTGTGTTCCTTTACATTTCAAACATTTTAAGACCTTATCATTTTCTATATTAGAATTTGCATAATTACTTCTTATCGGAATTTTACATTCAGATTCATTATTTGACATTAATTCTAAAGAAGAACACCTCACGTTTAGGAAATCAAGGAAAGCTTTCATGTTTGGAAATTCTTCTTCAGATGATTTAATAGCCCATAAACGTCTACTTTCTGGATCAATTTTTTGTAATAATAAATAAATTAACCAGCAGTCTTTACTAGAAGCTTGCTCACCTAAAGCATTAAGCCCTCTTAGGCATTCATCACTCGTGTCCAATAATTTACGCAAATTAAAACAATTAGCTTCGGAAATAGGTTTTGATCCAAAAACGTTTTAATTAATGATTGAACAATTTGTTTTTTGTTGTCATACCTATCTAACAATTTTTGCCAAGCTTCTTCATACGAATCATTAGATATAGGCATATGCTTAATTAACGAAGCTGGCTCATTAGTAAGTAGACCTTTCAAATACTGGAATTTTCAACGTTCGATATTGACACTTGTGAATGCACAGTAGAAACAAATAAATCTTTAAAATTTATCCAGTCCTTAAAATGACCATTAAACTGTGGTATACTCAATTTTGGTAACCTAAAATTACTAACATTTGAGTTCGAAGTAATTGAACTCGCTACTGAATTTTGTGTTCTACCTTGATTCTGAACATTTAATTCATCTAATTTATCATTAAATTTAGCATTCAAATAAAAGTATCTCTCTTCGAACTCTTGGAGTTCAGATTCCTCTAAACTCAAATTCGAATCTAATCGTTCGAATTCTTTGAATAAGTCATCCAATCTGGATAACCGAATAGAAATTTCATTTCGAGTATTTATCTCATCAAAAGTATTTTCTAGCCTGGTCAAAGATGCCTTTACACGACCTCTGGCTGCTCGAATTTCAGCCATTTGAGATTTCTCTGTTTCACTCATATAAAAAATTTATTCACCAAAATATCCAAATCAATAATAAAAAATATGCAGTAAAATCATGAAATCAAAAACAATTTGGTTCATTCATTCAAATTAGTTCTATGCACAATAAGTCCTAATAACAGTTTCAAATATCAAAAATATTATTCAAAATGACTTATCTCTTTGCATCTCGTCGGTGCCTCCAATTTTTATGTTGATGTCTTTCAAATGGTTTTATTTTAACAATATTTATAAAACAATATCGCTAACATTGAGCGAATGGCCCGCACAGCCTCTTTCAATTTCTTGTTTTTACATTATCATAAAACATTATATATAAAAAAGTATCGCTAACATAGAGCGAATGGCTCGTACCGCCTCCTTCCAATCGTTCTTTTTTACTTCTCCCGCGTAAATAATAGTACACACCTTATAATTTAAATAGCGCCATCTAGTGGCGCACATGAACCCTAACAACCACTCTCTACCGTAGCCACATAGGGCTGCCAAAACCCCTTTCTATAGAGGAGCTTCTGCTCATTAAATCTACTGTGGCACAAAGTCTTCCCGTTAGCGAAATGTAGATATTTTAGAAGGGTTTGCCAGATTACTGTCATCCTCGTCACTTGATCTTAATTCAAAATTAAGAAGTCTGAAGGAAAGATTCAATCTGAGCACCGTCTGTTCCGTAAGCGAGTACATTAGCGTTCACGCTAAAACAATCGTCTTCGTGTGATGACTAGTACTGGTTTAAATAGATATCACACCGCCACACAGCCTCCATGCCAGCGATTTGGGCAATAAATAGGCGAACGAACGATACCGTATTCGTGGAGAGCGTGTGAGCAGTTGCGTCAATTTGTGGAGTGAAACCTATTCCTAACACACGTAGATGATTAACCAGACAGTAAAGTAAAATGAAATTATTAAAAGAGAACAATGTTTCTCTCAAAATGAGGAATAATATATATATATATATATATATATATATATATCCCTATTTTTTTTAAATTATGATTTGAATAGTTCAATAGACGTAAGTTATTACATTTCTGCATTATTATTATCCCAATAAAAACAAATATAAAAATAAACTATCCCATTATGAACACAATTAAGAGGACCTGGCCATGTATTTCTCCTCTGATTATCTGATGTTTTGGTTGCTTGGGCCAAAGTCTCCTGAATGTCTTCCAGCTGGGATTTCTCTCCCAAGCCGCATTATCGATAATTTATTTTGTTATCCGTCCAGGAAGTTAGAGGAACAACGCTGGCACAAGCACGCTTATTCAACATTTAAAACGGAAAAGAAAAATTGCATTATCTGTTAGCGAACGCTTGGGTCCTGTCTCACTCCTCTAAGGGCCTCCTCTTTTAAATCGTGGAATATATCCAAAGTATTTGGCTGCGGTTTTCCCTTCGTCCGGGCACAGAGCTTCCTTCCAGCTTGTTCATGGCCGAAATTTAGGTGCTCTATCAAAACTACCTCTCCATTTGGATGCTTTTATCTTGATTTGTTGATCAGGAAGCCAGCGAAGTAACATCAGTGAAAAAATGGATAAAATTTACAGAATTACGAATGTATTGAACACTAGATTGTCCAAAGGAAGTCACTTTGACTGCTTTTTAATTTCAATTCGAAAAAAATTACATATATAATGAACAATTTCTTTTTAAAATATGTTTTTTTCCAAGTGAAGAAATTTTTTTTTCTTAATATTTACTAGTAACTTGTTATGTAACTGTAAATAATATGGAAAATATTAGAAATTAATTTATACAAATTTCTTTACACACTAATCATTCTTTCACCATGCAGTCATTTTGACTGATTTTGGGCAATATAGGCATATACTAAGTTTTAGTCTTTCTACTATTAAGAATCTTCGAAACTTCGAAAATTTCCAGCTCTGATCACTGGCTTAAGGTATTCGACTACCCTAAAATCATGATCTTTTTAAAAAATGGACAATTTTTTTTATGATTTTATTTTAGCGGCCATCTTATTAACTTTATAAAAACACGAAGATTTTTATCTTCCATTCACCAGAACAAAAACTTCAAGTGCCTTAGTAAAAGCAGATGTCATAACATTACAAAAGATGTCAATCATTAAAATGCGTTTTACTCGAATTTTTTTCTCGAAGAGTTCAAACAAGGACAGTGATTGCTCAAAAAGTTTTCAAAATAATTTGCTGAAATTTTGCGTGCATGTTCTGTATAACGGTAGAATTATTTTAACTTTCAGATCTATCAATCATTGTTTTATTACAAAATTTACAGTTCTTTATGGGATTATAATAACTTTTTTTAAAAGCAATTTCATATAATATAGATAAGATAAAGTGCTCTAGTTTTTGTAAAAATTAAAATACCTCTAATCCTGAAGGTCATTTCAAAAAGGAGTAGCAAAGTAAAACATCAAAATTGAATGACTGAGAATTTGTTTATTTATTATTTGTACAAAGCTGACTGTTGTGGAAGTGGTCCCTATGTGTTTTTGTCTCAGGAAACCAGACGAGGATGTTGATACAACTCTTTTATTTCCAAACTCGGTTACTCAGGGAGTATGTCGGAACACTTACGATGGGCACCGTTTCTGCGCTCTCGCTCGTCTGATCTCCCACACACACTCTGAAAAACTTAATTCGCGTTTCTCTTAATACACTTATTCACCACCGCGCGGCGCCCACTGCGCATGCTCGAACATACCCCCGGCCTTGCAATATTAATATTCAACAATAGCAATACAGTTTCACAATTCACAACAAGTTTCACAAAAATTACACAATTGTTTTCAAAATTATTATATATATAAAAAGGTACTATAAACTTTCAGTAAAAAAAAAAAGTTAAAATTACAATAGCACAATTTAAAGATAAACACATAATTTCTTAAATGGAAATTAACCTTAATTATTTACATCTATAGGTAGAATACAGATCTTAGTTATGGGCCTCCTAAATTCTCCGTTCTTTGTTTTAATCCTGACTGTTCTCACTTTACCATCAGAACCATGATAGACCTCAACGACGCGCCCTAAAAGCCAGTTGCAAAACTGGTGTAAAATCCTCCTTTACAATTACCATTGTACCACACATTACATTGTCCTTCTCGATCATCCACTTTCCTCTCTGTTGGAGAGTATTCAGATAATCGGTACTCCATTTTTTCCAAACTACCTGAATTACCTTTGTTGTTCTCTGCCAACGGCTTAATCTATTGTCACTAATATTAATTACTAGGGGCTCAAGAATAGAATTAATTGATCTACCAATCAAGAAATGCGCAGGCGTTAATACTTCAAAGTTATCAAAATCATTGGATATTGGTGTAAGGGGTCTGGAATTTAAAATTCCTTCTACCTGGATAATTACTGTTTCAAACTCCTCGTAGGTGAGTCGGGATCTTCCCAGTGCTCGCTTGAGGTGATATTTCACTGACTTTATGCCCGCCTCCCAAAGACCTCCCATATGTGGGGCCCTTGGTGGAATAAAATTCCATTCAATACCTTCCTCAGTGAAATATGCCGCCAGATTTTGATCTGGAAAGTTAAGGGTCTTATAAAATACCTTTAGTTGAGAATTCGCACCAACAAAATTTGTTGCATTATCCGTAAAAATTTTGGAACATTTTCCTCGCCTAGACATGAATCTCTTAAGGGTCGCAATTATTGCATCCGAAGTCAAATCGGAAAGAATTTCTAGGTGGATGGCACGAGTCACAAAGCAAATACAAACACAAACATAAATTTTATTCAAAACGCCCTTTCTCTGGTGTTTGTAAATTACAAAATATGGACCTCCCAAATCTAGCCCAGTTATACTGAATGGAGGGGCCATATTTACTCTTTCATATGGAAGATTGCCCATTATTTGAGAAGAGGGAATTGGTTTACACTTGAAACACACCACACAAGTATGAACCGTTTTCCTAGCTAGGTTTCTACCTCCTAAAGCCCAAAATCTCAATCTTACTGCATTCAGCAGTCCTTGTGGACCAACGTGAAATAATTTCTTATGCAAAGTTATGAAATATATTTTACTTAATTTAGAATTTTTAGCCAGTATAGCTGGATGCTTTTGGCTGTAGGGTATGGAAGCTTTTTCCAGCCTTCCACCAACTCTCAGGATTCCTTTATCATCCTGGAATATATTCAAAGATTTAAGATTACCTGACGGGTCACTTAAGTTAATGCCACTCTGGTCCTGTTTAATAAGCCAGGTTTCTGCATCATTTACCTCACTTGTAGTTATAGGTCCCCTCTTTTCACCTTGGATCTGCAATTTTCAATAAATCTATAAATATAAGAAACAATATGTATTATTTTAAAATAATTATTAGAAAGGTCCATAAGATGGTTGAAAAAGTCAAAGTTCTTGGAATTCAGCAATGAAGTCTCCAGAGTTCTCTCAGACACCCTTAGTTCGCAGTCAAAGCCATCTCTCTGGGTTGGTTCTGCAATGACAGTAGTTGAATAAGTACTCTGTAGAAGCTCAGGACCATGCCACCATAGAGAGTCGTCACGAAGCTCCTCAGGAAGTAGTCCTCTAGATAACACATCTGCAGGATTCTGTTCTGATGCAATGTGATGCCACTGGTCACGGGAACTAAGTTGATGAATCTTAGACACTCGATTAGCCACGAACGTCTTCAATTCTCTTGATTCTCGATGTATCCATGAAATCACAATAGTTGAATCCGACCAAAAATGCACAGCTGTAATCTGAAGATTCAATGCCTCCTTCACCTTCTTCATCAATTTAGCGGCAAGAACTGCCCCACACAGTTCAAGTCTTGGAATGGAAATCTGCTTCAGAGGCGACACTCGGCTTTTACTCGTTACGAGACACACTTTGACTTCTCCAAGCGCAGATATAGACTTGAGATAAATGGATGAACCATACGCCTTTTCCAATGCGTCGCTAAATGCATGTAACTCAATGCTCTCCGCTGTATGAATCACAATACATCTGTCAATAGAGATGTTATTCACGGCTTTTCAAAGAGTCGATAAATCGACGCCACTCCTTTTGTTCTTTAAAGGGAAGTTCATCACTCCATCCCAATTCCAGCAACCACAATCTTTGCATGAATATCTTTGCCCAAGTTATGATCGGTCCGAGGAGACCCAAAGGGTCAAAGATTCTTGCAATAGTAGACAAAACCATTCTTTTGGTGAATGAAGTTGGCCTTTGTTGCTCTATTCTGAAAAGAAAACAGTCTAACTTAGGATTCCAAATGATTCCAAGTGCTTTAGTCTCCTCAGACTCCAAAAAGGCATACTCTTGTAGATTGGAAGTTATCTCGGGTAAATTTCCACACCACTTATGAAGATGCATCCCTGCGGTCTTGAACATTTCTATTAATTGATGCTGCAATTCGATTACCTCTTCTATACTCTCGGATCCCGATAGTATGTCATCCATGTAGCAGTCACTCAGCAACACAGGAGCTGCTAAAGGAAAATTATTAGCTTCATCCATCGCTAACTGTTTCAAAGTTCTCGTGGCTAGATAAGGTGCGCTAACTGTGCCGTAGGTTACTGTAGTTAACTCGTACGTTTTTATTGGCTCTCCTATGCCCTTCTTCCACAGAATTCTTTGCAAACACGTTTGCTCCGGATGTATGTTTATCATGCGAAACATTTTCTCTATATCCGTAGTAAAGGCATACTTGTGCTTTCGGAAGCGAACCATAATGGAAAGAGGTCTTCTTGGACCAGTTCGCCATTAAATTGAATTGAATTTAGAGATTTCCCACTCGTTGAAGGACTTGATGCATTAAAGACAGTTCTCATTTTAGTTGTAGACTTTTCGGGGCGATAAACACCATGGTGTGGCATGTAAAATGAAACTTCAGATCCATCCGCCTTGATTTCCCTCATGTGGCCCAAATCCTCATATTCCTGTAAAAATTTCTCATACAGGGACAAATATTCTTTATCTCTACTCAGTCGTTTCCACAAAGAGTTTAATCTCTGAATCGCGGTTTGTCTGGATTCACCAAGACATGAAGGATCTTCTTTTAATGGCATCGCCACCATATATCTCCCCTGGTCATCTCTCGAATGAGTGCTTTTAAAATGGTTTTCGCAAATATCTAATTCACTGGTTTTAACAGAATCTATTTCTACATTTTCGATTTCCCAAAACTTCTTAATTGAATGCTCTAGATTATCCGCAGCCTGAATAAACCCACAATGTTCTTTTCCCTTCGCGTCTGAAGAAGTAGATCCGAAACGATAAATCCGAAAACAGTGTTTTGAAAAATAACATTTGAACCCTCCGTCTTGAACTGTCCGGGTAACATTAATTCATAAAATACTTCTGCACCTAATAGCATTTGCACGCGCTCTGGAATATTGAAATTTTTGTCAGCTAATTTAAGATTGGGAATATTATTCAGATTAAAATCGATTTTCGTTGTTGGAACAAGATCTTCCGTTATTGTAGGTACCAAAAAAAAAAAGTCTAATGTTTTAATGTAACTCCCTTCTTTATTGCTAATAGATACTGAAACACGCGAGTCTATTGGAATTACTGTTTTGTTTAGTCCCGAAACCGAAACATTAGTCTTGTATTTTTTCAATCCAATTAAATCGCATAAGTTGCTCATTAAAAAAGTTCGAGGTAGATCCGCTATCTAAAATTGCTTTGACTGGGAATAAACCATTTTCACATTTTATATAACAAATTGCTGAGCTTAGCAAAACACATTTTTTTCTGTTTATACTCGTTGCGGTTAATAAGTTATGATTTTCTACTCGAGACTCGAAGACTGGCGCTGAAGTGTTAAGAGGTTCAAAGGTGGAGTTCCTTACTTCCTGGTTTGGCTGGCGCTCTGTATAATGTATCGTTTTATGATGTCTCTTTTGACACTCAGAACAAACAAATCTCGATTTACAGTCTTTCGCTCTATGAGATGTAGAAAGGCAATTAAAGCAAAGGTTATTAGTTTTAATCAGATCAATTCTCTTATTTATGGGAAGTTTTAAATACACTGCACACTTATATAATGGATGCGATTCAGCGCAACAAATACATTTAGAATCTTTAATTTCACTCAAAAATACCCTTGACGCGTTTTTCACTGGATTATTTCTAGTAAGAACATTCGGCAAAGTTTTTAAGCTCTTTCCCGAGAAGTATTATACAAGTCTATCTCTTTGGCAAGCTCTAGTGGGCGAAACCAATCATTTCCTGCTCGAACGGAAATGTGTGACGCTACCTCTTTTTCAAGCGAACTGAAAATTTTGTCGGACACAATAAGATCGTTTAAGTTGTCAAAATCAGAGACCTTTCTTAATTTTAAGTAATACTGCCAATTTGTAATTAAGCGAGAAGTATATTGAATAAATGTTTCATTTGGATGACGCGTAGCTTTTTAAATTGTTCAAGGAATTGATTTGCACTTGGCTCATATTCTCTTAGTATTATTGATTTTAGTTGTTCATAATTGTTAAGCTCGTCATCTTTAACATATGTTAACACATTTGAAGCTTTTTCTCCCAACAAATTTAATAAAATCTCCGACTTGAATTTCTCGGGCACATTTTTTTGATACAAAGGCTCTTTCTAACGAAGCGAAAAGAATGCCCAACCTTCAGGTCTATTAGGCACCTTCACCGTTAGGATTCGAACACTTTTCACCAACGCATCCAGCGTGTTACAACCCTCACCTGTTCTCTCGTTGTCTGAATTAACATTTAAACGTGCTAGTTCAAGCTCAAGCTCTTTTTCTCGTAACCTATTTTCGGCTTCTTTTTTACGGTCTTCCTCTATTTGCATTCGCTTACGGTCTTCCTCTACTCTCTTACGGTCCTCCTCTGCTCTCTTACGGTCCTCGATCGTATGTTGAATTAATTCTTTAACAAATTCAACATCCTCTTTAAAATATTTATTTTCTTTAATAATTTCAGTTAACTCAACGATAGTTACTTTTTCAGCAACAGTCTCACCAAGTTCAAGAGCTACGATCCGAAGATCTTCCTTATGGCAGTTCTTAAACATTTTTCTCTAAAATTAATTTAGTCCTCAATTTATAATAATAAAACACAAAAAAGACCACTACTCACGTCACCTTGAATAGCTCACTTCTCCGGCTCAGCTGGACGGACCATGTTGTGGAAGTGGTCCCTATGTGTTTTTGTCTCAGGAAACCAGACGAGGATGTTGATACAACTCTTTTATTTCCAAACTCGGTTACTCAGGGAGTATGTCGGAACACTTACGATGGGCACCGTTTCTGCGCTCTCGCTCGTCTGATCTCCCACACACACTCTGAAAAACTTAATTCGCGTTTCTCTTAATACACTTATTCACCACCGCGCGGCGCCCACTGCGCATGCTCGAACACTGACCCCGTTTATGTAATTTTTGTCAATTTGTACCCATTTTTTGCCTATTTTTCTCTTCTTAATTTTAGCCTTTGTGTAAAAAAATGTAGTAAATAAATCTATAAATCACAAAAAAAAGTTGGCACAAGTAGTCGGATACCTAAGTTTTAATGTTAAATGGGCTGTTTGATGGTATTATGAATCATAACAGGTTAGGATCTTATAATTTTAAACTTTGTCCGCCAACTGAAATCTCAAGTCTTTACATCAGCTTGAGATGCCAGTTAAGATTATGACCTTATCATACGACTGTGTCTCAAAATTGCGGGACGTATTTAATGGTGGAGTTGATCTTTTGGTCGTAGCAGCAAAAATAGTTCGATAAAAATTCATCAAATTTACTATGAGTATTGGGTCGGATGTAGCTTATAAGTCATTTTTATGTTCAACACCTCCTCTAATTATATTTTATATTATCTGATTTAAAACTAAATATTTGTCTTACTTTTATTTTTTAAATAATGTATATTTTGGAAAAATGTATCAAGTCAATACATCCCATCATTGTTTTATTTTTTAAAAAAAATGTTAGCTGCCAAACAAGGGAATTATTGCTTAAGTCAATGTTTATAAGTATCTCTTGACCACTTTTCAAAAACAATTGTTATTACAATCGTATAATGCTTAGTATACATTTATACATACAATATTCAATTGCATAGATCCTGGGGGCTAAAGTTATTCTCTTTTCAAGACCTTGAATACAACAATTTTTAAAAGTTATGTTCATAACTCATAAAACTGAAAATAATAAGAGATATTGTTTAATATTTGCTTGTATGATTTATTGAAAAAGAACAGATATCTGCAGCCGTGTGTGTGCTCACGATTGTAAATTCATGGCCAACGAAGTTACAATTGAGAAGAGAGTTGAAATTCTAATTCTATTAAACACTCTTCGTGTAGAGGAGCGTTAAATCTGCCAGGGTCCTGAAATTGGGATGGACTTCGAAATCGGGATGACACCTTATTAGGCAATTTCATGATCTCAACATAGTTCGAAATTACGACCGTGGGGGGAAAAATCATTACTTCAACTTATTCTTTTCCGTTTCAATTTCAAAAAACTTTCCAATTTATTATTTTTTTTTGTTGAAATTTTAAAGTCTCAAAATAAACTGAATTCTCTTAAGTTGCTCATGGTGTAGAATTTGAAATGTTTTTTAGGCGCTGAATATCGCAAAATTATTTACCTTAAATAATGTTTTCTTATTAATATATTATCTTAATTATAAGAAGTGCGGTATTGATGAACACTAAAGCACAATTCTTGTGATTAGATCTATTGTTAAGACAAAAAAATTTCTAAAAACATTGCCTCACAGAAAACAAAACATTTCTTGCAGATTGTTTAACACGATAGAGGAAAAATAAAACTATCTAACTTATTTAAGAGGACACAGTACGATTCAATTGACAAAAATTGGTCAAAAAATCAAAACTAATTTAATTAGTCTAAATTATTTTTACATACTTTTCTACGAACTCACAAAATTTGAAAGCTTTAAGTTTATAAAACTCAGAGTTATGATAACTTTTACGTTTGTTTTTATTCACATTCCAATGGCAAATCAAAACTTTAAACTGACTTATCTCAGAAAGATAAAAGAACTAGTTTGTCTTCATTTAAAATTTTAAGGTTTTTTTCTATTGTGCTTAATACTTGAAATTTTTTTTCACTTGTTACTAATAGTACATGGAACAAAAAATGGTATGCATTTTTCAGTCAAAGCAATACTTATTTTTAAAAATAATTGAAGTTAGAATTTACACATTTTTTAAGAATTGTTCAATAAGCATTCACAAAAAGAAGTAATGTACGAATACTAATCATGTTATCGCAAAACCCATATAAACTTTTGTTATGCATAGTTTGACGTACTTGTAAATCAAATTTCATGCATGTACGTCAGTTTTTGTAGGGGAGGAGTAGCATTTTAAAATCACTTCATAAGTTTCAAATTTTTCCCTTAAGGCTGTCTTCGGTAAAAGTTCGAGAGCTCTAACTAAACGTGAAACACCTTTTCAGACAAAAAAAATGATCCAATTTCCATGGAAATTTGCAATATTCTAACTTGTACCTCTGTTAACAACAGAGTTTTTTTTAAAAATTTCAAAATATTCCGTGAATACTTTGTTTTGTGTTTTAATACTTGGCGGCCAAGCCCATTTAACATTACGGTAAAGGATAAAAAATGCGAAATACATTTTATACCATAGAACATGAATCAACTCGGTTAAAAATGGGAAGTATGATAAAAAAGGCTGCTCTCTAAAGACTAGTGAAGCCAGAATATCATATTTATTTTTCATTTCTTCTTATATCTGAAAAAATGTTCCAAATTTGGGTCCTATTTTTTAACCGAAAACAGCCTTAATTAAATGATTAGCGTTTTATGAAATTTTGAGCATTAAATCTGTTTTAAATCATACATACACATAGGAGGCAACCAAACAAATTATGAAAATCATCAAATTAAAAAATGTTGTGTAAATCGTACCATGTCAACTTAAAATGAAATAAAACTATTATTTTCCTATTATGGAAACATCATTTAGAAAATTAAATTCCACATCCGCAGATAAAATGAACTGTACGGGTGCTTTCAACAAGTATTAGCACACGTTTCCAACTTGGATATTTTCATCCATATTTTCCTCGTAGACATAATCAGAGGGATTTTGATATTGGTTTACTTGAGTCATACCTTGACGGTTAAACGAATTAAAATATTACCTAACACATTCGAACAATTTCCTGCCTGAAGAGAGAACAAAAGTCGTTTATCTTCTCAGAAAATGGCTTTATCGGGAAAGTGGTCGCATCCACCCAAACGATCTTTTTTTGTAAATTCGTTCTCAAGGATATTCGAAATAATGAGGGTTCTTAAAAGGCGCGAAAAGACGAGGAAGTCGTAACGCTGTTCGCATTTTAGCATCAACGCGTTAGACGTTATCTCGCTTTGATTGAAGCTTTCCTTCTGTGTTTTTAGTTATCTGTGAACAGAATCTTACACATCAAAAGCTTTTCTATGCCAATGAAATAATTAATTTCTTGATTTCACTCACTGCCTGGTAATTATGAACGAATGTGGCTATGAAAGGATTGTTTGAGAAGTTTTGCGGATGTAGGGTTATTTTCTCTCGTTTTTTTTTTTCTCTTTCTTTGGGAGTGGCGCCTTCCAATATAAGAGATTCGTTTTGAAGAACAAAAAAAATTGATTTTTTCTGCTAAAAATGAGAGTGTGTAATTCTGTTGAATTTAACATTAATTTCTTTTGTTTATGTTAACATTAATACCAAAGCTATTTAAAGCTTTTAGGTGACTAACAACGTTTGTAAACGTGATTTTGAAATAGTGCATAAACGGATCGTTTTTTTAAAAAAATATTTAGTGTCATTTGAATTAGGTTATGCATATAAAATCGTTTTAGAAATTTTTTGAAAAGAAAAAATTAATATTATAGTATAAAAGGAAAACATGAATATAAAAGGTAACAAATATAATTAGGGTTTTTTTTTTAAAAAAAAAGCAACAAAAACACTCAATACTTTTTAATTTTATTTTCATTGTTCACACAGAAACTGTCGCTGTTTGTAGTTATAAAAGAAAGTATGCTTAATATTACTTGTATGCTTCAAATTAGGAAATGTCCTCAAAAAATTTTCATTAATTTTGTATAAAATTTTGTTTTTAATATTGAAAATATACTGTATTCGACATTCCTTTTTCTTGTTTTCTTTGCAGCTCTTCTTTCTTTTTTTAATGGGTAAAACATATAAAATAAATATATTAATTTAAAAAAGGTATAAAAATAATTACTCTCTTTAATGTATAGGGTTTATGAATTTAAAATTTGTTTTATGTGCTTTATGAAGTATATTGAAAGATGGACCTCTATATAACGAATTTTCCATATAGCGAGCTTTTTTTCAGGATTTAGCGTCTTCGTTATATAGAGGTTCGACTGTAATTACTTAAATAAATTGAAGTTACACTCAATGTGTGTCTACATGTTTGGATGTTTTCCCTGCTTAAAAGAAATCTTTATTTTAAAGAATGAGCATGTTTCTTCGTGCTACCTCATAAATCCGTGGGATATAGTAATTCTATTTAATGGAAATATCAGTAAGACTGTAACAGAAAAAAAAATTATATTTCTTTCGACTATTCTAGTAAAACACGAAAAGCATTTCCATAGTCAAAACTGGCGTAAATATCTGTGGATGCCATTTGATCAACCACTTAATGCAATAAATTCCATTACGCAATTATCAAACTCTCATCTTGAAGGGAGATAAAAAAAAAAAAGCTTTTGAAAAAGAAAATGCTGAAATAACTTCGAGATATTACATCGTCGTATAAATCTTCCTATTAAGTGTTTATCGTCCCTTACATTTTATGAACACGAAACGTACGAATTGAAAAACGGAGTCGAACAGAAGTATCGCACACACAGGCCTGTGAGGCGTCCCCTATTAAAAGTTCAGTATCACTTAAATTGCGTTGATATCAAACGCAAATTCTGCTGCTTCGTCATAAAAAACCATAAAATTATCTCTAGTTTCATCCTTGAAAAGTAATCAGAAATATTAAGGAACAGGTGATCATACAAAGAGCCTTTCTTTATTTTTATTTTAACCTTACTGGTCCGTGTCGGTTTCAACCATGTAGTCATTGTAATCAAACACTAAAAACTGAATGAAAAGAGTAAAGTATGTATTTAAAATGAGTGTGTAGTTAGTTTAAGTACGTTTTACACTCGCCCTTTTTAAATTTCAGTTTGTTCCCTTTTTCTGGTACGTATATTTGTAGTACCACTTGTTCGAATCAAGTGTTTTTCAGTGGCGATCGCCGATTAATCTTAGAAGAGTTGTCGAATCTTGATCCAAGCCCTGGTCCCACCCGCCGAGTAGAAAGTCTGATGAGTGTTAATTCTACCTAGGCTCCAAGTCTTCATAGGACGTGGTGTGGAAGTTTGGAAAGTGAGCTGCCAGACCAGGTGTCGTTCTCGTCACTTGATCTCAATCAAATCAATCAGCTGGCCGTTAAAATATGGAATCGATAGGTTCAGGAGAATCACACCGAACGTCATGCAGGATCTCAACCACCAACTCGGGATCAAATACTAGTAAAAAAAAATTTAATAATAATAAAACAAACTAATGTCGTAGAAATATAATGTCAAACATTCCTATTTAGAAAAGATTCGTACATTTTGACACTTTCTTCAGTTGATTAATTGATTTTTTAATTTATGCTCGCCCTCTAGTGAGTGAATATTAACGTCACACTGTTCAGCTACACGAGGGCTTTTGGCGACGGACCACATCATTTTGAACCACGGTCAAATGACGAGGACCACACCTGAGCTGGTACATCTCCTAACTATTAACCACACCGGAGGACGTTTGAGCTCTCGACAGATTTAACGTGTATCACTCCCCTACACGGCAAATCTTTAGTGGTACTGGTAGGGGCAAATCTTTAGTGGTACTGGGCTCGAACTCATGACAAGACCAGCCACGCTCCGATGCCTTGACCACTCGGCTACCACGGCCACAAGCGCGCCCTCTAAAGCAAAGAGCTATTGGGGTGACAGTCCTCATAATTCTGAATATCGATCAGGTAATGACAGCCATACCTGTATACTTGCGCCCCACTCTCCAGACATCCACATCAAGCCAACGTAAAAACTTTGAACCTCGACAAATTGGAAGTACATCAGTCCCTCTACACCGTGAGTCTTCAATGGCACCAGGACTTGAGTTCATGACTCGCCGGCCACAAGTTCATGACCATGACCACGCAATCATTGTTTAAATACCTAATCTAGAAAACAATTCCATCAGTTAGAGCAGCGATACTCAATCTGCGGCCCACCGAGCCTTTTTAAGTGGCCTGGTCATGACCCCTTGCTCTGAGAAATTCTTTTATTTAAAACAATGTATTAAAAATTTGGTGGGAAATTCTTTGACAAAAATTAAAATACATTAATTTTGCTTTTTTGCTGTCGATGTCGTATGTATGGCTGCGAATTGGTATTCTTTTTTTATTTGAAACGGTTGCGTTTAGTGATAACAGACAACAGTGGAGTAGCGACAATTTTATGGGTGGAACTAATTTTGAACAAACTTTCATACCTCGCAAGTGAAAGATATTCGAATGATTTGGAGGCTGACTTTTTTGTAGTGAAAAACAAACATGGTTCAGTACTTGTTTGATTTGTCACAAAAGTGCTGTATTTAAAAAATATCAATAAACAGGAATCATTCAATGACACTTTCCCCTCGAAGATCTCTTTCAAGAGGTGATAAATAGCCTTTCTTGTGAATAATCCTTGCAACGGCAACAAAGTGTTTTGTGAGTGGTAATATCAGAGCGGTGACAAAGACATCCTAAGAAGTTTGTTACATTATTGGTCATCTTATGAAACCGTTTACTGATACAAAAATTATGCGAGAGTGTTTCTTAAATTCTTTTAATTTAGTGTTAGTGACAGAAATAAAGAAATATAAAAAAAATAATAAAAAAAAATTAGAAAAACAGCAAAACAGGAGTTCAATGTTATATTGGTCTTAAACATTTCTCCCCTCCCCGTTTAATCTCATGTTGCGGCCCTCTGATTTGGCTGACATATGTATGCGGCCCAGCAGAAAAAAAAGGTTGAGTACCCCTGAATTAGAGACAGTAATTTCATTTTACAGAAAGTATTTGGTACCTAAGTGTGTAGTTTTTCATTGAAATTTTTTGATATTTTAGGCTGTGTTTCCATACATATTTACAAACAGTAGCAGCTCCTGGTGAGATTAACCTAAGCCCTACAAAAAATAAACTAAAATATTATTGCTTGTTATTGTAGCTTCTTATCCCGGATGGCATAGCTTAGCAACAACACATATGTCCATAAAACCAAAAATCACTAAAAAATGCATAAGTAAAAAACAAGATTCTCTAAGACTTGGTCTAAAATTCAAACAATTCAGAACGTGGCTGAGGCTGATCACCCTTGCACCTATAACTCTGGAAAGCCTTTCCGGCCCTGTTGAAAAGTAAGAGACTTGATGTGATTTCTAAAAAAGCACGAAAGAGCTAGCTGTCTGTGCTGATTTAAAAAATATATTAAGCTCATCTTTTAATTTTTACCATTTGTTTTGAAATAACGTGTGTGAATCTGTTATTTGAAAATAAAAACGCAAATACTAAATGCATTATATATGGTGCCTACGTAGATGAAATTAGGAGTCCACACAGAAGGTTAACAACCCTTGATCTCTGTTGCACCATTAGGCAAACCATTTTTTTATGAGGTGCAGAACCGAATAAAGGAAACAATATTAATACAAAAAAGTGTCTTCTACGAATCAATACTTAAGTGGTGTTAAATAGGATGAACATTAAGCACGTGCGGCAATTACAGTTTTTTGTCAAGTACTTGCTTTCTAATTGCTTTCGTATTTCATTCTTTTATTTACAATCTCTCTCATCAATTCTATAGCTACAATTTTCTATATTAACGTTTTAACTTGTCTTTAATTTATTTTAGCATATATCAGGAAGAGTGAACCTTTATGGGTCAACGTGCCATTTTTTTCTAAAGAATTGTTAATGCACATCAAATAAATTTGACTTGTGATTATTGGGAAAATGATAAAACTAAGCTCTAACAACTCAAAAAAAAAAAAAAATCGCTTTTGTGCTATGTATAGTTATAAATGTTTTAGCTATACGAATAATTCAAATTATAAAGTAACAGTGTGACTTCTAATGTTGCAGATTGTATGACAAATTACCTACTTTAGGTTTGTAAAATGTTACTTTTAGTAAAATTCATATTGAATTAGAGTTATCTGTCAAATGGATTCTAAGAAATTAATTAGTTTTGCTGCGGTTCACTTTTTTGATAAGAGGATTTGTAATTCGTTTCAAACTGCCATTTTACGGACGATGTTCTGCATACCACTGTTCCAAAACATAAAACTTTTACTAAAAATGCCATATTTCTAGATTCACCGAGTTTGTGTGTGTGTGTGTGAAATTCTCTGTTACACTCACTATCTTGCACCTTTTGTTCTTTTTCTGGACTAGCCATGCTAAATAACAGCTAAAAATCGCAAATATCAATCAAACTTTAAAATACAGTTGTGTCAACGACATTGGCTGTGCTAAGCGTAGACAAATTTTGCATCCAAAGCAATTGGAGTCCACGACGTAACAAAGGCGACACAATAAGAAATGAGCGTGCTCTCCACCACCGATCACTCGAGTTTCGAATTACTTCATAATGAGCTTTGTTATTTTGAAATAAAATGGAAGCGATTTTGATCGCTGACGTGACCGAAATATTGTGTCGTGTGCCATTGATGGAACACGTGCAACTCGTTCGCCGTTCCTGGCATATATCGTAATTAAGATATCTATGCTAAGGTAACACAGTTAAATAAAGTTTTAGTAACCAAAATGAGAGGATTACTGACGAAGGACAATTCAGGAGGGTTTTTTTAACGGATGTATCTCTCAAATTCGAACCATTATCAAAAAACAAATGACACACAAAATACTGTGTTTCTTCCCAATTGAGACCAGGTCTTAAATTATTTTTTATTATAATAAGGCTTATTTTGGGGACATATCTAAAAAATCAGTCTTCTCAAACAGTATAGTAAAGCCCTTGTTGTTGAAGAAAGACACCCATCCGTTGATGTGATAATTTAAATTCTTCTGTTGACTAGTTTAACTGTGGAGTCATTGCAAAGGTGAATGTCTTGCTATGAGCCCTCGATGAATATATATGTAATAATTCTCAGTAATTTAATCTTTAATAGCTCTTGATTTATTTATGGACCAGTCCTTCAGGACAACCGAGTAATTATTTTAATTAGTTACCCCCAAACGGGGACTTCTGGAACTACATCCATCCAAATCATGTGATGTCCCGCTGGGTATGAATACCGAGATCATTGGAAATCCCGCTCTCTTCTGTTTGTAATCATGTAGCATCTTATTTCTCATGCCATAAGCCTATTGTATCGGTCTTAGCATCAACCACAGTAATTACTAATGTATCCAATAATGAAAATAATGAATAAAAGTAAAAAATCTATTCAACGCTATTAATTTATCAAAGAAAACCCATAATAAATTTAAATATTTGTAGAAAATTAATATATGTATATGAATATACATGTATATATTATACATATATAAACATACGTATATATACATATATATAGATAGAGCTAAAGAAGTTTTACTTCAGTCGTGGGATCTAAAGCACACTCGTTTCTTTTTTTTTTTTAATCAGTTCTTCTAAAGGCAATTTAATCACATTTGCGTGACTTAAGAATAACTTTATCAATGTATATAATAAAGAAAACCCATCTTCAAATGAGTCTTTAAAAAACATACATGAAATAAAATCATTTATATCTGAAATGCGAGAGATGATAATCATTTTATTTAATGAGATGTTATAAAACATGTTAAGTGTTCAGACTCTTATTTATTCACAGAAGTTTTATTTTTAAGTTTAAGTGCAGATAAAGCTCAAGATATAACAATGATAAAATTTCTAAATATGCTCATGAATAAAGCTAGATTAATTGACTTTCGAATCTGCTTGAAGTACGTTTGTGGAACGACAACCGAAGGTGAAAAGTGGAATTTATTTTTACAACTAGTGGTAAAACATATTTTAAGATTATAAAAACAATCCATGTGATTTAATTTGCACAAATCACTCTATAAAAGCTATTTATGTGAAAAATGATTCATAGAACTTTTTAGACTAGTTTTATTTTAAGAAAACAACGCGCGAAACCTATTAAAATGTATCGCATACGCGCGCGTGATATTCATTTCGAAAGCGTTTTTTTTTTCTATAAAAAGAAATAGGTAGCGATTGTGTGTGTTAGTTATTCACTGATTTGTTTATACTTTAACTGAACTGCTTAATTTAATTATTTTAAGATAAACAGACGTTTCATCTGTTTAAATACAGCTTATTTGTGGCTCTCACACAATTATTGACTTCAATATTTAAAACTGCATTAAAGTATAAGAAGTAATTGATTGACGTATGCAATCACTCATCTCAACCATTAACAGAGAAATCATGCGACTAAAAATATACTACATATGTTATTTTAAGGTCCAGTATTTGTAATTGATCCAAAAGACCATTAAAAAACTATAAAAAACGAATTTGTAGTAAAAAAAATTTTTTTTTTTTAACATGGAATCTACGCATCGTCACGATATCTATAAGCAAATAACGAATTCTAATTCACTGCGTCTTATTTTCACCTTTGGGCTGATCCTCTACTTTCCCGCCTGAAGGCAGATGCAAACAATAAAGAATCGGTAGAACACACACACAAAAAAAAGTTTATATATTCTCCTTTTTCAAGGTTGCATTTAGTGATTAAGTTTCAAAGAAAACACGCCATTTTTTGTCGGATAAAAAGAAAGAACCTTTGCGTTTCATCGGTGTTTAACGGACACCAACTTAAGAACGTATGTTTCAAAGCGTTCGAAAACTTCGCGCCTGTTGCAAGGAAGAGGTTCGTTGGGAACTTGAATCAAATCTAAAATTAGCTCCGTTGCCGCGCGGGAGGTAGAACCATGGTATCTCGACAATTTTTATTTATTTTTTTCTTCTTAGTGTTCGTTCAACTTCTCTGTTTCGTCTAATTGAAGAGATAAAACATTCACTCATTCATTTTTTCTTCTTTTCATTTCATGACATTTTTCCGAGTGACTTACATCGGCGAGTCTTTCTTTCCCCTTTTGCTTAGCTGTAAATGGTCCAATGGCAGCGCCCATTTATGGGACTGATGCAAGTTTACCCAACAGAATGGTTTAAATCCGTTTAGTCACATGCAGACCATTTTTTGTTTTGTTCGGTCTTTCGAAAACACTAGGGACATGTTTGATTACAAAGCAAGAGTGACTAATATGGAAACGATCCTGATGATTAAAAACAGGGCCCTTTCTATTTGATCTAGTACGCATCAGTCAAAAAGAGTAATTTTTAATAAACTGAGTTTTAATGGTGACCATTTTTTTTACAATGAAAAGGAGGATGAAAATTTCAAGAAAAAATTACAACTTAAATATATGAAACGTTTTATTAATTCAAACAGAAATTCACTAATTACGCTTACATTCTTTAAAATTATTATCTTACACTCTAGTATTTTTCCATTGAATGAATATTTTTTTGGTCAACATATCATTTTCTAATGTATTGGAAAATTCGGGCAAAAAATATCCTTCATACTGAATTTTACGGTACTGTAGCTAAAATATTAACATTCAATTTTGATTTATCACTAGTCCCTTAACAAAAATCATTACCAACTGAAAAGAACTCATTCAACCGCTGCATTAGTTCCAGGGCAGCACAACGTAAATTCGACAAGAATAATTACATTTTCATGTGTTCATTTTTGAAATGGTTTAAGTAATTTCACCCATCTTTTACCAATTTCTCAGCATGTTGATATTCCAATTGTTCTAATTTATTAGAATTTAAATTTACATTCAGTCTTCGTTCAGCTTCAGACAATTGTCATCGATTTTAATCAGGCATTTCTTTCGATAAAAACTCAACGTAATTTTCTATATCTGCCTAATTTATTTGCGACAAAGTCAAAAAATACCATTGAAAACTGTTATTTCCTGCGATATTTGTTTCAGACCATCCATCGACATTTTGTAAATATGATTGGTTCATCTCTGAATACAGAGATTAACAAATTAGTTTTAAAACATTAAACAGGAGGACACTTTTCGAGGAAGGACAGAACCTATAAAAGGAGGACGATTGGTCACCTTATTAATATGGAAACGATCTTGATGATTCAAAACAGGGCCCCTTCTATTTGAACTAGTACGCGGCAGTCGAAAAGAGTAATTTTTAATAAACTGTGTTTTAATTAACGTAATGATATACCTATAGAGCAAACTATAAGTAATAAATATCATATCACATCTTCGTCCTGACTTCCACACAACTTTTATTTATCTTCAAAAATAAATGTCATTTTTTTTTCAATTTGTTTACAAGGAGGATTGTGGGTAAACCAGGGTTACTCAACCTTTTTTTCTGCTAGGCCGCATACATATGTCAGCTATTTCACGCGGCCCGCGTACATATGTTAGTTATTTCCGCAACATGAGAATAAAGGGAGGGGGAGAAATGCTTTAAGACGAAAATAACACGAAATTTAAAACGTGGAGAATTGATCAAAATATTATAACTCCTGTTGTGCTTTTTTTAAGTATTATTTTTTTATAGAATCATTTAAGAAACGTCCCTTCACAATATCTGCATCAGTAAACGTTTTCATATGATTACCAACAATAACAATATAACAAACTTCATTGAATGTCTTTGTTACTGCTTTGATATCACCACTGACAAAACACTTTGTTGTTGTTGCAAAGATTATTCAAGAAGCATATTTATCGCATCTTGAAAGAGATCTCCGAGGAAATTTGTCATTGAATGATTCCTGTTTATTGTTATTATTTAAATACGGCATTTTCGTGACAAATCAAACAATTACTGATTCATGTTTGTTTTTCACTACAAAAGATTCAACCTCCCAATCGTCTTGAAACGCTATATTTTCTTCGAATATTTTTATTAAATTTGTTGTGGCTCATAGTACTTCCGTTGAAGTGGTGTAGACGGTAAAGTGGAGTGCCAGCTCAGGTGTCGTCCTCGTTACTTGACCATGGTTCAAAATAATGAGGTCCGTTGCCCTTGCATTGCTTTATTGTGCGATGTTAATTTACATTCATTTACTCCAATTGAGAAATTTGGTTTCGTACACGCTTGCGCAACGCCTAAGCTCATCAACAGTATTTTACTTGTATTTATCTTGCCTTCGAATTTTTCTTTCTTATTAATAAAAAAAAATATTTAATCTCTCGTTTTCTCTTCGCCTGCGTCGTTTTCTTGTGCGAAGGTTGTGCGCTCGGAAGGATAAGAGCAATGAATTAATAACACGCCGAAAGAGATTATGTAAGCAGATTCGACGCTGCGATGAGACCGAAGAGACATTCATTCTTATTTATGCCTCGTTTCAAAATAGACTTGGAATGCAATCTAATTAGAAAAGTCGTAAACAGGATGAGAGGATTCATTTGGTTACTTCATGAAAAGGTTCTTTGAAATTGATTGGAAAGGCAGGCTGTATTATAAGATTCGACATTTCGTGATTAAAGTGTTAGACGTTTCCAGTGGCGTAACGTATACCCCTGATAACCCCGCATCGCTGGTGGAGGGGGGTCAGTATTCTAGAGGCCTGACTCACGACAAGTATGTACTTTTTGTAAAATCCGACATGGGGGGTTAAAATCTATCTTTGCAGGTGGGGCCCTAATACTCTCCATTACGTCACTGGACGTTTCGTTAAGGTTTCTCTTATTTTTCTGTTTGTGTATTCTTTTTCCTTTTTTTATAAGTGGTCGCAGAAGTCTTGGTCAAGGACTCGTAACCGGCGTTTCGTGGATTCGAGCCGCCGAAGATGCGTAGAGGGACTAATGCATATTAAATCCGTTAAGAATCATAGCGTGGCGTGGAAGTTAGTATGGGGGTGCTAATTCAGACATAGTCCTTGTTACTCGACAACGGTTCAAAATTACGAGGTCCATCACCTATAGCCCTATTTTCACATTGTAGTGCGACATTATATTGGGTCTGTGGTAGCCCAGTGGTCAAGGTATCGGATCATGGCAGGCATGTCATGAGTTCGAACCCAGTACCACTAAAGACCCGCCGTGTAGGGGAGTAATGCTCTTTAAATTTGTTGACAGCTCATACGTCCTCTCGTTGGTGTGGTGTGGTAGTTAGGAGAGGGGGGTGCCAGCTCAGGTGTCGTCCACGTCACTTGACCATGGTTCAAAATGACGAGGTCCGTCGCCAAAAGCCCTCTTGTAGTTGAACAGTGCGACGTTAAGAATCACTCACTCGCGACATTATATTAAACACTCACAAATTCCTGAATAAATTTTTTTCTAAGATGCATAGAGTAACGACACTATAATATAATATTAATAAGCAATTAACAAATGAAGAATAATAGAAAACAATGTAAAATCCGAGAGGACATATTCGAGTACAGGGCTGATGTTTGATGAAAACAAGTTTGATATTGTGAGTATCTGTTTTTTTCTATAAAATTATGAAACGATGATTTACAGTTGCTTTTATTAAATTTATTAAAGATTTTCATTTGACGTAAAAATTCTTTTTACTTTATATTTAACAAGTAATATAAAAAAAAATTTTTAAGTCAATTCCTACTTAAATCAAAGAAAAATTTTATTTTTGCTACTTTTTATTAAATAGTCACAAATAATATAAAAACGTATATACATATGACATAATCACAACATTAAGTGGTCATTAATTTTTATTAATTATCATTAAAGTATCGTAGTGCCATCCAAAACAATCGTGTTTATAAAATTTCAGTTCAACTGAGCGCTTTAACACGTGAGAAAAAAACCTTTTCAAGTTTTGACACAAGTCGTCAAAAATGATGCCAACGTGGCTGTATTTGTAATTCTTTAAATAATTAGTTTTAATCAATTAAAATTTATTAATTATAATAAAATTACTATATTGCCATCCAAAATAATCATGTACATAAAATTTCAGCTCAACGGAGCACTTTAAAATGTATTTTATTAATGATTGAAAATTCCACCAAGATAAATATATAGAGAGTGTGAGCAAATAGTAGGAATTGAAAAAGCAACTATGTCTCATTAGGGTCAAAAAGAAGAGTAAGGGCTATTGGCGACGGAACCATGATCAAGTGATAAGGACGACATCTGAGCTGGTGTCCCCTTCTCCAAACAACTATATCACGTCAATGGGTGAGGCTTGACATATTTAACGTGCATCGGTCTTTTTTACACGGGAGGGGGCTTCAATGGCACTAGGAATCGAACTCATGACACGCCAGTTCCGTTACCTTGACAACTAGAGCAATAAAGAATTGAGCTTTTTATATCTGTAAGAATTTATAGAGGAAGAATTAAGATATTCAGAATTTTCAGTATTATCAGGGTACATTTTATCCTAGAACTGCACAATTTTACTTTCCCTTAAAATTTTTTGTAGACTTTAAAATATATAAATATTCATATTTGTTTAATTATGTGTTTTAAATAAAAATATTTCTTTGAATTCCTACTATTAATTCACACACTCTCTCTCTCTATATATATTTATAATTAATGAATACATAGTAACAAACAAAGTAATAGTCCAACACCTTATATAAAAAGGAAAATTGCTCGCTGTGTCCCTGCAGCGCAATGGATGGCGCGTTCAACTAATCCAAAGGTGGTGGGCTCGAATGAGATGTCCTAATTTCTCAGAATGTGTTTTCTTTTTACTATACTATTTTATTAAAATGATAAAATTTAATTAAAGAATAAATAGTAACAAAAATAATTGTTCAACATCCTATACAGAAAGGAAAATTGCAAGGAAACTCCTTTTCTATTTTTCCACATAATATTGTGATTCTGTCCTATGTATATACATATTTATATTAATTTTAATTATTTAATAAAAAGTAACTGAAATAAAATTTTACTTTGTGGACCTAAGAAGGAATTGACTTAAAAAAAAAATTTCAAGTTATACTTATTTAAATGAAGAATCACTTTTATCTCTCTCTCTCTCTCCTGAAATTAAGATAATAAAATAAAAAAAAAATCTGAAACAATTCGAGAATATTGCAACAAAACTCCCCTATAAATAAGTGAAGGTGAAAAGAACATCCGATCATTTTTTTTGTGTGCTTTTCTTAAGAAATTTTTACAGACCCTTTTCTCACCCTTCGAAGAAAGTAAGGCGGCCGGAAGTCCTTTTTTTCTTTGCAAAATCGTCAGCACTTGTCACACGCTTCCCCTTTTCACAATAAAGTTCAGTTAAGGAGCCAAAAAAAAAAGTCCTTTCTGATACTTCCCTTCTGAGAAAAGGATCAACACCCCTCGAAAGACACCTGTTTCTTCTAGGAAAGGGAGACGTTCCCACTTCCTTTCCTGGGAATGAGGGCACAGAGAGAAAGAGGTTTGTTTGTTGAATGTTCCCGTCTGTCTTTTCCTCCCTGACGCAAATATCCACTGACCACAGCACTCCTGAATTTAAATTACGGTCAGATGACGAAATCGACACCTGAGAAGGCACCCTAATATGCACATCCATTTCGGTGTCAGGGCTTTTAATCCAGGACGAGTGAGAGTTGTATTAACCTCGCACTATTCAGCAACACGAGGTCCATTGGCGACAGACCACGCTAAAGTGAGGCGAACGACACCAGCACCTTTCTCTCCTATCTTCCACGCCACTGCAACTATTTCTTAGATCGATGTGTAAACATTCAAATTAAGGTAGAAATTCTGTTCACAGCCGAACCGTTCGTTGAAATTACAATCGCAACGAACATCATGGCTTTTAAAAATAGAACAAACCATGAGCAGAAATGTGCCAGCCACCAGTGCACGCTGGTTTCGCGAGTAAATAGATAACTTAACACACTGCATATGACGCTGGATGGGGCTGCGGTAGCCCAGTGGTTAAAATATCGGATCATGGCAGGCATGCCATGAATTCAAGCCCAGTACCACTAAAAACCAGCCGTGTAGGGGAGCGATGCACGTTAAATCTGTCGAGAGCTCAAACATCCTATCGTTGGTGAAGCGTGGTTGTTGAGAGAGAGAGGGGTGTCAGCTCAGGTGTCGTCCTCATCACTTGACCATAGTTCAAAATTACGTGGTCCGTCGCTAAACGCCCTCGTGAACAGTGCGACCTTAATATTCTCTCACTCACTCTGCGGACCGCCGAGTCTTTTTTAGTGGCCCGGTCATGGTTCATTACTCTGAGAAATTTACTTATTTAAGAACATTGTCTTAAAAATTGGGTGGGAAATTCTTTGTTAAAAAAAATCAAATATATCAATTTTGCTTTTTGCTGTCGGTGTCGTACGGGTACGAATTGATATTAGTTTTCTATTTGGATCGGTTATGTTTAGTGATAACAGACAACAGTGAAGTAGCGATAATTTTAGAAGTGGAACAAATTTTTAACTATCTTTCATATCTTGCAAGCGAAAAATCGGAAAAAATAAATCGTTTAAAGACGATTTGGAGGTTGGCTATTTTGTAGTGAAACTTTTTCACTACAAAATACTTTTCACTTGTATGTAACGAAATCTTTGAGCTCGATTTTTATCCACTTTAAAATGTCAGGTTTTTTCGAAATTTTGCACACTTGTCAAAGACCGATGACAATACTATAATTTCATAATTTTGTTTCATTGTCCTGATCAGGATCCTCATAAATAAGGATTTCGAGATTTGGCGACTAATTCCGTATTCCATTTCCAAATTTGGCGACTAAAAGATTAAGTTACAACCCTATAAAAGCAAAAACGTTTGCACAGGGGGGAAATCAAATTTTACTTATTTAGCAGATTTATTTACTAAATTTAATGAAGTTAATTTGCTCTTACAAGGTGACAGCATACATTTTTTTAAAACAGGAACCATTTCTGCGTTCTTTCTACAGTTAAATTAAAGAAGTATAATACTGGAGGTCCCCGGAATTTTCTCAAATTAACCCAGACAATCCGTCAGCACGTTTTAACCTACGTTCAACATTTAACTGCCTTTTATTCAGATATTGAAACCAGGTTTGAGAATGCTTTGACTATGGTAATACCACAGTAGGCAATGAATTTATGTTGTCATATTGAAAAAAAAATGTCACACATGACAATAGGAACTGGTCGTGATATGCACCAATGAAGATTTTAAAGTTTAGAAACGGATGCCAGCAATTTTGGCTTTAAAAATGCAAACCTGTTATTTGTCCCAATTTATGGAATATCACGAGGAAGTTTTTAATTATTTTTCCTAGTCAGAAGAAGTTCAGCGCAGTTGCCGATCTCCAAAACAAAAAAACAAAAAAAGAAACTGGAGATTTAAGGTTAAACCTGACAAGATTGATTCTAAATGTTGAAAATTTGTTATTGTATAGCGCCAGATTCCTCCCTCCCATTAAAATCAATTGTGTGTTGTTTGGTTATTTTATTTAACAGATATTTTATATATTAACTTTTAATTTAATTAACAGATGCTTTTTAAACTTTTAACACTCTACTTCATTAGTTATAAATTTAATTCTTTTAAAGTAGTAGTACTAGCTGTCAAAAAGACATTTAAGTTGATAAATTTGCAAAAAATCAATATTAATTAAGCAGGGTCTACCCCATACCGAAAAACATGGCAAGGGGTCTATGAGATAAAAAAGTTTGGGAGCCTCTGATATAAACAGTATTGTACTTACTGAATGGAAACTTACTGAAATGGAAATAAAAAAATTGTTTAAAAAAACTAAAAAAACACTCTTCTATGGTTCATCGAATTAAAAGTAAAAAAAAAAAAATTCTTAATATAAGAATAAAATAATCAACGAGAAAATTAATGTCATCGTGGCAAAGGCGTGGGGTTGCTCTATATCAATTGTTATAATTTCTTACTATGTAGTTCTATTCCGAAATGCTGAGTTAGTGTAAAAATGTAGTACAAAGCACCCCACGCTTTTACCGCAATGAAATTAATTTTCTCGTTGATCTTTTTATTCCAAAATTAAGAATTTTTTAGTTCGATTAAACAAAAAAGCGTGTTTTTAAGCTACAATTTATTTCTTCCTCCCTACTGCTAATATTAGCAGCAACGTCTTTCACGAGGGCGAGATAAGATGCTCTCTTTGGAGAGGAATTCGAGAAATGGTAGATAAGCGCAATCTGCTGCCCGCCCGTCAACACCTGCCATCGCCCCTTTACACAAGGTCAATGCGAGACAGTAAAAATTGGAAAAATGATGTTGCTTCTTCCCTCAACGTCACACGAATACTACACTAGAAATGGGATAATAGTGTTTGTTGCGCGTCATAGCCTAATGAATCCATTACGGAAAATTGCTTGTTGATGGAAGAGGTTATATTGAGAGGCTCTCAGGCTACTTACGGAAAGTTCCAACCCAGGGGTACAAAACAATTTTTTTCTGCCGGCGTATTTCACGCGGGCCGCAACATTAGAATTAATAATGTAGAGGGGAATGCTTTAAGACCAAGATAACAGAAAATTTAAAATGTGGAAATTGATCAAAATATTAAAGCTCCTACTTTGCTTTTTTTCAAAAAATTATTATTGCTGTTGTTATTTTTTCTAAATTGGAAGCATTTAAGAATCACTCTTTCACAATTTCTACATCAGTAAATGGTTTCATATGATCACCATTAATGA
Organism: Trichonephila clavipes; assembly: GCA_019973935.1. Taxonomy (NCBI): domain Eukaryota; kingdom Metazoa; phylum Arthropoda; class Arachnida; order Araneae; family Nephilidae; genus Trichonephila; species Trichonephila clavipes. Next base: position 243,391 of record BMAU01000205.1, on the reverse strand, counting down.
AACAAATTTTATAGGGTTTTTCGTTGGGACATTTCCATTGACAAAACACTTTGTTACTGTAGTGAAGGTTGTTCAAGAAAGCCTATTTATCACCTCTTGAAAGAAATTTTCAAGGAAAAGTGTCATTGAATGTGATTTCTGTTTTTTTGGTATTTTTTAAATACACTTTCGTGACAAATCAAACTATTAACTGAACCATGCTTGTTTTTCACTACAAAATAGTCAACTTCCCAATCGTTTTGAAGCAGTCTATTTTCTTCGAATATTTTTCACTTGCAAGACATAAAAGATAGTTAAAAATTAGTTCCACCCATAAAATAGTCGCTACTCCACTGTTGTCACTACCCGTAACTCTATTAATATATATATATATATATATATATATATATATACACTGCTGGACAATTGCTAAGGACGGATCACAAATTGCTATGTAGCATAACATTAAGCGAGACATGAGGCCTAGTAGGATAAAATATAGTTGCCACTGTTCAGACATTAGAATAAAGAATATTTATTGTTCTGGAAAGTACAAAAGCTGTGAAACATCTGAAAGAAAAAAAAATGTTCATTTGATCTGCGTACGGAGAAATGGAACAATGCATCTAAAAGTCAGCAGGCACCTTAAAGAAAGGTACCAGTACGGGATATGTCCACCGTGGATTATGATGCAACATTCCACACGTCGTACCATACTTTGCACAACATTATCCAGCAGCTGTTGAGGCAATTTATCCCATTCCTCTGTGACTGCTAGGGTGAGGGTGTTCTTGTTTGTCGGAGGATAGTTTCGACCAGCAACTTGCCTCCCCAAAGCATCTCACACATTTTCAATGGGGTTTAGATCTGGAGAACGCACTGGCTATACAAGACGTTGAATACCCTCGCTGTCTAGACAATCCTGAACAGCGAGTGTTCGATGACATGTTGCGTTGTCGTCCATAAAAACAAATTTATCACCAACAGCACCACGGAAAAGACGAACATGAGGAAGTAGAACTTCATCAATGTATCGTTGGCCCGTCATAGTCCCATTCGGAACCACATGTAGGCGCGTGCGGCCATTGATCATGATGCCGGCCCACACCATGATACTGCATGTCGGATATCGGTCCTTTTCCTGAATATTTTCTGGAAAAGACCACTCTCGCGCCAGATCAGTTGGCGTCTACAATCCGATGACAGACTGAACCTACTCTGCTCTGAGAATAGTACGCATGCCCAGTCCTGTTGAGTCCAATTGTGATGCTCACGACACCATTGCAAATAGGCAGTACGGTGCTGTCTGGTCAATGGGACACACACAACAGGTCTGCGTGCGTATAGTCCTCCTCCTCAAACGTCTGGCAACAGTTTTCACGGAATCTGCTTTCCTGAGGCTGCAAGAAACTGATTTGCCACCTGCTGAAAACTGTGGTGCGCCTGTTCCTTTTTGCTGATAGGACGATATATCTGTCTTCTGCAGGCGTCGTACTTCTAACACGACCTCCCCGTGCCGTCTGCTACACATTTTGGCCAGTAGTTTTAAATGACTTCCACAGCCGTGAAACAACGCTGTGAGCGATGTCGAACTCCTTGGCAACATCTGTTATTTTTCGCCCTTCTTCGATCTTTCCAATAATTCGGCCACTCATGAAATCATCTATGTGATGTCGGGGAAGACATGCCAAAAATGTTAAGTTCGTCTATTAAATCTTTCCTGTAAAACTTTGACTTGAAACAACAACTGTCCACACGCGTCAAAACCTTTAAAGCTCTTCTGAACGCTATCACGTGATGAACAGACGTGGAAAAAAATTTGCATTTCATACTTCTTCTTACTAATATCCCGCACTTATTCTAATTTTCCCCATTTTGCTTCCTTTCATTTTGTGGTTGCTATGGATGATAGTGTTCTCCGTCCTTAGCAATTGTCCAGCAGTATATATCCATTCGTACCCATACGAAACTGACAGCAAAACTGAGAAATTTGATTTCTTGACACCCAATTTTTAATACAATGTTCTTGACTATGTAAATTTCTCAGAGCAATGGGTGCCACTTAAAAAGGCTCAGTGGGCCGCGGGTTGAGTATCGCTGACCTAATCAATCCATTACGGGCAATGGCTTGTGGATGGAAGGGGTTACATTGAGAGGCATTGAAATCCGACACGGAAAGTTCCAGCCGATGTGTGGGGCTCTCAATAGGCGCGATTTTTTGGTCGTCAAAAGGAAAAATAGACGCATTGCTCAAATTATATTCACTCGTAAAGAAAATAAGATTCTGATCTGATTTTTGCGGCCGTGGTTGCCTAATTGCCATGAGCTCGAACCCTTATCCTTTCGGCGGGGCTGATGCGCGTGAAATATGTTAAGTCCTTCCGTTGGAGTAGTAGGTCTGCGGTAGCCAAGTACTCAAGGTCACAGACTCCTAGTAGGCTTGTCTTGAGTCCGAGCCTACTTCCTCTGAAGACCCGTCGTGCAGAGGGTGTGGATGCGTGTTAAATTTGTCGAGGCTCAAATGTCTCCCCGTTGGTGTGGTTTGGAAGTTAGGAGAGGAGGGGGTACTAATTTGATTTCCGGGGCACGCGCCAAGTTGTTTATGTTCGCCAAGATGAGTGATAACATTACAATACGGTTACCTTGATATTTTTGCAGTTTTTGAAATATTGCAAATTTCCAGTGCATTTTAATTGATATTCATTATTAATGTTAATACATATCACGTAATTATGGTCCTTGCATCGACTGAGATCTACTCCAGGGCTAAAGAGTTAATACGTAGAACCTGGGTAGTCCCTCCGGTACACCCACGGTACTTTCAAAGACACCCTGGATCCGCCATATCATTCAAGGGTTCCAGATCATATCAAACGGCATTCTCACGATTTTCGACTGGTCACCTCAGGTGCATGAATTTTGAGGGTGGCAAAAGAAGCTTCCCAATTTGCCCCAAATGTAACATCAGTCAGTTTTCTCCTTAGCACATTCTGCAATGTCTGGGGTTTTCCTGTGAGGAGGCTGTTGCATCCCCCTGCTGTTCTTAGACTTTGTACAGATTTATGGACTCATGTGGATCTGGTCTAGTTTCACTAGACAAGATGGGGATTAGTCCCACCACCCCCACGTAATTATTTTATTAATAATCTAATATAAAAAATACATTTATTGTTGTATGTAATAATACGAGTATCATATACTATTCGTTATTTATAATAATTGTTTCTTTATTATATTTATTTATAAAAATATTATTACATATTATGTTATTTACTTATTATTATTATGTTTATTTTTAATTATTAATTTGTTATTCATTTATAATTACGTCATCTAAGCATTCTTATAATTTTTATATTACAGTACGATGATTTTATTCTTTTTTATAATTACTATTAAATTATATTACAGGATTATCATACTACATGAATATTATACTTAATACTAATTAATTTAACTTATATATATTTTTTATTTATTATTTTTATTTAATTATATTTAATTACCATTAATTTATATTATAAGATTATTATATACTGCACAATATTATTAGTACATGAAACTTTTATTATATTATATTGTTATTAATTATTTATTGATTGATCTTGGTTATTCTCAATTTCTTCCTACATTCTTCTTTTCAGATATATTTCAATGTAGTTCAAAACAATTTTTTAAAATTATCTTCCTGACTATTTGATACCGCTAGACCGTCATCTTGGATTCCATTCCAGCGACAACAAGCGCTGCTTGGCGTGATTCCTTTATCGCGCCAAGCAGCGTTTGGCGTCTTGCCCCGTGATATCTAGCATCGAGGAGGGTGCCAACTCAGGTGTAATCGCCACTTGTTTGATGTTCAAAATAATTACCAAGTGCATCGCCAATAGCCATCATATTGCCTTAAATTGCGACCTTAATCTCTACTCTGATCTGACTTTTACTACAGTTGTTTCTGAAGCTGCTCATGATTTTGGTGTCGGACCTCGAAATTTAAAGCCTCGGTCAAACGACGAGGACATTTCAACTGGCACTGTACTCTTCGAGCTCTTTCACACCACGCCAATGCGAGGGCATTGAACCTCGGTAGATGTGGTATGCCACAAAACATTGATCTTACTCGAATAGCTAGAAATGATTTTGCTTTTTTTTAAATTCAAAGAAGAATATTTAATACATATTCTCAAGATTTTTAAAAAACATTACTTATTAAATTAAAAATAAATTATTGAAGGATGGTGTTGACATTTAGGCGAGGAATAATGTATTTTTTGTCTGCTCTTTAAGGGGTGTCATCATATGAATTTTGTTAACTATAATAGTTTTGAGCAAAATATTTACTAAGTACAGTTGGACCTCTATATAACGCAGTCACTAAATCCCGGTAAAAAAGTTCGTTTTATGGAAAATTCGTTCTACAGAGGTTCGTCTTTTCATATACTTTATAAACCACATAAAACAAATATTTTAAATTCATAAACACTATATAATAAAAAAAGTAATTATTCATAAGTTTTTAAAATTAATATATGTTTATTTTATATATCTTACCCACCAAAAAAGAAAGAAAACCTGCAAGGAAAACAAGAAAAAAGAATGTTGAAGAATTCACTACATTTTCAATATTAAGAAAATAATTTTATACTAAAATTAATGAATTTTAAGGAAATTTTATAATTTAAAGCATACAAGTAATATTAAACTCTAATTATTTTATAATTAGAACACGGGGACACGAGACAAATCCACTGGGGGTACATGAGGATATAGAAGATGTTTCAAGTGAACTGGGCAATGGGGACTTGCACTTTTTGGATGAAACGTCCAGAGCTCTATTGCTCTCGGCGAGTTAGGATCTTATAAAACCAGTTCAAGATTTATGACCACCATAAAATGTATTAAAAGACAGAAAAACGTGAAATTTTTTCAGAAATACTGAATCGCAAAAGAAAAAGTTCGTTCTATAGAAAATGCGCTGCGCTATAGAGTGGTTATTTTACGAAGAACATCGTGAAATGTTCAAGGTTCCAGGAAAAAGTTCGCTATATAGAAAATATAGAAGTTCGTTATGTAGAGGTTCAACGGTATAAGTTTTATTAAACTAAGGTGAAAGGATGTTAAAGTCCCTCCTCCCCTAATAGAAGAAGTTTCAAAATAATCCGCCATTTGAAACGTCACTTGAATGTCTTTTGACTTCGCCCTTCGAGGCAACACAAATGATGCTGGCGACGTCTCCATCACGTGACGACACCTCACTTCACTCTCCAGACATATTTTTAATATTCTATTAACGTTAAAATAAAATTATACAACAACAACAATTTTAAGAGAGTTCTATATATTTGCTATTATATTTTTGTTTTCTTTGATGAAAAATAATAATGATAATTCGGAATGAATAGCGTACTTGACAAAAATGTTATGGATTGTATCTTCTAGCTTAAACTTCTGTCACGAGATAAAAACGGCAAATTTGCTGGTATCTGCCCCACCGTCTGATCTCCACACCACACTATGGAAGAACTTCGAGGTTTAATTCAATTTCATTTCAGTCAAATAAGAACCCCAGCTTATCTGACAAAATTTGGAGCTAAGAAGTCGGCCTTTATTCTAAATTTCTTTTGATTCTCAGCAGTCCCTCTTATCTATTACACAAGGTAATTTTTTAATCAATCGAATCAAGATTCCAACTTTCGGCTGATCTGGATATCGCAGACGGCGAGCTCACGAGTTACCGCACGTGCAATCATTTTACTATACGCAATATTGCCGGGCTTTTGCGATTTATTAACAGATGGGGAGTTAATAAACAGTTATGTTTTCAAAAAAATCGTTAGGCATAGAAGCAAGGATTCAAGTTTGAGTTTTAAAACAATATTGGATATTTATTTGGAGAAAGATTGATGCTTACTCAACTTCGAGGGAGTACCCTGCGTGATATGACTGAGGTTCAGTGACATTTCGGGTGCAAATATTTCCAATCCTTCGTTCTTGGGTGACATCCAAATTTGAACTCACAATTCTCCATCAATGAAGCGCTACATTACTACGAGCTCCCTTTAAGAGGACGAATTTTAAGTTCAAAACTTGTATCCGAAAGAAACCGTCTTACGGTATAAACCAGCGATAGGCAACCTGTGGCCCACCGGGCCTGTTTAAGTGGCCCGGTCATGACTCATTGCTCTAAAAAATTAATTTATTTATAAAAATTTGGTGGAAAATTCTTTGTTCAGAAATCAAATGTATCAATTTTGATTTTTGCTGTCGATGAATTGATATCTTTCCTTCTGATAGTGATAATAGACAACAGTAGAGTAGCGACCATTTTATAAGTGGAACTAATTTTTAACAATCTTTTATATCTTACAAGTGAAAAATATTCGTAGAAAATAGGTTGTTCCAACACGATTGGGGGGAGTTGATTATTTCGTAGTAAGCATGGATTATAGTAATCTTTGATTTGTCACGAAATAGTTGTATTTAAAAATTACCAATAAACAGGAATCACACATTCCGTGACACTTTTCCTCAAAGATCTCTTTCAAGAGGTGATAAATAGGTTTTCTTGGATAATCTTTACAACAGCAACAAAGTGTTTTGTCAGTGGTAATGTCACAGTAGTAACAAAGGCACCTTATGAAATTTGATATATTATTGGTAATCATATGAAACCGTTTACTGATGCAGCAATTGTAAAGGAGTCATTCGTAAATGCTTCCAATTTAGAAAAAAATCAGGAACAAAAATAAAAAATATAAAAAATGATAATTAGAAAAAGCAAAGTAGAGGAATTTTAATATTTGATCAATTTTCCAAATTTTAAATTTTATGTCTTGGTTTTAAAGCATATAAAATTATCTTGGTTTTAAAGCATATAAAATTATCTTGGTTTTAAAGCATATAAAAGTATCTTGGTCTTAAAGCATATTTCACTCCCCCCTCTCCCCCATTAATCCTCATGTTGCGGCCCTCGGAAATAGCCATGACAAGTATGCGGTCCGCGTGGAAAAGCGAACATATGCACGTGGCCCGGCAGAAAAAGAGGTTGAGTATCCCTGGTATAAACAGTGGGTAATGTGTATCTAAGCATTGCTTAGAACGGGGTTTCATACGTCCACCGATGAACGTATAATATGAAAGAGTTGAGGTAAAAGGACATAGATTAACTATGACGAGATGAAACTTGGCTGTCGCTTGATAAATCACGGCCAGAGTGTCGTGGCTGATGCACGTTGAGCTCAAACTTTTCTTGTTGGCATGGTGTGACAGTTTTGAGGGGGCAGTCACTTCAAATGTCATTCTCGTCGCTTGACCAAGATTCAAATTTACAAGGTCCATCACCAATAGCTCTAATGTAGCCACCCATAGGGGTTGGGTTCTAATCCCGGGAAAGGCATGGATGTTTGTGTTGTAATCCTTCTCTTTTTTGTGATGTGTGCTTCACACTTACTTCTATCTAAGCCCCCGTGTGATACTTTGTGGTGCACGGGGTTATAAATGTTCTCAATGAAAAAAATAGCCCAAATGTTGCTTTATGTGCAACGTTAATAATTTGTCATTCACCACATCTCCTGATAAACGAGTTCATTTTATCGCAAGAAGAAATAACAACGTATTAGACTATCGATCAATAAATTGCCGTAGAATTTGTCCCCTAACTATAAATTTGAATCATTTTTCATGACTAATTTCATTATAATAACAAAAGAGAAAGAAAACCAATAAAATGTTACGTGAACGAGATATTAAACAATAATTGCTGCCTGTTTTAAGGTACCCAAACACTTCAGAGTACTTTTTTAAAAGCAGTGTACGACAAAACATAAACACTTTTTAAGGAGTGAAAGCAATAAACATGAATACTTAACTACACTACGCAGCAATATTTAAAATATATTATCTAAATTTTACAAAAACCTCGATTGTAAGCGAAATATTCATTTTTATAAAACTCTTTAAAACAGTCAGAAAAAAATGCATTAAATTTATATCAATAAAAGTATTTCTAAAGTAAGCTGCTCATATTTATTTCGGGAATGTACTGAAATATTTTATTAAAGTACAGTCGGACTTCTATATAACGAAGTCGCTAAACGCCGGAAAAAAGTTCGTTATAGAAAATTCGCTATATAGAGGTTCATCTTTTAACGTACTTTATAAACCGCATAAAACAAATTTTTAATTCATAAACACTAAATATTAAAGTAATTATTCATAGCTTTTTAAAAACTAATATATGTTTATTTTATATATTTTACCCATAAAAAAAAGAAAGACTGCCAGGAAAACAAGAAAAAATAATGTGGAATGTGTCACTGTATTTTCAATATCAAGGAAAGAATTTTAAACTAAAATTAATGAATTTTAAGGACATTTTCTAATTTAAAGCATACAAGTAATATTAAACGTATATTATTTTATAACTTGAATACGGGGACCCGGAACAACTCAGCTGAGTGTGCAAGAGGATATCGAAGATGTTTCTAGAGAACTGGGCAATGGGAATTAAAGGTAGCCCTTTTGGATGAAACGTCCAGAACTCTATTGCTCTCGGCGAATTAGAATCGAATAAAACCAGTTCAAGATTTATGACCACGATAAAATGTGTTAAAAGAGAGAATAACTTGAAATGTTCAGAAATACTTTAAAATAAAGGGAGAAAAAAGATTGAATCCCAAAAGAAAAAGTTCGTTATATTGAAAATGCACTTTGCTATAGAAAGGTTATTTTACGAAGAAAATCATGAAATGTTCAAGGTTCCAGGAAAGAGTTCGTTGCATAGAAAAATTCGTAATATAGAGGTTCGTTATATATAGACGTTTGACTGTATAAATAATTGTAGAGTTAATCGAATAAAAATAAGAAATGTGACCTGTTTATGATGAAATAACAAACCATAATTCAAAAGATATTACTACAGTAAGAATTATTTGAGTATTTCCCTAGAAAATGATAGAAATATGGAAAGGTTTCATAGAAATACATTGATGATATTTCACAAATGAGTTTTTGAACCATTTAAGGGGTCACAGGGGTGTTAATCTTCTATTTTTCGAATTTTCGAAAAATATATGTTGTTCCATTTTCTTTTGAACATTTTGATACCAACCACGTGATAGTACTACAAAAACTTCGAAAGTTATTCGAAAAATTCAAACAGCAATTTAGTAATAACAATGTTTAAATGGCTACATGCCACAACCACTTTTTCTTGATTTCCGCATACGTTTTATTTTTCTGTTTTTAAAAAGCCTCATGAAATATTTTAAACACTTGCTTAATTGAGAAGGAAGCTTGCAACTCAACACACGCTTTTTTAATGTGTTTTGATTCTGTTTTGGTAATGCTAGCACGTTTGCAATAACTTATCGAAATTCAGAACAGCGTTGTTTAAAACCGTTTATCAAAATTTAAAACAATTGAAATTTCTCGATTGAAATTTACCTGAAGGTCTAAGACCTTCAGGTAAAAGTCCTAAGAAAAGAAGATTTAGAGGGAACCAAATCATGAAGGTATGTTGCAGAAAGGAGAGATAAAAATGTGTGCTTCCAGTAATAAAATCTCAGGATATCAGACTTCATTAAAGTCAAATATTGTTAAGGTAAGTGAAAAAAACTCTCTCTTCAAAGGATATCGTATTTTTGATTTTATTTCAACTTTTAGCTCTATTTTATCAGTATCATGTTGTTTAAAATGTCATAAACCATTAACAATTAATGAAAAGTCCAGTCGTGGTTTATGTTCGAATTTTGAAATACGTTGTAAAAACTGGGAGTGTTTGTACTTTTTCAAGCTGTGAAAACACTGGGAATAAAAATAATGCTCCAGAAATTAACAGAAGATCTATTTTAGCAATGAGATGCATAGGCCAAGGTTTAGAGTCATTAAAAACCTTTTGTGCTGTAATGAGTCTTCCTAATCCTGTTGAACACAAATCACATGATGTTATTAATAATAAACTTTCACGTGTTATGAAGGAAGTCGCTGAAGAAAGCATGAAAATGGCAGCTGTCAAAGAATATTCTTCGTCACCTGATAACCTTTAACGGTAAGTGGTGATGGTACCTGGAAGACGAGAGGACATTCATCGTTGATTGGAGTATGTACTGTAATAGGGCCGAAACAGGTAAGGTTTTGGATAGGGAAGTGTTGTCCTCATTTTTCAAAGGATGCGACAGTTATAAAGGGGTAAAATTTGGTATCAAGTACAATAAAAATGGCAAAGAGCGCATAAGATTTCATGTAGAAAATTATTCTGGCTCTGCTGGTAAGATGGAGGTTGACGGGATGTTGAGGATTTTTAATCGATCAGAAAAGCTTCACAACCTGAAATATTCGAACTACATAGGAGATGGCGACACAAAAACATTCAATGCCCTTTCTGAAAACAAGCCATACGGCGATGACTATCTTATTCAGAAATAGAATGTGTAGGCTATGTGCAAAAGAGAATGGGTACAAGACTTAGGAAGCTTATATTAGTATATAGTAAAAAAGAAATTATCTGATGGTAAAACTATTGGCGGTAAAGGTAGGTTAACTGATAGTTTAATTGATAAACTTGCGCATTACTATGGTAATGCTATTCGATGCAATTCTACTAGTGTAAAGGAAATGCGGAAAGCCATTTGGGCTGTGTTTGGGGTCATTCTTGCAGCACTGATGATGAACCGATGCACTGGTTTTGTCCTACAAATCCAAATACATGGTGTAAGTATAATGCCGCAATTAATAATAATTTACAAAATTATAAACACAAACCCTCAGTTGCTAAAGCTGTTCGAGATGTAATTAAGCCTGTATTTGCAGACTTATCTCATCCGGCACTCCTGAAGAAATGTTTAGGAGGTAAGACACAGAATCCTAATGAAAGTTTAAATTCATTAATTTGGAAGTTTTGTCCTAAGACGATTGGTTCTAGGCTTCAGATTGCAGAGATTGCTGCAAATCTAGAAACCAGTGTTTTTAATGATGGAAATCAAATACTTATTACTATTTTAGAGAAATTTGGATTGAAAATTAACAGAAATGTTTGTGTGCCCCTATCTGAACGTGACAATCGTCGAATCTTTACGTCAAGACAGAGGCTGTAAGAACATCTTTGAAGCTCGCAGAGCCAAGAAAATTAAAAAGAGTAAAAAATTTAGCTGTTTCAGGAACAGGAAGGTATATATTATTAGCCTGAAAATTTTAGCGTGTAAGTTTTAAGATTTATTTTCTCAAATTCAATTTTAAAACTTTAAAGCCCTTTTTCTCAGTTTGTGTTTTTTTTCAATTACGCGCATTGCGTTTCAAAAAACTATCATACTTTGATGTATAAAACTTTACAGAATTATAAATTCTATCATAATCTTCAAATCCTAGCTAGTTATAGTATTATAAATTTTTAATTTTTTGAAATATTTCAACAAAATTGAATTTTTTAAAAAAAAAATTTAAAAAAATGTATTTTTTTTTATTTTTAAAAATATTATTTTTTATTTTATTTTTATAAGATAAGCTAGCATGTAATAAGGATATATTTGACTTTATAAATCAACTTATTGCTAGTAATTAGAATTATTATTGCAGAAAATATCATGCGCGTCGTAAAACTCACTATTTGTCTCTTACAAAATTTTTTCTTATTTTTATGTGTTTATTATTTTTAAAATTATGATTATATTTTAGATATTTTATACTTTTTTGAAACTTTATTCCTTTATAAAGAAATGTGTAAAAGAATCAAATTATTTCATTTTTTAATCTCAAAGAATTATTTCTAGTCGAAAATTGTTTGTATTTTTGTGCTCTCGAAACATTTTCAACACCCCTGTGACCCCCTTAAATGCCCAATCCTATTAGATTAAAAATTCATTGCAGGTTTTTCTAATTTTATGTAATTTGTTGTAACTCGGTCTCTGTGTAACGGAGAAACAAAATAATATATGTTTTATTTATATAGCCAAAAGATTTCTTTATTTAATAAAATTTTTAACAAAATAGCAAGCAAAAATGTGTTTTGAAAGAAATGAATAATTTCAATGTATTGAAAATCGCAAACTGCCGAAACACTTTCAGAGAAAAATTAAAAGATTTAAAGAGCATATTTATTCAAAAAATATCCCATCTTCCGTTATACTGTGTAATAACGATAAAAGGTAAAAAAAAGTCATTTAAAAACCAACTTTTTTTTGAGGAAATCCGAAAAATAAGCCAATAATTATTCTGCATATCACAAAAGGTTTTAATTTTCAAATAGAAAAAACAATCCAATTGAAGTTATAGACAAAAATTCCACTTATTGTATTTCTAATATAATCTCATTGATTTTCACAAGCCCTGCATATCGATTGCCAATAGAAAAATCGTTACGTCTGGAAGCGTAAAGAACAAAATTTTGATCCTAGAAAATATATAAATGAAATTCTGCAGTGATATATACCAGGTGATATATAATTAGTACTAGCTGGTATAACCGTTCTTCGCACGGGTGAACTGAAAAATTAAACAACAGATTGAAGGAAAAAGAAGTTTTTAATGAGTTAATATTATGTGAATTGAAAATTAAACAAAAAGCTTTTTGCATATCTCAGCTACACAAAAAGAGAAAGAAAAAAAACATCTTTGTTAAATTTTAATTATGTAGATCTAATAGCCGATAAAAAGGATTTTTTAAATTTATAATTCCTCGTAACACTCTTGAGGGTCGATTTTTCAAAATACCTCCCTAAGCTGATCTCTGCTCAGCAAAAGTAACACATTCTTAAAAGTTTTGCGTAATGAACGCTTAAAGTAGTGTAAATAATTTATATCTGAAAGTGTAATACATTAATATTACTTTCTGTTATATTTATTTTATTTTAAAATTGTAATATTGGCAAGCAACGCCGTTTCTTAAATTATAATGGCGATTCAATGAAAAACATAGCGAAATGTTAACGGTAGAGTCAAGTTGGCAAATGCCTAGCTACTTTCGTAGCTCGAGCTTTATTAGAGCTTTGTAAGACCCGCCGTGTAGGGGGGAAATGCACGTTAATACTTTATCCAACCGCATTATGATTTACTGCAGTTTTTTTCATACAATATTTTTTTTGGATCACTACATGTACAAATTAAGGGATATATACATAAACAAAATACTCCACTTTGGAAAATTTAATCCGTTAGAGCTAATAAATTAATTAAAGGTATTCCACTGTAAAATTAATTATGTACACCGTTCACTTAAAATAAGTAGTCAAATCATTTTCCAAGGTCTTCATTAACAGACAAAACCAAGACACTTAAATTTTGACATTAACTATTTTTTGGGACAAAAATAATAATCTTTGCAATCCGCTGAAAACGCAATATCTGCTACAAAACTTTTCGCCTTCCCCACTAAAATACTCATCATAGAACCCGTGCTGCCATATATCTTAGAAGAGTGGATTTCAAAGAATATTAAAGCTAAGTATTGGTAGAATATTCCTGCTAAGTTGGTGTGGTGTGGTAGTTAGGAGAAGGGGGTGCCAGCTCAAGTGTCGTTCCCGTCACTTGACCATTGTTCAAAATTACATGGTCCGTCTCCAAAAGCCCTCGTGTAGCTGAACAGTGCGACGTTAATATTCACTCACTCACTGCAAAAAATACAGTGCAGTAGTTATAATTAGTTTTATACTTAAAAATGCAATATCTGCCTATTCAATTAAAATTACAGCGCTATAATTAACTACTAACCACAACAAAATTATGAATGTTTGTCCAAATGATGTAGTGTGAAAGAGAAAGTTTATTTACTTTAAGTACCAGAAGCGATAAAAGTAGTTATTTTGAAAATAGATCAACTTCTTACTACCAAATGTGCATAATAAAATCATAAAAAAACATTAAAATAAAGAGAGATTTATAACAACCTCTCCCTTCAAAACTTAGTTTTATTCTGAAATAAAAAATAGGCATTATTCTGATCACAGGAATTAATTAGAAGCGATTCCCTTGCGTAGCCAAAACAAAGAGTTTTTCACAAACAAAAGATAGATAAATGCTGACGTGGGCTTTTTTGCTTGCAGATGGCAGATTTGCTTGCAGATGCCAGAATTTTTTCCTACCTACTTGACAAATAACGTTATATTTTGGACACTTTTTACAAATTTTTATAAATTATAGCCTATGCTATAAATTATAGCCTATGTGTTATTCTGATGTATAAGCTATATTACTGTAAAGTTTCATTAAATCCATTAAGTTGTTTTTGCGTGAAAGACCCACAAAGATTTTCACAAACTTTCACATTTATAATATATATTAGATTTTAACCATTATCAAAGAAAAGGTCGGATGTAACAAAAAAAAAAAAAAAAAGAAAAACGCAGAGAAAAACATATTCCATTGGGAGTCTTTTTATTGAAACACAGAATGTAATACATGACTCGTGTTAAAGGTCATCGAATGGGAAATGAGTATCTATATTTTATCCTAATGCAATTGTCTTGTTTTTGAAGAGAAAAAAAATTCCACATGGTGAAGGGATCCCTTTGAAGGGTAAATTCTATTTCCTGTGAGTTCATATGTTTTTAGTATGGCTTCACTGAAAGATAATTTAAACTTACGAATTATGTTTTTTTTGATGGTTTGAATCGAAACATAAAGTCTTTGACTAAACAAGTAATGATACATTATATATAGTAATTGATGTATTAAGGAGGCTTTATTTCGTTTTGAGTAGGAGGTCGTGGTCACGTCAAGTACCTATGGTTACGAATTAGTGGATTGACCGCGGTAGCCTAGTGGTCAAGGTATCGTGGCTGGCATGTCATGAGTTCGAGCCCTGTACCACTAAAGCCCCGCCGTGTAGGGGTGCAATGCACGTTAAATATGTCGAGAGCTCAATGTTCGCTCACCCACGAATTAGTGGTTGGCGGGACGTGGGTTCTATTCCTGGTGCCACTGAAGACTCACCGTGTAGATTCACTGATACACGTTGAATCTGTCGAGGCTCAAAATTCTCCCGTTTGCGTGTACTTAGGAGAGAGGGGATTCTCCTATTAGATGTCGCCCGCGTCACGGCCGGATTTCAAAATAACGAAATCTGTCACCAATCGCCTTTGTGTAGCTGCATAGATTGACGTTAGTAAACACCCTCTCTTTGGTTGTATTTTAAATAATGTTGTTCCTCGTGGACTTTCCCATGTGGTGGTGGTAGCTTAGTGGTTAAGGTCATGAACTCGTGGTAGGCATGTCATGAATTCGAGCCTGTACCGCCGAAGACTCACCGTGCAAAAAGGACCGATGCACGTTAAATATGTCGAGGCTCAAACGTCCACCCATTGGTGTGGTGTGGAAGTTAGGAGGGGGAGGTGCTATCTCAGGTATCGTCCTCGTCACTTGACCGAGGTTCAAAATTTCCTAAAAAGCCCCTTTGTTGTTTTTTGTGCTACGTAAATATAACTCTAACAATCTCTAAGTGGACTTACTCTCTGAATAAGTGGGCGCCAGTGGCGCACACAAGGGGGGTGTCCTAGGGGTCCGGACACCCCCCAAACCCTTGATTTGTTTTCGATTGGTTATAATCCTATGTATATATTACGTAAAATTTAATTTTGTGCTTGTTATTAATAGTTTCTTTTATTAATCAATGCGAATTATTTATTCAATTATTAATTTTGTATTGTTTTTGTTCCCTAAAATTGACAAAATCAAAAGAATATGTTGGGCGGCGTATTGGAGCATGATGCCAAAATGGTGGACTTTCGACCCTAGACCCCTCCCTTGAAAAATTTTTGTTTGTGCTATTGCTGGCCGCAATAGCCTGGTGATCATTCGTCACAAAATCTTAAACTGGGTTGTCGAGTTTGTACAGACATCACATGTTTCAAAGTCAAGTGACGAAGGTGTTATCTGAGCCAGCATTCCACTCTCCTAATTTCCAGATCACGCCAATGTGAGAAGGTAGAGCTGAGACAGATTTGCCTTTATCTGTTTTGTCGACTCGACAGAAAAAAAGCTGGCCACAAGTTCAAATAACGATCATGGCCTTTGAGTTACCGCGGTCACTTCATGTAAGCGAGGACAGTCACCTTAACCAAAACAGAAAGCTAAACTTCTAAAAGTTCCGTTTCGAGCTGATGGATGCGTGAAATAAATCCACCTTTTACTGCAACTAATAAAAGAAAACAACAACCTCAAATAGAAAGAAAAGAAAAATACGAGCAACCGAATCTCCCTGGCAATAATTCTCCACCGAATTACGAAACAAATCCATCCCGTTGACAGATAGTGTCAGGGCGAATGAATAGATTACATCCCCATGACCCGGGAAATGGTTTTTGAAAGCTTGTTTCTGTCCGGGTCTCGTGCGGCGGATATCGAGACCGCGTGCTCCAAACCTTATCAGATAAGGCTCACTGTACCTTATTAGGTAAACGAGATATCTCGTCACTTATTAAGTTTGATGCGTTACTCTGCCTGTTGTTTCCATGACTACAAATAAAAGAAAAGGGGTTATGAACTGCGGAAATATGAGATTATTAAGTTAGTGGAGGAACCAGATGGAACCGGCGGCTGGCTGTCGGGTCGTAAATGACGTTATACGATGAGATTAAATTAGGTCTCTCCAGGACGTGATGTTTATTGTTTATTTGTTTCTGCCCATCTCAGCACATGGCACTTCGGGTCGAAATCTGAATATGTGTGGCTCTCACACCACAACAGCTTGGATTGATTATATTTGAATGTATGTCGTGCATGAACAACACTGGGTCTATTGACTCCGTTTCTAGTAATTATAAATTATAGTAAAGCATCGAGGTCGCAATTTCAGTTGGCATCTACCTTTCTTCCGAATCTTGTCACCCCCGATGAGTCAAATAGAGTTCGATGACATTACACGACGCCACTGGCGTAGCTATCTCAGCTCTGAAGGGGCCCTGTATCAAAACTCCTTCTGGAATCCTTCTCAGATATGGGAGCCCTGTTAATGGGGCTGCAGTTACACATATTGGGGCCCCGTATCATTGATACGGCGATAGCTACGCCCCTGGTCTTCAGGAAGGATGACACATCGACGAACTTTCATTAATTGTTAACAAATTCAAAACTCTATTAGCTATTGAGTTATGAATCACTTTATGTAGCCGAATGCTCATTTGATTTTAATTTATGTCACAGTCTGAAACAACACGACTCAAATGTCCTCCCGTTGGTGTGATGTGGTAGTTAGGAGAAGGGGCAGCCAGCTCAGATGTCGTCCTCTACACTTTACCGAGGTTCAAAATTATGAGGTCTATCGTCAATAGTACTCATTTTGCATTATAGTGCGAAGCGTTCACTCACTATTAGCTCTAATCACACGAACGTACTGAAGTAATTTTGTTCTTTTATCAGTGGCGAAACGTACACCCCCGTCACCCAGGGGGCAGGACTCTAGGGGCCCCAAAGCCTGAGCGATGCCGATTGCGTAAGATCCGGCTACTGCTCAAAATCTGATTTTGCAGGGGGGCCCGAAAATTCTCCGTTACGCCACTGTCTTTTATATATGTTTACTATAGTGCATTATTCGAAATAAACCTACATTTCTATGAATTTTGATTTTCTTTTGCTGCCCACCTTAAGTTAGACATCGTTTGTTTGGCTGTTTATTAACTCAAAGGCGACAAGTCAGCCTTTGAGTTTGGTAAAAACCAGAGATGGCGAACCAATGGCAGGCGACACAATATTTTGGGCACGTCACTGTGATCAACATAATTTGTATTTTAGTCCAAAATAACAAATTTTACTATGAAGGAATCCTCATGAGGGATCTCATTCGTGCTTTTGACGCTAAACTGCATGTTTTCATAAACGATATTATTACAAGAAGTTACAAGTATTTCTCAAACATGAAAAAAATATCAAAGATTTAGATATACATGAGAAACCAGATGAAGAAAAAGATATAAAAGAATTTATTTCCGTAATTGATTCTTCAATGAAGGAATTTTCAGCGAGATGTTATCAGTTCAGATATTTATCCGAAACGCTCACGTTCATTATGTACCTTGATGTGACTTTATTTGATAAACTAATCTTGTCTCAGTTCTACTGGCTGGAAATTGAAGAATTTGATAAGCAATTGAGTGATGTTCAGTATATTTCAATATGGAATCAAAAACTTATTGAAACAAGGAAAAAGTTGGAATTGTGTTACAGTAAAAAAGGCAGTAATGAAAGTTTGGAAACATGGAATTCGATTCCGGACACATTTAACTGTTTGAAGAAGCTGACTCATGCTATTATATCCACATTTTCATCTACCCATGCCTGCGAGTCATTATTTTCAGAGAATAACATTTTAAAGCCTCGCTTAGAAACCGTTTTACGGATGACTCCAATTCAGCATGCATTCTACTAAAAGTAACATCTTACATTCCTATTACAAGTTATTTGCCATCTAATCTGCTACATCTAAAGTCACATTAATGTTGCTTTATAATTTGAATTATACGTATAACTAATACATTTACTACTATACAGTGCAAAATGTATTTTTCGTAGTGAATAAAAAGTTTTTAGTATTTAGCTTTATTATTTTCCCATTAATTACAAAGTCAAAATTATTTGACGGCTCGCCTATACCTCATTAAGCATTCCTGTAGAAAAAATGGCACGTTGATGCATAAAGGTTCGCCACCCCTGGTATGTACCATCTTGTAATACAATACCTCATTGCAGTGGGGTTGAACAGTGCAAAATTAGGTTTTGGACCCCTAAGCCGGATCTTACAAAGAACTGCAAAACTGTTGGATAACACAGGTCTTGTCCCGCGATGCGGGGGTGCACAATTACGCCGCTGCCTAATTGTGGTAAAGCTGCTTTGCGATTCCCCGCTTGTTGCTGTGATGATAGTTTTTATTCCCAAGAGATTGGTTTAATAGGTCGAAATCCTCAGGATTATGGCCAACAGCTCATGCATGGTTTCAAAGTGCGATACTGTTCAATAATAAATCCATTTGGTTTTCCGCTTACCACTAGATTTTTTTCGACATTTCTTCGAAATTATAGATGACGAGAAATTTACTTCCGTTTCTTTCTTTTTGGGGGATAAATTTATCCACAGCTTAACTCGCTAGGAAAAAAAGACATTGATTCGATTTGAGTTTACTTGCATTGTGAATCGATTGGAGGCGAACTCTTGATTTTGAACCATGGTCAAGTGGCAAGGACGGCAACTCAACCCTCTCCAAATTACCACATCCAGTCAATAGGAGGACAAATTTAGCGTGCATCAAACCCATCTACACGGTGGGTCTTCAGTGGTACTGCGTTTCGAACCCGAGACTCGATAACGTCGTCCACGAGCTCGCTGCATTGACTATTCGGCTGCCACTGCCACACAAAAAAAGTGGCAGCGGTAGCCGAGTGGTATAGGTATCGGACCGTGGTTTGCTTTGTCACGGGTTCGAGCCCAGTACCACTAAAGACCCGCCGTGTAGGGCAGTGATGCACGTTAAATCTGTCGAGAGCTGAAACATCCTCCCGAGGGTGTGGTGTGGTAGTTAGGAGAAGGGGTGCCAGCTCGGTTGGCGTCCACGTCATTTGACCATGGTTCAAAATTACGTGGTTCCTCGCCAAAAGCCCTCGTGTAGCTGAACAGTGCGACGTTAATATTCAATCAATCAATCAAGCCACAAAAAAAACCAAAAAGGAAGCGAAAAAGTGAGTTGGAAGAAATAATTTCCAACATTCAGTCTAAGGCAGCGGTTCTTAAACTGTAGTCCAGTAGACAGGCACAGTGGACCTTGGCCCTCCTGGGCTGTTGCACTATTCAGTTTAGTTTTACCCTTTAATTATGAAGTTGCCGAGGTAGCTTAGTGGCTCAGATCACGAGCTCGTGACTATCATGTCAGGATAAAAGAGTGAGTGAATATTAACGTCACACAGTTCAGCTACTCGAGGGCTTTAGGTGACAGACGTCATAATTTCCGGCATGTTAGGAATTCGAGCCCCAGTACCACTTTAAGACCCTCAGTGCAGAGCGGCTGATGCAGGTTAAATTTGTCGTTTCTCAATTTTCTCCCGTTAGTGTGGTGTGGAAGTTAGGACAGATGGGTACCAGCTGAAGTGTCGTCCTCGTCACTTGACCGAAGTTTGAAACTACTAGGTTCACGTCACCAATAGCCCTCGTGTCTCTGCATAGTGTGGTGTTAATAAATAATTAGTAATATAAATTATGAATTCTGAGCAAAGATTTAAATTCCTTAACTCGAGACATATTTGGTGACTTCCAATTTTATAATTCCATCTCCAAGAGAAGACAATTCCTGGACAAAAGTTTTCGCGTGAAAACATGTGCAGCGTAACACAGATAAGATCTTTCAACTGTAATACAACCCTGAAAAGATTTTTCAGATTGCTGTAAATTTTACTTGTTCCAAAACTCATCCCAACATCGTAAAGCTAACAAACACCTTTGCTTTATCGGGAGAGTTATTCTACACCCATGGAGCCATATCTACTCCACCCTCAAGAAGTGGCCAGGTAGCCTAATGGATATAGTCACTAACTCGTAGCCGATGGTCGCGTGTTCGAGTCCTAGTGCCTCTGAGTGAGTGATTCTTAACGTCGCACTCTTCAGCTATACGAGGGCTTTTGTCGACGGACTCGTCATTTTGAACCATGGTCAAGTGCCGAAGACGACACCTGAGCTGGCACACCCCTCTCCTAACTACCACACTGCACCAACGGGAGGACGTTTCAGCTC
The DNA here is from genome assembly GCA_019973935.1 of Trichonephila clavipes. Lineage (NCBI taxonomy): Eukaryota > Metazoa > Arthropoda > Arachnida > Araneae > Nephilidae > Trichonephila > Trichonephila clavipes. Next base: position 222,714 of record BMAU01000205.1, on the reverse strand, counting down.
TCGACAGATTTAACGTGCATCTCTCCCCTACATGGCGGGTTTTTAGTGGCACTGGGCTCGAACTCATGACATGCCTGCCATAATCCAATACCCCGGTGCCTCTGAAGAACTGCCCGGTAGAGAAGCTGGTTCACGTTGAATTTGCCGAGGCTTATGCTCACATAGGTGTAGTGTGGCAGTTTAGAGAGAATGGTGCCAACTCAAGTATCATCCTCATTCCTTGACCGAGGTTCGTCGCCATTAGTCTTCGTGTTGCTTTAGAAAGTGATGTTGATACTCACTCTCTCGAAAATTAAATGAAACACAAAATTTTATTATTTTTTATTTTCATCTACCCTTTATTTTCGCTTTCAAATATCGCGGGAAGGCTGCGGTAGAGTAGCGGTCAAGGTAACGGATTCAAGGCCGGCGTATCATGAGTTCGAACTTAGTACCACTAAAGGGCAGCGATGCACGTTAAGTCTGTGGAGAGCTTAATCGTCCTCCAGTTGTTGTGGTGTGGTAGTTAGGAGAAAGGGGTTCCAGCTCAGGTGTCACTCTCGTGACTTGATCATGGTTCAAAATGACGAGGTCCGTCTCCAAAAGCCCTCGTGTAGCTGAACAATGCGGCGTTAATATTCGCTTATTCTCTCAAATATCGCGTGACCGTCAAGGCAGATGTACGAGAATGAGAAAATGGAACTGTTCATATCAGAGATGACAAGAAAAAAAAAGTTTATGTAGTAGTTGAACTTCCTAAGGTTGACTACCTCCCCCTGTCAGCCTGATTTTTACTGTCCCGACATTTGTGGGAGAGCGACACGCAATATTAATTGAACCGTTGACTGAGTTCATTATCCATCGAAGGAATAGAGGGTTTGTTCCTCAGCTCATCCCTTCGTTTTGATTGACTCACTCCTGTTTTTGATATTCACGTATGAGAACCGAAATTATTCTATTGTTTCAACCGATTGTTTAATTACTTTTTCATAATTTAAAGAATGTGCTGAAATCCCATCTATATATGCAATGGTTATTTTACAGACGTGTTACTTTTTTAAATAAAAAAAATCAACAAATAAAAATCATTTAATTCTTCGAAATCCCGTAATAATTTAAATTTGTGTTTAGAATATGTGTAAAGATAGCGTTTGTAGGAAAAAACCTGTGACGTTTGATATGAAGAACGATAGTGTGATTCGGATAAATTTAAAAATTGAGTTTATTTACGTCACAACTAATATCTACAGAATTATACATTGATGTTATTAAACTTATTAAAGATTATAAGAGTTCCAAAACAGTTTTTTGTGTGAGGGGAGCTTCCTTCGGCGACCGCTCCCTGGAAACTTAACAGTTCCTTCTTTCGCGCGTCTGCTTTCTTTGAGGGGTCAAAAAAGCATCTCTCTCTTGGCTCTTCCTTTGCTCAGGGATCAAGACCGGCGGCGCTTTTGCAATTCTGATTGCATCCTGCCAGCGACGGGAATAAGGTCCCTCGCGATGTCAAAAGGTCGGCGGGCGATTCAGGATGGTACTACGCAATAATCCAAAGTTGCACCTGTGTCTCTGCACGTCCATTCCACAACGACGCCGAACACAGCTGCGAGAATAGGCGTTGTTCTTTGGGCGTGCGGATTGTAAGAACAGTCCTCAATCCCATATTGTGAAAGTCTTTGATGCTGGGCTTGACGAAAGTGGTGTTTTCCATTCTGCTGAGTGGCATATTGGTGATTGGTCAAGCGATGGAATCCGGGAGGCGTGGCTTAGGTTCTTCATCTGGGTGGAGAGTTTATTGCACACCGTAAATGCTAAAATTTTACTTTCTTTAATTTTTGTCAATATTTTTCTCTTGCTCTCCCCACTGGACTTGCTCCTCCCCATTTTTTAAATCTCAGCCCCCAGGGCAGCCAGTTGGAGTCAATGTTCACTGTACCCTGCATCCAATCAGAGAGCAACCTCTTAGCTCTCAGCCAAGCCAAAAAAAAAAACCTCTAGAACTCTCTCCAAACACAGCTGCGAGACGAAGACGTTACAATGTTTATTGTTTAAGATGGAAACGAGATAACTTTTTGCTGCGTAATAAAGAATAAACAAGAAATAATCATTATCCACTTTCTTTGTATCATTTCAGTCAAGTCTGATATTTCTATTGTGTTGATTTCACGATAGTGAGGTCATAATGGATTTCCTATAACAGTTGAAAACAATTATAAATATTGACAGCAGAAATATACTTGTGTATGGTTGATTGGTTATTTCCCTAGCATTCCCAGTGGCCGTGGTAGTCTAGTGGTCAATCGTACCTGGCCAATACCACTAAAGACCCGCCGTGAAAAGCAGTGAAGCCCGTTAAATCTGTCGAGAGGTCCTCCCGTTGGTGTGGTGTGGTAGTTAGGAGAGAAGGGTGCAAGCTCAGGTGTCGTCCTCGTCACTTGACGATGGTTCAAAATGACGACGCCCGTCGTCAAAAGCCCTCGTGTAGCCAAACAGTGCGGCGTTAGTATTCCCTCACTGACTACAAGCATTTCGAAAAACAACATGGGGGGGTATTTTGTGGCCCCGACCTCGTGATTTAGATTCACAGTCAAGTGACAAGCATGACCCCTCCTCCCTCTCCAATTTCCACAACATGCCCATTTGGGAACTCGACAGATGGAACACTTCTAGGATTATCTGTACGGCGACAAGACAACAGGATTCAAACCCAGGTCAGCTACAAGTTCATGACTATAACCACTTGGTCTGAATGAATGAGGGAATATTAACGCCACACTGTTCAGCTACACGAGAGCTTTTCAAGACGGAACTCGTCATTTTGAACCGTGGTCAACTGACGAGCACCACACCTGAGTTGACGCCCTTCTCTTCTATCTTCCGGGAAACAACTATGGAAGTACTTTAAGCCTCGTTTGATTTAACATGCATCAGCGCATTCATATGGCGGATTTTCAGTGGTACTAGGATCAAACTCATGATACGCCGGCCACGAGACCGTGACCATGACCACTAGCCCATCACGGCAACCTAGTGTAATTACAATTAAGTGAATAAGCTTTTCTAGGAATGTTGCACGAAAAACTTCTGTAGGGGAGCGATGCACGTTAAATCTGTCGAGAGTTCAAATGTCCTTTCGTTGGTGTGGTGTGTTAGGAGAGGGCGATGCAAGCTCAGGTATCGTCCTCATCACTTGACTATGGTTCAAAATTACGAGGTTCGTCGCCAAAAGCCATCATGTAGCTGAACATTGCGACGTTAATATTCACTCACTGCACTATAAAGCAACATCAGGCCTATAATACGGCTTCAAAATAAATAAACACATAGCGTTTATAAGATATTTTTTATTTTATTGGTCAGAGGTTCTGTGTGAAAAATTCCCTCTATCTGCTCATAACAGTTTAAGTTTTTAATTAGCTACTGTATGAAAGAAACATTAACAACTTTTGTACTACAATCGGACGAACCGTAATAATTTAGATCATAAGTCCCCAAAACAGGTTCCAACGGACGCCCAGGTGTTCTTGTGACTTTGCTACTGAGGGGTTCCGTAGAAAATTAAAATGAATTTGGGGGTGCGAGGACAATATTAGGGGTTTGTGAAAGGTTTAATATGTGGGAAAATATTTGTAACCCATTATTGGGAAAGTTACAATAAATTAGTAATAATTTTTACGCGTTAAAAACATTTAAAATAAAAATTAATAATTTAAAATACAATTTTTAGACAGGCACATAAAGTACAAATAATGACAAGTCTCGCACAGTGGAAATTGTTCCAATCGCGAATGAGACCGTTGTAAAGTGTTCCTTGAACCCGGGCCTCCAAAGAGCCTTGTATGTCTGTCCAAGTGGAATTTTGTAATTGATTTCAAACTAATTTCCCGATCAGCTAGAAATTTGGACCTTAGTTCAGAAGTGAATGACAATGCATGAAAATGTGAAAAAAAAGAAAAAAAAAAAAAACGAAAAGGAGCAGAGAAAGATGAAGAAAACGAAAAAGACGAAAACAAAAATTATGCTTTTTAGTTTGTTATAAAAACATAGAAAATTAAAATCTTTTTTTAGAAAATATACTTGTTTTTATATCTGCATTATAAAACTAGTCAGAACATCAACGTTAAATTTATAATTTTTCTACTCAACACTAAGAGAGTGAATTGCACTTGGGTGATATAAAAAGAGGGTCCGTGGGGGCAGTACGTTTAGGAGCTTACTGGGTTCAGGATGAAAAAGGGGTTATTCATATGCCTCCTTGAAAACAGAAATCCAAGGTCGTCACGTGTTGACTATAAGGTGAAAAGAAAAGGACGACCCGTCATTAGACATTGGGTGCTTAAATTGCCCGTTTATTGACGTCGAGGGGCAGGAATCGAGAAGTCGGTCGTTATGGCAGCCCTACCTGTACTTCTCACAGAAGATGATCGCGCGAAGGACGATCGATTCTAGGGTCCGCTACGGAAGACACTCTTTCGTGTCTCAACAAATAAACAACCCTTTGAACTCGCACCTGCTCGCGGCAGATGAGATGTTGAATAGTGAATGCTCCGTAAATCGATTTTAATTCCAGTTTGTTCCTTTTAATGGTTTTAGAGCAGCGATACTCAAGGCCTTTTTCAGTGGCCCGGTCACGGCCCATTGTACAGAGAAATTCATTTATTTATGGAAATTTGGTGGGAAATTTTTTTGTTAAGAAACCAAATATATCAATTTTGTTTTCGCTGTTGATGACGTATGGGTGAGAATTCATATTTTTTCTGATTAGTGATAATAGACAACAGTGGAGTAGCGACCATTTTGAGTGGAACTAATTTTTAACTCTCTTTCATGTCTTGCAAGCGAGCAATATTCAAAAGAAATAGGTTGTTTCAAGACGATTGGGAAGTTGACTATTTTATAGTGAAAAAACAAACATGGATCAATAATTGTTTGATTGGTCACGAAAGTGTTGTATTTAAAAAATACCACTAAACAGGAATCGTTCAATGACACGTTTTCTCGGAGGTCTTTTAAGATATGATAAATAGGCTTTCTTGAATAATTTTTACAACAGAGCAAAAAAGTCTTGTCAGTGGTAATCTCACAGGGATAACAAAGGCACTCTGAAATTTGTTGTATTATTCGTAATCATATGGAAACCGTTTACTGATGCAGAAATTGTGAAGGAGTGACTCTTAAATGCTTCCAATTTATAGAAAAATTCAGTGAGAAAAATAAAAAATATAAAAAATAATAATTCAAAATAGCAAAATAAGAGTTTTATTATTTTTATCAATTTTCCACATTTTAAAGTTTTTATGTTATCTTGGTCTTACAACAATTCCCCCCATTAATCCTCATGTTGCGGCCCACGTGAAATAGCCATCATATGTATGCAGCTAGGCAGAAAAAAAGGTGGTGAGTATACCCCTGTTTTAAAGGGTCGTTCAGGGTGTTTTTCTTTTTTTTTTGACATAACATTGATGTTCCCCTAGAGCGAAATAACTCGCTGTTTGCGGAAGAACGTTTATTTAAAAATTTCTAAGGTTAGGGGAACCACAGTGTACTCCAAACTGATGCTTCCCTTTCCTAAAGTTACAGTTACCTATGGATTTGATCACGTATTTGTGGGCGAAGTTTCACGGGTTCGAGTCCTGGTGCCACCGTGTAGAGAGTGCCGATGCAAGTTAAATATGTCGAGGCTCAAACGTCCTACTATTGGCATGGTGTAACACTTTAGAGAGCTAGCTCAGGTGTCGTCCTTGTTCATTAGCCGAGTCTCAAAAAGTTGAGGTCCGTTGCCTTATAATGCGATGGTAATAAAACTCTCTCACACTCTCTTCGCACAATACGTGATTCGTATCTTACTGTTGAAATTATACGACATACATTATTTAACGTAATGACCTTCGGGGAAAACAAATGTCCCCTGTAACCCTTTTCTTGATCTCGATTGATTATTTGATTTGAACTCGCCTCGCGCTGTGAAGCAACACGAAAGCTTTGAACCAACAAGGACCTCTTGATTTTGAATCAAGGTCAAGTGAGGAGGCCGACACCTGAGCTGGTATGAACTTCCACTCCAAGCCAACAGGGAAGAGTTTGAGCCTCGACAGATTGAACGAGTATCAGTCCCTCTGTCGCAGGGAATTGGCGGAATTTCATCCAATCCCCAAGGGAGAGGATCAATTAACGGGAGAAGTTTAAATAACGTCTCTCTCTTCAGGGTCATTTCTGTGATGAAAGTAAGTGATTTTATCAAATCCTTGAACTGTTTCAGTGAAGTGATGACATAAATTAGTCAGGATTTGCATTGGCAAAATGCTATACAGGGGGGGTCAAGTCCTTGTACTTCCTAATCATACGGGTAGTACTATCGATCAACTAAATATCCATCCCATATCTTTAAAAAATTGGCACCATAGGATTAACATAGGGATTGATATTTTAGTGCGTAAGCAACCGAAAGAAAAGGTGTTACACGTCAAAAACTACCAGCCTAATTTTCTAATAATTTGCTAATTAGTTTCAGAATAAATAATTTGTATTTCATTGACTATTGCTCACTGACTATACTTGCTTCTACGTTTAATAATGCACCCTATTTGTTAAATAAACACTTTTAAACTCTTGACACTATAATTTCATGAAACAGATCAGGGATTCGTACAAATCCCTTACTTTTACCAGGGAAATCACCTTGAAGAGACGTTGTTTTAATATCTACCGTCAAGTGACCTTAGGGATTTGGCGAGATTCCTAATTTCATCATTTTCCTGCGACACCTCTACATGGCTAGTATCTAGTGGCACTAGGGCTCTAAGTCGCGCCGGGCCCCTGTCGAATCGTAGCTTCGGGCGTTGGACTTGTAGAAGAGCTGATGCGGGCACAGCCTTTTTTTTTTAGAACACCTTCTCACAATTGTTTCCGTCACTTGAATTTCGATGTACGCCATCAACAGTTCTCGTTTTGTTTCGAAACGTGATTTCCTTAACTGCCGATAGTCTCGCTTATCTGGTGCGTTGGCTGCGTATATATACGTCTTTCCAAAATACTAGCCTTTTCTTTGGGTTGCTATCAGTCAAACTATTCCGAATGCTATAAAATGATGACATTTATTTTAGAGAAGTATTTGCTTTCTTTCCAGTACGCCTGTGTGAAAAATTCTAGGAGTGAACATTGAATCAGCAGTGTGTGTGTGTGGGGGGATTAATAATCAGGCAATCAATCCACCCCAATAAAACTTCCCTGTAAGTTTGTGAAATTTAGACAGCCCGTTCTTATCAAGGAAAAGATACAAATAGATATTTTTTTCAAGCTCTAAACCAACTTCACTTATAGTTCCATGATAATATACAGTTATTGTATGTATATGTGACCGCTATATATATATATATATAATTTGTTACAAATTTTGTGTAAATAGTATAAATAATTTGTAGTTGGATGTGTAATGCATTTCTTACTCTACGTTATATTTATTTTATGTTAAAATTGTAATATATTCACAAGCAACAAACCATTCCTTGCGTTATAATGGTGATTCAATGAGAACGGCAAGATCTTGGCGATAGAGCCAAGTTGGCATCATATTTGGAGACATTGGTGACCATGTTGGTGGATTCGGGACCATCTGTATTCTTCTAGAAATTTGTAGACAAATCCACTAATTTCACGCTCCTTGACACAAGCGGATCTTCTGAAAGTTTCCACCGGTTCTATAAATAGAGTGGTGCTTGCTGAAACGGTCAGCATTATTTTGACTAGCAAACTTGCCTTGACCGTGATTACCCATTAGCTCGGCTGAGCTTGTGAATAATCTTTTACCTATGTGTATCTTAGACACTGTTGATTGTGTGTATCCGAGTCCTGTTGAAGGTGTGTATAACTTCTGAGATTTATTTCATGAATATTGCTGCTGAATCCTGTATTTTGAGGATTGAAATTTCAACAATAAACCCTCATCGCTCTTCAAGAACTGTCGTGTACTTTGTGACTAATTTGCATAAAATCCTCGAGCCCCGATCAACGTAACAATATATAAAGTATGAAATCCATTATTTGATAAAATAACTGACAAGTCAGTTAAAGTATATAAAATGATTGAATTCTACGATTTATATATAACTAGATATTCTATAGAATAACGATTAATTGTTCGTTAATGAAATACGGCACTCGAACAGTTTCAGCAGCTTCTTAAACTCAACAGCCTTTTGCAGGTATTGGTAAGGATCTATCCGATTAGGAACAAGAGATGGCCGAATAAAACAACCGTACTCTAGATTTTAATTCAATTTTTGTGAGCGAAAACTAATTTCCGTTGAACATCATTAGTTATTTCATAGAATAACTAGGTAAAGTATGAAAATTTTCCTCTATTATATACTTTAACTGACTGGTAGAGTTATTTCATGAAATACCAAGTTATTCTATGAAATTACTGAATTATATGAATTTTAATGGTAATATATACATAAAAAAAACACTAACGGTCAAATTAAATCTGTCGCTCTACAGCGACTCCTTTATGTATGTTCATTAGGAACAACTTTGACCAATTCAAACCGTAGCCATCATCGTGGATTCTCTTCAGCCTTCGTAATCCCAACAACATTTCTTTCGAATGCGATTGTGAAGGGTTTCTCTTCACCTGGAAGTCTGCTTTTTCTAGCAATCGTCTGCTGTAATCGGATTGGTTCGTAAATCGAACAATTTGTTGATCCGCTCTCGCCCTGTGACAACCGCGCTGTTTGATCGTAGCTATGGTTTCCGTTTCTTGGTTTCTCAGACGATTATGCAATGACTATTTTGTTCCATTGATTGGCAGAGATAGCTTTCCCCACGCCCCCCGAAAGCTTGCTCGGTACTTCTTTTGACAGAAATCAGTATTGAACTCTTTCTAAAAACAAAAATATCCATACGCAGACTTTTTTATGGTACCGTTTTTTATTCGTCAGTGGTGGTCATCTTTTAGCATCGTAATATTACACCCCAGAAAAACATATTAAGGCATCTTTAATTTGGAGTGTCCTGGAAGCTTCAAGAGTGGGGTGTCCGTATCACTTGACTTCAAATTATTCTTTTAAGACAATAAAAAAAACAACATGAAAGTTGGCGTCCTTGGTGACACACTTGGCGATAAGTTTGGTGACACAGAATCTCGGATCTGTTTTTCACTTTAAAATTGAACGGTTCTATAAATACTGGTTCGTGACATTTCTCTTCTAAAATCTTAGATTTAATTGAGTATAAAGAGAAAATTTAGCTTTAGAATATATTCCTTAACTTTTAAACTGCGCATGATGATTTTCTTATTTAAGCCAATAGAAATAGCGATATCTTTTTGGCATTTTTTTCTCGATTTTATTTTAAGAAAATTTTGCATCCTTATGTGATTTTGTTCCGCCTGTCACCCAATCTTCGTTGCCGTGGTAGCCTATGGGGTCAAGGTAACGGACTCGTGGTGTCATGAATTCGAGCCTACTACCGCTGAAAACCCGTCGTGTAGGGGAGCGATACACGTTAAATACGTCGAGATCTCAAACGTCCTCCCGTGGGTGTGGTGTGATAGTTAGGAGAGGGAGAGGGGTGCCGGCTCAGGCGTCGTCCTCGTCACTTGACCATGGTTCAAAAATATGAGGTTCGTCGCCAAAAGCCCTCGTGTAGCTGAACAGTATTACGTTAATATTCACTCACTCGCGGTTCAAAGTTACCAGGTTTGAGTGTCAATAACATCAGTGAGTATCTATTAACGTCACACTATACAGCAATAAGTGCTATCGGTGATGAACCTGTTTATGTTTATTTTTGACTTCGATCAAGTGACACCGTCCAAACTACCAAACCACACCAACGGGGGGATTTTGAGCCTCGACTTATTTAACTCTACACGGTGGGTGTTCAGTGGCACTAGGAGCTCGTGACCATAACTACTAAGCTACCGCGGCCACACTCTCGATGTCGAGACCACACGGATACAATGATCATAAATGTCTATTAAAAATATAGTGGTCGCCCATCCGGTAGAGTGGTTAGCGACGCTGATTACTGTGCCGTAGGGCCTGGGTTCGAATCCCAGAGAAGGGATGGATGTTTGTAAATGAACAGTGCCTTCGCGTCAGGAGGTACTCCAAGTAGCCGTCGAGCCGCAAGTCCTCTCGTGAAGTTGGGAACGGACGAGAGGCGGTAGGCCTCTGTTCCCCCCCTCCAGGGTCTCCTCCCTCAAAATTGAGGTGGAACCGAGCTAAATTATACTGTCACCTGTATGGTGCTCAAGGCTACGGCTAACGACAGGCGTACATCTTGCCCCCTGCCATGATGAATTTCGTCGGCCTGTATCTGACACAGTCAAAATCAGGTGGCATACCAAACAATAACAAAAAATATAGTATTCGTTTTATTAATCCAAAGAAATATTTTTAAGATAGATGCCGCCACCCTCTTGAATTCAAGCCCAATACCACTAAAAACCCGTACTCTAGGGGAGCGATGCACGTTAAATCTGTCGAGAGCTCAAACGTCCTCCCGTTGGTGTGGTACACGTGACCGGCAAAATCGAGACGTGGTTTCGAATTCTGGTGTCCGCACTGATTCACGTGAAACATGTTATTTTTGATGTTACTTATACCACCTGATCGACAATAACATCAGACCAAGGTCCACGAAATTCATCGCGGCGAAGAATTGATTTTTACTCCGGTCGTTAGTCCTTGCTTTGACCACCATGCAGTGGCCGCGGTTGCCGAGTGGTCAAGATATCGGATCGTGGCTGGCCTTGTCACGAGTTCGAGCCCAGTTCCACTAAAGGCCCACTGTGTAGGGGTACGACGCACGTTAAATCTGTCGAGAGCTCAAACATCCTCACGTTGGTGTGGTGTGGTAGTTAGCAGATGGGGTGCCAGCTTAGGTGTCGTCCACTTCACTTGATCAAGGTTCAAAATTACGTGGTCCGTCGCTAAAACCCCTCGTGTTACTGAACAGTACGACGTTAATATTTACTCACTCACTTTGACCACCATGCAGGTGACAGTACGATTTTGCTCAGTTCCACCACAATTTTGAGAGAGAAACTCCCTGGTCGAGGTCAGGGGCATCCCAGCTCATTTCCTCTTATACTAACCTCTCGAGAGACCTGCGGCTCGATGGCTATTTAGAGCCGCGAAGGCATTATACATTTATAAACATCCATACATTCTCCGGGATTTCAACCCAGGTCCTACGATACCGCAGTCAGCTGGACTAACGACTCTACCGGAAGGGCGGCTTCGTTAAACCTGCCGAGACTCGAAGTCTTGCCATTGGCGTATATGTGGAATTTTGGAGAGTAGGGTGACAGCTCGGGTGTATTCGTCCTCGTCACTTGGCCTAGGTTCAGATTTGTATGGTCCGTTACCTGTTGTCATTTCATTGCTTTTAAGTGTGACGTTAAAAATAATAAAAATAATAATAAACGTTTGTATTAAGGATAATTTTTAAAAAAGCAGTTCTGTGTGTGAGATGCTATTTGAATTAGGGCTTCTGACTGTCAACAATTTTGAAAGCTTGCCCGTAGCGGTGATCTAGAACAGGGATTCCCAAAGTGGTCTATATAGACCCCGAAAGGTCTATTGCGACCTGCAAGGGGTCCACGCCAATTGAATCAAGTTGAAAATAAATTTTACCTTTAACAGATTCATTTACTACATTTAATTAGGTAAATTTGCACTTACAAGGAGAAAAAGCATAAATTTTATTAAAACAAGATCCATTCCAGCGTTTCTTTCCAGAATTAAGTTAAAGAAGTACAGTCGAACCTCTCTATATAATGAACCTCTATTTTGCAAATTTTTCTATATAGCGAAATTTTTCCTGGGACTTTGAACATTTCACAGTTTTCTTCATAAAATACCTTCTCAAAAAAGAAAAGTGTATTTTCATATAGCGAACTTTTCTTTTGTGATTCAATTTTTTTCTCCCTACTTTTAACACTAGAATCGCGGCAGTTTCGGTATACCTAAAACCGCGGGCTGGGTTAAATTGACCCCGATTAATAAAAACCCGTGTTGTTATGCTGAAAGTACACTGTAATTATTTGACAATGACATTTATTCATTTTTAGCATTAAATTGTTATAAGTGATAAAAAATAAGATACTACAATATGGATTATTGTGTACGATTAATAAAATATACAGTGACTCCCAAAATTAAGAGTACACTTAATTCCGAATTCACCATCGGATCACCAGGTATAGAAATTAATACGCTATGTTAACGCACTTTTGTACATTCAAAATGCATACATTACTCTTCCAAATAACATTAAATGTAAGACATGGAAATTGGTTGAAACAAAAATATGAAGGTTTGAAAGAAAAACTACACCATTTTAATGTCACAAAATTGAGGGTACACTTCTTTAATCACTATGCAAAACTACCAGTAATTTTTTAAATATAAATTTGATAATAGATCTATAATAAAGGAAGGCTTTCACACACACACAAAGGCTATCTGATAACAAATTTATGTTTGTGATTTGATGTCTTGATTAAAATGGAGAATCGGAAGAAAACAACGATCTAAGAGAGAAAACTTGTTATTAAACTGTCAAATGAAGGTAAATCCCAGCTGAATATTGCTAAAATAGTTGGACGAAGTGTCAACTGCCTCCAAAAAATCCTGCAAAAATTTAAGAAGACTGGTATGCTGGCAAATAACGAAGGAAGAGGGAGAAAGAAAATTATGAACTCCATAACCGAGCGAAGAGTTATACATCAAGTGAAGATTGATCCCAAAATTAGTGCTCCTAAAATTGCAGCCAGTACCTCTAATACCTTAGGTCGATCGGTTTCTGCAGAAACGGTACGAAGAGTCCTAAGAAAGGCTGGCTATAATGGTAGAGTAGCTCGAAAAAAGCCCTTAATTGGTAAGAGGAATAGAGTCAAGCGATTGAAATTCGCTAAAGAACACATTTTAAAGCCTCAACAGTTTTGGAACGATGTCATTTTCAGTGATGAGAGTAAGTTCAACATCTTCGGCAGTGACGGTCGTCGTATGGTATCGCGTAAACCAAATACCTCACACCACCCAAAACACACAATTCCTACTGTGAAGCACGAAGGTGGGTCGGTGATGGTTTGTGGGTGTATGGCTGCGTAGGGGGTGGGAAAGCTAGTATTCATTGATGGAATCATGCACAAGATGTCTTATCTTAATATTCTGCAAAATAATTTGAAAGAAAGTGCTGATAAATTGGGACTGGGGTCGAATTTCATATTCCAGCAAGACAATGACCCCAAGCACACTGCGTTTGTTGTAGAAGAATGGCTGTTTTACCATTTCGGAATCAACTTAATACACTTCCACAGTCTTCCGACTTAAATGTTATCGGTCATCTGTGGTCCCACCTTGAGAGAGCTGTGCAAAAACATCAAATTACAAGCAAGGAACAATTGAAATCGGTATTGCAAGAAGAATGGCTGAATATTGCTCCCGAGACCACTAGACATCTTGTGGAATCGATGCCTCGGCGATTGGAAGCTGTCATATCACCAAAAGGTTATGCTACTAAATATTAACTCTTTATTATATTCATGATTTATGCACGAAAATAGATGCATGTACTCTCAATTTTGTGGCTATTAATTTCTGTTTATTTTCTTTATAAGTTATTGTATATATGTTTAAACTAAGAAATATTTTGTTTTATTATTCAAAATAAGGAATTATGATCTAATAAACGCATCTATGCTTAAAGGTTTTAATTATTTCCCTCATTTAATATAATTTTTTCATTCTAAACATTGATTCCCGTTTTAAAAGTAGGTGTACCCTCAATTTTGGGAGTAACTGTATATAGATAACTTTAATAGAAATATTTAGTTTCTTACCAGTCAAGATTTTCTACACAGTTCATGCACATTTTAGGCAACTTTTTATTTATTTTGTACACTTTCCACTTATCGGTATTTTGCAGTCAGAACAAGTATCTACAGTTTTGTTTCTACACTTGAAAAGATGGCAATGAATCCTTTTTTGCATCTGCGCAGATTCTTCAATGAGTCAATATTAACGTCCCACTGTTCAGCTACACGAGGGCTTTTGGCGATCGATCTCGTAATTTTCAGCCGCGGGCAAGTGACGAGGATGACACCGATCCCTCTTCTAGCTACCGCACCACACCAATGATAAAACGTTTGAGCTCTCGACAGATTTAACGCTCCCCTACTTTATTTTGTGAATATACGCACTACGCAATACTTGAATGAGTTCTTGAAGATATTCTCTCCTAGTAAGCTTTTTTCCAGTAACTGTATAAAATCCATGTATTTATCGGTGCAAGATCAAGAATATTGTAGGATTCATGAACTGGCCACCTCCTTGATCCTGCCTTCACAGAATATTTCCGAGCCATTTGGTCGGCAATATCGACACCAAATTTTGTTGAGCTATAAAATGACGTTGTTTCTCTCTGGAAGAGTTTTTGAGTGAGTCTTGTCGATATCAACTGTGGGATGGAGGGAGCTCAATAATAAGACATTTTTGCTAGTTTTCAAAGTTATATCATCCTGCTTCATTAACAATGTAGCTACTTTTTTTCACAAATTCAGGCACTTCTTTCCGATTACATTTCATCCTTCCAGTTAAACTAGTGTTCTTCGTTTTTAACATTTGGGACAGATTTAGTGTAGTGATATTTCTTCCTTTATTTTCGAAAGGTTCTATCAAATACAAAACGACGTATTTGAACAGTGATAGGTTTTCAGAACGTTCCTCATCTTTACCCAAATATGGAAAACCATTGAGTACGTATTTACTATCAACATCAGCGGCAAGCTAGAACTTGATACCAAATTTATCTGGTTTACTTAGAATATATTGCGGGAAACGACATCTGACTTTAGGCGGAAACAGCTGTTTATCAATAGTTATATATGGTCCTGGTTTATAGCAAATTATCGAATTTTCAATAAATTTCTTCCAAACTTTAGAAATGAACACAGGGCATCTGTTTGAAGGCGTTCAGATCATGAAGTTTTTTTGTCGAATCGCAGAAATTTCATAAGTTTTCTGAATCTATATCTCGCCATAGTATCGTAGAAAAAAGGTGAATACCAAACAACAGAAAACAGACTATCAAGCTCTAGATTAATTGCACCGTACTCGAGCATACAAAACTGATATAAATCATCTTGTTCGTCTAAAGTCGTTGAGCATTCCTTTTTTCCCAGTTGCCGGTGAGCTTCCTCTGTACAATTTTTGATATGACGAAGCATAGGCTCATCTATAAGCAGCCTTCCTAGACTAATTGCATAGCCATTTTCAATATATCGCCTTGCATAACTGGTTTGGCCACTGTTTTCTTTGAAAACATTATGTTCAGCAATTCTTCCACGAATACAACTTCCACAGAGGAGATGCTTTCCCAACACGTTCCATAATTTGTAACAAAAGCTCTAGAGTTCATTTGGATTTGAATCTGATAAAATTTTTAAGTTTACTTACATATTGTTTTTCTGCTAGTACATTGTACAGTATCTTTATCCGAGGAAATATTTTCTTCATCTGGAGGCACATATTCATCATCGCTGAAAACAATTTTTTCATCATTATCGTTTTTGGATTCATTTTCCCATAATTGTCGCATATATTCGAGGGCCTCACTAACTGTTAATTAACGCATATTTCTTCCAGCCATTTTCACCTAAGACCAATTTTATCTCCGCGTGTAAACAAGGCGGCAAAACCCGAACAGACTGGTACATTCAAACTATCTGTAAAGTAAAGGCTAAGTTTGTGTGTTGTGGTACATAGATACTGGAGTCCAAGATTATCTTTTTCTGGATTTATTCATAACATTTCGATAAACTTCAATAAAACAAAACTTAAATTGAGGATTTAATATTTGTAAAATTATTAACTATTAGACTGAAAATATTCTAGAAAACAACGGCACTCCTAGAAGTCGAAGCCAAGATCAAGATTTTTAAGTAGACAAAAAATCCACGATAAACAACAGCGACCAAACGCGCTGAAGCCAAGTTTCCGATTCTTTTAATCTGCTACATATCGTTTTCGTCGGGATGCACCCCACGGGGGTTTGAGCGCAGTGACCGATGTGCTCCGCCCACGCAGGGGACGATAATTTACAACAATCTGCAAGGCAATGCGAACAACCAGTTGTACAGTCATAAAGAACCAGATGTGTGCCCGTTAGAATACCGTATTGGCTATGGTAGCATTGCACCATTCCATTCAATAGGCCAAAACAAAAAACATTCCTTGAATACGCTAACCATTCTTCCCATACGGCATAATACCGGAGGGGAGGAGAGGGTGTTGCAACACTGACTACTAATTCTACAAAATCCTTAGCTGCTCTTCTGTTATCGGTAACAATCTACTGACGTTGAAGTGTTGTTCTACTTACATCTGGGAAATAGAAAGATGACTAAAAAAGCTTTTCTCATTCCAGGAAACATAGGATTGCAAATTTAGTATTTGTAATTATAATGGGGTCAAAATTACCCATTCCGCGGTTTTTGGTATAAGTATAAAAAACAAAAAAATGATAAGTATTTTCCGTATCATATTTTTACAGATTATTACTGGTATAAAAATAGGAAAAGCCAAGAAATTTTTTTCAATTCCGTTGACAACTTTTTGAGAAAATCGAAAATAAAATTGCTTTTGGGTCAATATGAACCCATCCGCGGTTTCAGTGTTAAAGTATTTCTGAACATTTCAAGTTATTCTCTCTTTAACAAGTTTTATGGTGGTCATACATCTTGAATTGGTTTTATTTGATCCTAACTTGCCGAGAGCAATAGAGTTCTGGACTTTTCATCCAAGAAGTGCAACCTTTAACTCCTATTGCCCAGTTCACTAGAAACATCTTCGATATCCACTTTCCCACTCAGTGGTGTTGTCTCGTGTTCCCGTGTTCTAGTTATAAAATAATGTTTGTTTAAAATTACCTGTATGCTTTAAATTAGAAAATGTCCTTAAAAAATTCATTAGTTTTAATTTAAAATTATTTTCTTAATACTGAAAGTACAGTGACACGTTTGTAATTGTTTTTTCTTGTTTTCCTTGCATTTTTTCTTTCTTTTTTTTGACGGGTAAGATATATAATATAAATATATATTAATTTTTAAAAAAGGTGTGAATAATTACTTTTTTAATATATAGCGTTTATGAATTTTTAAAATATTTGTTTTATGTGGTGTATAAAGTATATTAAATTATGAACCTCTATATAACGAATTTTCCACACAACGAATTTTCTCAGGGCTTTATTTATATCGAGGTCCGATTGTATAATACTGGAGGTCCCGAATTTCTCAATTTATCACAGACAATCTATCAAAGTTTTAACCTATGTTCAACATTTAAGTGCCTTTTATTCAGATTTTGAAACCAGTTTTGGAAATGCTTTGACTAAGGTAATGCCACAGTAGGCATTGGATTCATATGGTCATGTTGAAAAAAAATGTAACATTACGATAGAACTGATCGGAATAAGGACTATGAAGATCTTTAAGTTTAGAAACGGATGTCAGCAATTTTGGCTTTAAAGAGACAAACCTGTAATTTGTCTCGAATCATGGAATATCGTGAGAAAGTTTTTAATTGCTTTTCCTAGTGAGAAGGAGTTTCAGCGCAGTTGTCAATCTCTCTCTCCAAAAC
Source organism: Trichonephila clavipes (assembly GCA_019973935.1). Lineage (NCBI taxonomy): Eukaryota > Metazoa > Arthropoda > Arachnida > Araneae > Nephilidae > Trichonephila > Trichonephila clavipes. Next base: position 205,087 of record BMAU01000205.1, on the reverse strand, counting down.
AAAAAAAGAAAGGAAAAAAAATTTGAAAAATTGGACACTACCAACAGAGAAAATGAAAGGTTAAATCTGATAAGACTGCTATCAAACGTTGAAATTTTGTTGTTGTAGAGCCAGATTGAACCCTCCCCTTAAAATCATTTGTTTTTTGTTTAGTTAATTTATGTATTAATTAACTTTAAATTTATAATTAATTAACATGGGCTTTTAAAATTTTACACACTATATTTCATTGCATTTAGAAATTTAATCTTTTAAAGCAGTAGTAGTAACAGTTGTCAAAAAGACATTTAAGTTGATAAATTTGCGAAAATTCAATATTAATTAAGCAGGGGTCTACGTCAAACCGAAAATTATAGCAAGGGATAAAAATGTTGGGGAACCTCTGACCTAGGATATATTTTATATCGCGACCATGACAACTCGGCTCCCGTGGCTATATCAGCGTTGTTGTGAGTGAGTGAATATTAACGTCGCACACTGTTCAGCTACACGAGAGCTTTTGGCGACGGAACACGTCATTTTGTACTATGGTCAAGTGATGATCAGCGTTGTTGTAGTCGAAGTGGTCCTAATGCTCCTCTCCCTTTCCGTGCACTGCATGTCGAAACAACTCTGCAGCGATGCTCTACTTGTGAAAAATTTACGGGCAAAGTTCGCACTTCAGCATGAATAAGATAATGGTTCAGAAATGCGTAATCAAGGTTTCTTCCCCCTTGGTAACAGATTTTGCAAAAAATAGTATTCCTAAGAAATCATCGAGAAGTCGGTGAAATCGACCCTTCTGGATACTTCCATTGAGCAAAAGGGGGAACTTTGAGACGAAGGTCGAGTTAGTCGTTGAAGATTAGAATCTGCGTATGCGATGCCTGCAATAAGAAAGAAGGATTTATAACAATAGTAGAACGTCCTTTTTCCAAACGTTTATTATCCGGAGCGTCAAATATCCGAACCTTTTTTTTTGTCAACTACATGTACTGTTTATGAATACGTTTTTGGATAGTGCAATGCTCAACAGTTGTTTCACGTAAGGCCAATAGTAACGGGAACACCCAAGGACAGGGATATTTGGGGAATTTCAGTTGTGTGATTTGGTAAACATCTGCGCAGAACATTAGGTAATTTTTTTTCGAGGACAGGGTGTGTACGTGCTCTTTTGTTGAGCTGTGAACTCTGTTATGGCTTCAAATTCAAAACGGGAGCGCAACGTCTTGAACATAGAGACAAAAATTGCGTTATTGAACCATCTCGCCATGGCATGCAATGCAGAAGACAGTGGATTTCAAATGCTAAATGATGTTGAGATTGTGACTTCCGTGCAAGAAGAATCCAACCCTGTCAACGATGAAACGGATGAAGACGAGGACAACAAAAACAACGAAAATAACAAGGGTTCATCAAATGCTAACGCGTTTTCTGTTTTTGAGACAGCTATGGAGAGGTACGAACAACAATCAGGTTGTTCAAGGTGTACAATGGTACAGTGAAAAATAAGATTATTTTCCATTATATAAAGGTAAAAGTACGACATTTTGCACCTATTTTGCTTTTTCTTCAAGCACGTTTCCCGCACATGTGATGATTTTCAATATTAGTATAGTGTCCGGTTTCATATACTGCATGGATCGCATTCAGTTTTCGGTTATCCGAACGGTGTCCGATCCCAATTAATTCGGATAAACGACGTTCTACTGTAAGTGGGTTCCTGTTTCTGGAACGCTCTTGTTTATAACGAGGATTTTCTCCGCTACTGTAAATAATCTGTGTTATAATATTTCTTTAAGTATATACGTAGATTTGTCCTCGTGTAGTCATTTGTTCGTCCTTTATGCATCAATAAATCTGTTATATTCTAATAATTGGAGTCGTCGGCTGCTTTTCTGCCACGCAAATTTGTGTAACAGTGTTAAATATGCCGGGCTTCAAAAATGAAACCGTGGCACGGGCGTGTTGTAGAAGTTCAGAGATTGGGGTACAGATTCATGTTTCCTTTTCGTCCCATTACCATGATTCAAATCCTTACCAATAGCTCTCATGTTGCTTCTAATTGAGCGTTAATTAACAACAACCTTGTCAAGTATAACCTTTGTTTGAGGAGGAAAGAAGGAACTCCGTAGGATTAACATTACGTTCTCGAAATTCAAGATGGCGGGTAAAAAGTAGCCGTAAGGAGTACAGTTTTCTTTTCGTAAAAATGCCGATTTAGTAAAAGCTAATTGCGGGAATTAAATACTAAAACTAATTGCTTGATTTCGTTAGGATGTAAAAATAGAAAAAAAAAAAGAGTTATTAAATGACGAGATGTGTTTTAGGGCGAGCACAAATAATGCGCTAATTGTTTCATAAATAAATGCACACGAAAATTCCCTAAAGAAAAAAGTATAAAGTTGGAAAGAAAAAGAGCGACACAACGCAAAATAGAGTAATTAATTTAACAAATGGCATCTTCCACGGAACGCCATGGTTTCAGTTTCCCCAGCAACAACACAAAAACAATAACGAGGGAATACTGAAGGGGGGGATCCTTAATTAGGAGACGTACCTATGAAATTCCGAAAAGAGGGGTTATTCTCCCCCCCCCTAACGAGTAAAATTGCATAAATAAGAAGCTGGGATTTCGTCTTTTTGAAGGAGAAACGCAAGACCTTATTATCGTCTGAATGAAAGATGGAACTCGGATCTAATTACGTCATTCGTGCTTTTCATTCAATTAAAAAGAACGATAATAGAATTCTAACAACAAAGAACAAGGGACAACAACGTTCCTCATCAGTCTGTTCCGTTTGGAAACAGCTCTGTAAAAGGATTCTTGCAGTTTTTCGTTAAAGGAATGTCTTCGTAATGAGCGGAAAAGCTCAAAGGGGCGTTTTAAATTGCTTACATAATCATTTGCTTGTAGCAATGTGTCTTTTCCTGCCGAAAATCATAACTCATCCATTAACAGTCGGTAACAAAAATAACTATACCGATTACCTCCCATCCGTGTTTTTTTTCTTTTCCTTCCTTAATTATAATGGAAACTTCTCAGAAATTAAGAAAATAATGAATAACATTTGTAACATCGTGGATAGATAGCGTGATCATAAACTCACAGCAAATTGTAGAAATGTAATAAAATTTTATTTTCTCAACAAAATAATTATTAATAATGCGATATGGAAATGTCTCTCTGCTTCAAGCCGGTATGATCACTCTCTTTCAGATGTCGGAGTTCATTCTCCCACATATCACTGCATTGCCCGAAGGACGCTTCCCCATAGTTCTCTGTAGTTCGCTAGTCCAGACGGCCCTCGCAGGTGTTACGGTTCGCCGCATCGCCTGTGTCCGGTACATTCTCACTTAATCTCATAATAAATTTGCCATATCAATTTAAAAACTCTAATCTTCACTTATACACCCTATACCTCCCCCACAACAAGTAACTCTCCCCACAAGTGTTTTCCACTTTCTAATGAAAAAAAAAAAAAAACAATACTTTAATGCAGTTCTGGGCTAAGGTAAAGCCGAAACAAAGCTCACCCACAGTTCCAAAGATAGGAGGTGAAGTTTCCCTGCGGGAAACAAGTACTCCGACAACATTTCCACGTATATAGTTCGCTAGATAGCTTCTACAACGCCGCCGACGTTAATCCTCTTATCTTTCCTGTTACTCTAGGAAAATCTATTCTCGTCTCGAATCCGATCTCCGATCGCACCAAAAAATTATCCTTTTAAAGTCCAGGGGTGGGTCCACTACTCCCCCTCATCATTTCTCATTGGCCGGCCCACAAAAGTCTGCATAAGGCCCACGGACTCATTAGCTTTCTATTGGCGCGGACCTAACAATCACTCTCTCTGGTCCTTCTTGAATGCACGGTGCCAGACGGTTCGTCCGCACTTTGTCCACCACACCGCAATTGTTTCTTGAAGCCATTTTCCCACCATCCTCTGAGGCGTGCACAATAGCCACACTACGCTGTTAAGTGTGGTGGTGTGATATCGATATAAACCAGTAATAATCACGTGAATACGATCGTTTTCGCGTGACTACTGAAATACTCGCGTTCGGAACAGAAGGTGCTCAAATAGAATCTTCCTCCCTTCATAGGAGACCCTGGCTCTACAAAAGAACCGCACCCTTCGCGAACAGCAGTCGTGGCACCATCTATCCACCGCAAAAGCAACCAAGCCGCCAGACATATGACGCAGTTAAGCCGTCACACCACAAAGCCGTCTCACACAAATGACGGAACCCACACAAGCCATCACGCACGAATAACGCAACCCACTAAGTGACGCAACTGCTCACACGCTCGCCACGAATATGGTATCGTTCGTTCGCCTATTCGCCGAATTACTGGTATGGGGGTATTGTGGCGGTGTGATATCTATATAAACAAGTACAAGTCATTATGCGAAGATGATCGTTTTGGCGTAATCGCTAAAGTATTCGCTTACGGAACAGAAGTTGCTCAGATTGAATCTCCCTTCCTTCAAATGTATGGCCGGTGTTGCGTATTGGTCATGGTTACGAATTCGTGACTGGAGTTGTGTATTTTGGAGAGAGAATACCAATTCAGGTAATGTCCTCGTCCCTTGATTATGTTTCAGAATTACGAAGGCCATCGCCAATAGTTTTTTTGTAGATTTAAAGAGCGCCGTTTATAAACACTCACTCGCGTGCTGTAAAGTGCATATTAAAGTTTCCTTAGGGGTGTTGGCAATGGATATAATAATTCTGAACCATGGTTAAGGGTGTCAGAAAACATTCGAACGGGTACCAAGCTTCCATACCACTTCAAGTGACATGCACGGAGCCATAGATCTTCTCTAGGCAGTCGATCTGTTAATTAAATACAGAATTTTCATTTGACAAATCAGATGCTTCTATTCTAAAATGTTATATCACCTTACTTCTAAAATTTAAAACACAAACGTCTGAAAAGGATTTTAGTAGCACGAAGTACATAAATCTGTTACACGATGGAATGTGTTCTCGTGGATTCCTAATGCACAATTTTGCAGATAAGTTTTCAAGGTCCTTGTTTAAATGCTCTCCACAGTTTATTTCGAAAGCAAAGACGCGCGTAATTCCTCACACAGCAGGAAGCCTTAAATATCCCATTTTCGAAATCAAATAACTGCTTCGAGTGGCAAACCTTGAAATTCTCGAAACGAGTTGAGTGATCTGACAGCTTCTGTGGCGTCATTTCACGCTTCTTTAATGTTTCAAAGCAAATAGAGGCATAATTTCGCTCTCTAATGCCTTCCAAAAGTGCTCATTTTGTGTCTTCTATCGAAGGCCAACTGGACGGGGGGAGGGTGAATGAGAGGCTTATGAAGGAAAGTCCCAGACATTCCCAACGACGTCTCCCACAAAGAAAAATTTTAAAGTCGTCTGCCTCGGAAACAGACAGAAGCAATTCGCACTCTGCAAGAATGGTGTAATGTTTGCTCCAGAGGAGAAATGCAGACGATTTCAATCAAATACTGGTTGAGTTGTTTGTTCTCTTTTTAAAAAAATAAATAAGGTAAATGATTCGAATGGAGGTGATCTATCTGGACCAAAGTAATTGAATTTTTTTCAATTGCTTGTTTTACTTTAAAGTTTTTTTTTAGCACAGTAGAACTAAATCTTGTTTTCAACATTTTCGAACGGAAATGTTGAAAATATTTTTTGTTCGTTTGTTCCATACGAGAATAAGAGTTTCGTTCTTAATCTTTCACAGAGCTTTTCCTTCACACACAATTTCTTAGAAGTGAGAGAAAGAATAGTACCCTTAATTCAAAAAATGTGCAAACGATTTGGAAAAGAAATTTTGTTTTTCGATTTAAACCGAGTGATTCCCACAACTATGTTCGAAACTCGAAACATTACGTTTTCGTATATGTGTTCCCTCTTAAATATATTTTATAGATAAAATTTTTTGCAAAGAAAAATTGATCTTTCTTAAATATAGATAGATTATTCGGATTAACTCAATTCAAAGAAGAACGTTAAAATATTTTTGTAGTATTTTTCATGAGTACCACTCATTAAATTTGAAGAATAATTAGTTGTTGCTGTTTCTTATGCCACCGGATCTCGACTGCGTCAAATCCAGGCTCTCGGAATTCATCCTAGCTAGTGGTTAGATGTACGCCCGTCGTTAGCCGTAGCCTTGAGGACCATACAGGTGGCAGTACGATTTAACTGGCAGTTTTGAGGGAGAACACTCTGGGAGGGATCAGATGCTTCCCACCTCTCTCCCCTTCCACCAACCTCACGAGAGGACTTGCGGCTCGACGGTTATTTAGAGTACCCCATGCCGCCAATGTACTATACATTTACAAATATCCATGCCTTCTCCGGGATTCAAACCCAGGCCCTACCGCACAGCATCGCTTACCACTATACCGGATGGGCGATAAAAAATAATTAGTGAATGAAGGTGTGTTGATACATTTGTTCGAGGAATAATGTTCATATTTTTTGTTTAGTCGTTGAAGTGGGATTTTTAATGAATTTTATTAATTAGTTGTGAACCCAATTTTTGTACAGATCGATTTAAATGAGAATTGTATTAAATGGATGGGATTCTACGGTCCTAACTTGAAGCACAAATTTTAAAATGGCATGCCAATTCAGGTGCCAACCTTCATCGTTGATTGATTAATTGATAATTAACGTCTCACTTCGAGGAAACATGAAGGGTATTGGCAACGAACCTCGTAATTTTGAACCACAGTCAAGGGATGACGTCTAAGGTAGCATCTTGTTATCCAAGCTTTAGTGGTGTCGCAGTACCCTAGTGATCATGGTCACGAGTTCAGGGACGACATGTCACGAATTCGAGCTCTAGGGTCTCTGAAGCCCCATCGTATTGATGGACATAAACTCTGTCGTTGCTCATCCCCTCGGTATGGCTTAGAGAGGAAGGGTGGTTATGGCATTTTTAATCACGCTCATCACTTGAGCGTGATTAAAAATGACGTCGCCTATTCCGAAGGAGTCTGTTTGCTAGCTGCAGGGATCTTTGAAAGCCGATACTCCCCGGAACATCTGGAGAGTGAAAGCCCTCGAAGGCAACTGAGAGCTTTTGAAATTATAAGAAAGATGAAATCAAGTTAACAGAATAGTATTTAACCAAGAAGAAACTAAGGGGACACAGTACGATTCAATTGACCAAAATCGGTCAAAAAATCAAATTTAATTTTTTTAGTCTAAATTATTCTTCATATACTTTTTTATAACCTCAAAAAATTTGAAAGCTCTAAACTTAAGAAAGGCAGAATTATGATAGCTTTTACGTTCATTTTTATTCACATCCCTATGGCAAATCAAAACTTTAAACTTACTTATCTCAGAAAGCTTCTTTTCTATTGTGCCTAATGCTTTGAATTTATTTTATTTATTTCCAATAGTACACGTAACAAAAGTTGGTATGCATTTTTTAATCACAAAGCAATACTTATTTTTTTAAAAAATAATTGAACTCAGAAATTATAGGTTTTTTAAGGAAGTTTCAATAAGCATTCATAGAAAGAGGTATTGTGATAATACCAATCATATTATCGTAAAACCCATACCAACTTTTGTTATACATAGTTTGACGTACATGTAAATCAAATTTCATTCATGTACGTAAATTTTTGTAGGAGGAGTAGCAGTTTAAAATCACTAGCATAAATTTTAAGTTTTTTCGTTAAAAAAATTATATGGCCAGCTTTTTATGAAAATTTGAACACAAAATCTGTTTTACATAGTATACACACATAGGAGGCAATCAAAACACTTAAAAATCCTTAAATTAAAATTTTTTGCGTAAATCGTACTATGTCTCCTTAAGATTGTAAAAAAAGGGAAAAGAATTTCTTAAATAGAGAGAGTAGTTGTAGGAAAGTTAGGGGGATATACATGAATTATATATATATATTTCAGCCCTTCGAGAAATATCTGAAAGTTTTGGAGGCTAATATTACTTTGCAGAAAGTCTTACACCTCATCCCACCGTGAGAATCTCATACTATGACTAACAAAGGCTCTGTGATGTATTCAAGAAATATTTCATTATTATTTTCTAAACTAATAGCTAGATAAACGGAGAAGAGTTACCTAACTTGTAGAATCTCTTCGTGATTAGGCAACTTAAGTGATAAAAACTGTTCCACCTACTCAGATGAGCAACTTAAACTCTATAGAAAAGACCTTCGATCGCCATTTTGGTAATTGACACACTTATGCCGAGCTTAATTAAAGGCGGCAAGACAGAAAAACAGTGAAAATTCAAAGAGCAATGCACAGAAATAGTAGGAGTTGAATGTAAGTTGCTCTTCTTGCTTGTTCAACTCATTCATACCACACTCCCCAGTGGTCTCTGAAAAGGCAATACTTGAACCAGGAACTATCTGTTATGAGTCGACCAACAGGCTACCTTCACCTAATGTCAAAAAGCAGACTCTTCAAACTCAGAACACTGTCCAGGTTCAAAGATTGGCACAGTAAGGCGATTTTGAATGCAGGATGCCAAAGTCACCTTAGATCCATCAATTCGTGTACCGAAATGGGGACTCAAATCTATAGAGTTTCGTTCCTTTTTGCATGGAATGGCTTTGGACAAATCATGTCAAGTGTTTGCGGACTTGTCTAAACTTTTAGACACCTTCTTTTATTTATGTATAATATAAATCTATAGGATGTAAACTATTTAATTATACTGATATTTTATACGTCAGAAAAGTGGGTACTTCTCAATTTGCATATTAAATAATGTCTGGATTGATTTTTTTAGTAACTTCTTACTCTCTGGAGCAATTCGAAAGCAATTGACGAATAGCATCGTAGTTATGAACCTCTCAACCAATTGAGGATGACGACACCTCAGGTGGCACCCCTTTCTCCATACTTTTGCACTTCGCCAAAAGGACTTTGAACCTCGACAAATTTATGATTTATCAGCCTCATCTTATAATGAATCATATTGGTCCTAACAGAGTTCATAATTTGGCATACTTGAATACATGACAGTTTCATTCACTCGGTGAGCAACAGTCCCTTGGGTACATGAACAAAACAATGTAGTATCTTTCAGATGGCAATCTTGCAAAATACAGTGGAACGTCATTTATCCGAATCAATTGGGACCGGACAGCGTTCGGATAACCGAAAACCGAATGCAATCCATGCAGTATATGAAACCGGACACTATACGAATATTGAAAATCATCTCATGTTGTGTTGGAAACGTGCTTGAATAAAAAAATAGGTGCAAAATGTGTCGCAATTTTACCTTTATTGCATTTATCACTTATTTTTCACGGTACCATTGTAGACCTTCGTTTTTTCGCTGCAATATCTCTGATTCTCTTGAGCAGCAGTAGGTGAGTAGGACAGATTCTGATTGTTGTTTGTACCACTCCATAGCTGTCTCTAACGCATAAAACGTGTCAGCATTTGATGGACCCTAGCTACTTTCGTTGTTGCTGTTGTTCTCGTCTTCATCCGTTTCATCGTCGACAGGGTCGGATTCTTCTTGCACGGAAGTCACTATCTTGTCATCATTTAGCATTTGAAATTCAGTCTTCTGCATCGCATGCCATCCAGGTATATACATCTTCTTCATCGCATTCTTGAAATCCTAGGATTGATTGGACAAAGTAGGTATTCTCCTCCCTGTGGTCGTCATCGAAGTTTTTTTCACCATCTAAATCTGGCCACAGCTTGTTCCATGCATTTTCATATACAGTACATGTAGTTGACAAAAAAACTGGTTCGGATATTTGACGCTCCAGATAATAAACGTTCGAATAAACGACGTTCTACTGTAGAACATAAATATTCAACTTTCCGGATACCATACACAAAATCTTCAGATAAGAGATAGAGAGTCCAGATCAGAAGGCCCTGTACAAATTTATCAAATACCATTCTTCATATTATTTGACGGCACAAACTTTAATGGAACTGAGCACATTCTGCACAGTGAAGGGCATATGTCATCATCAAAGTCATTCATGTATCCTGCAATTAGAGAGATGGCCTTGATTCCTTAGAACTATTCAAATAAAGCAGCAGAATCAAGTAATTGATATGCCATCTTCTCATTCAAGTCTTCCTGGTTCTTTCCTAGATTCAAGAAAATGTAGAGTGGGTAGTTCTGCTGAAAAGTTCTGTAGCAAAGGTGTATTCACTAGTCAACCCTCTTAAGTTTTTGTAGAAACCTGTTACAAACTGTCACTAATAATCACTCCATTGAGAAATTACAGTGTCACGTCAATCAAAGTGAAACCGCAAAAGATTATTGATTGAGTAAAACGACCACCCCTAAATTTCCGTAATCGAAAACATCTTCATTTTTTTATCCGTTGGAGATTAAGGAACGGTCATCTTTTATGTTACATAACACACTTGAACTGTCTTTTGTCCAGAGTTGGATGACCCATTCCTTCTCTTCAACCGTGACCTTTCGAATACAAAGACATCCTTGACTTGATTGACGCATCGTTCGATTTACGTGGATTCAATGATTGGATGAGCAGGGATCAGGACACGTGCTACGTGGCCGCCGCCAACACCTGTTATTCCCGCGTAAAATAGCAGGTTTCTGAAGGACGGACCAATGGATGACGAATGCGAGGATAGGGAAGGTCATTGTGTACCTTTTAAAAAATGTGTCATCTTAACGCCGCTCCTTTGTAAATGTGTGCACGGAGAAAAGTTTCTATTCAGAAATGGCTCAATGAATGGCTCTTGTGGAGTTTTAACTCTTCATTTCCACACAAATGATTTCCCAAATATATTAGTTTTTATGGATCTGCTGAAAATTTATAAGTAATTTCTTCGAGTGAGTGAGTGCTTGTTATAGAGTCGCAATGTAAAGCAACGAGGGCTATTGGCGAGGGCCCTTGTAATGTTGAACCATAGTCAAGCACCGAGGACGACACCTTAGTTGGCATCTCCCTCTCCGAACTTCCTCAGCACGCCGAAAGGAGATAATTTAATCCCTTAACTGGTTTGCCCGTACCTCGTACGGGTTACCGAAAGCTGGCCAAAACCGGTTTGCCCGTACGCTCTACTGATAAGTTCTTCTTTCTATCTTTGATTTACACATTTTTGATTCTTACAGAGAGATTATTAGTTCTAGTGTGTGGCCGCGGCATCCTAGTCGTCAAGGTAATGGATTCGTGGCCGGCATGCCATGAGTTTGACCCTAGTACCGCTAAAGACCCGCCCTGTAGGAGAACGATGCACGATATATCTGCTGACAGCTCAAACGTCCTCCCTTTGGTGTGGTTAGGAGAGGGGGTTCCAGCTCAGGTGCTGTTCTCGTCGACCATGGTTCAAAATGACGAGGTCCGTAGCCAAAAGTCCTTCAATAGCAGAACAGTGCGACGCTCACTCACCCACTCACTCATTAATGCTAGTGTTGTGAAGAGATGCAGGAATGCTTCTCATCTTTTCCTTGTGGTGAAGGTGGGAATTTTTCCTTGTGGTGAAAGCGGGAATTTTTCCTTGAAGGCAGAAATGTACATTCTTGAAAATTTTGACAAGGAAGAGGGATTGGCAAAGCAATGTGCAATTTGATGCTTGAGTGAGTGAATATTAGCGTCACACTGTTAAGATATTGAGGACTTTTGGCTACGGACCTCTGAATTTTGAACCATGGTTAAATGAAAAGGATGACACCTGAGTTTACACCCCCCTCTCCTAACTACCACACCACATCAGCGGGAGGACGTTTGAGATCTCGACGTATTTAACGTGTATCGCTCCCCTACACGACGGGTTTTCAGCGGTAGTAGGCTCGAATTCATGACACCACGAGTCCGTTACCTTGACCCCATAGGCTACCACGGCAACGAAGATTGGGTGACAGGCGGAACACATAAAATCACATAAGGATACAAAATTTTCTTAAAATAAAATCAAGAAAAAAATGCCAAAAAGATATCGCTATTTCTATTGGCTTAAATAAGAAAATCATCATGCGCAGTTTAAAAGTTAAGGAATATATTCTAAAGCTAAATTTTCTCTTTATACTCAATTAAATCTAAGCTTTTAGAAGAGAAAAGTCATGAACCAGTATTTATAGAACCGTTCAATTTTAAAGTGAAAAACGGATCCGAGATTCTGTGTCATCAAACTTATCGCCAAGTGTGTCACCAAGGACGCCAGCTTTCTTGCTTTTTTGGATTGTCTTAAATGAATAATTTGGAAAATATCCATAAAAAAAAGGGAGGAGCAATTAAGAAACGAAAGGGGTAGTAGAGAAGGACGCTAAAAATAAAAAAAATAATGCATGAATTAAAATGAACCTTTCATAATCACTCGGAAACTTTTCAGGATTACGTCCAATTATTCCTTTCTCTTTAAATCTTTAGCAGAGAGCAAATGATTTTATTTAGCATAGTTATACATTCGCGGAAAATTCAAAGAAGCTTTTCTCTTCGAGTGACCGCATTTTTTGAAAAATGGGGGAACAAATTTCGGTTTGAAGCGGTTTAAACCGGCCTGAAGTGAGATGTTTTACCCCAAGCTTATTTTGGTTTGGAAAGAGATGAGCTCCCTCTTCGCGCGCGCATACATTCGAAAGACGAAAAGAGGGGAGGAGGGGTTGAAAGGAATGTGTATATCTCGACTTACTCAAAACTAATTTGTTTGCATTTGAAGTAGATTTGGCTTTAATCTCAGTTGTGAAAATTATGTCATCAGATTTTTATTTATTTGTTAATACAGGGATTAGTATCGTTCGTGTGTTTGCTTATCTAACATAATCCGATAAATCCGAATTGAAAACACTGAATTTGAAGCAATGCTTAACTTCACCTAATATATATTGTACTTCTGAATCACGATCAGTGGCCGCGGTAGCCGAAACTTGCTTTGTCACTTCGAACCCTGTACCACTACCCGCCGTGCTTGTTTTAGAGCTGAAACAGTTAGAACCAGCTCAGGTGTCGTCCACGTCACTAATGGTTCAAAATATGGTCCGTCGCCAAAAGCCCTCGTGTAGCTAAACAGTGCGACGTTAATAATAAATCACAATCTGAATCACGATCAAGCGGAAAGATTACACCTGAGCTGGCTCCTAACTTCCATATCTCGCCAAGAACATTGTGACTGTTAAGGTTCCCAGGACATGATCAAAAGAGTAGATGCTAAAATTAAACTCTGTTCACATGAGACATATCTCTTTAAAAATTTCCAATAAAGCTTAAGATTTTTCTTGTGATCTTAATAAAAAGATATTTTATATAATCATTCTTTAGAAGTAGAAAAAATTTTAGTCCAAAAATTTTTTTTCCCTGTTTAAATTTAAGTTGGACATATAATTTTTGAGATCTCATAATACATGCTTATGTTTAGGTACCATTTTTAGAAAAAGTAACTCTTAAAGATGTAAAATATTTTTTGCACTTATATAAAACAATACACAAAATATAGTAAACCTATTTTTTTTTAGTTCTTTTAAAAAAAAATTATAAAACTTTGTAATTTTGAAAATTTTTATTCGTTTCCCCTTTTTCATACATAAAACTATTTTTTAAAAAACTATGCACATCTTCAACTAAAAAAATTAGGTTCACTATATGCATAGGTATCCTGTATAGAAGTATAAAAAATTTGGAACCCTATAGTGCAATAGTGTTTCTTAAAAGTGTACTTAAAAGCAAAAAAAAAATATATTGCTTTGGAGAAAAAGTGAAAAAATTAAACATTTGTAAACGTTTCTTTACATTTTTGTTAATTACCTTTTTCATATTTTAAGGTTATGCTATCAACGAACATATAAACGTTGTTACATTTTTTAGGTTCAGAAAAATATGCACTATTTTTTAATACTAAAATTGAAATAGCGATTTTAACTAAAATTGTTACGATTTACATGCAGGCACAAACCTTATATATTTTTTTCTCTCCACAGTGATGTGACAGAGAGAATAATTTTGAGGCCAACCGAGGAATAGAAAAGCCGTTGATTTCCTTCTCTTTCATTTGACAGGTGTGCGGGAAGGGAAGATTCTTTCTACATTTGTCGCTTGAGACGATATGTGTAACAGCGAAAACCCTTTTAAGCAGACCACCTGAGCAAACCTCGAATCCTAATGGAATATTTAGGTTAATATTCGGAGAAATAAAGGCGAAAGATTATTCGCCTCCCCCTCTTCTCTCCTGGAATTGGAAGTTATTCGAGAGTGCAAAATATTGGTTTTGCTTTCAATTGCGGCTTTCCTTGAAAGTTTCTGTAAGATACCGTCGGGTGACAAAAATAATTCTCCTCCATTAAAATGTGGTTATTTATTTTAATATGGTGACAAATCCCTGAGCCATTTGTAAGTTTTTAAAGCAAAAACCGGAAAATGAGAGTTTTATTAAAGTAAGACCTATTGGTGACGGATCTCGTCATCTTGAATCTTAGTCCAGGGCGACACCTGAGCTGAAACCACCCTCTCCTCAATGCCATACCACGCTAATTGAGCCTTAACCAGTTACCTGTTGCGCCTCCATTTGAGGGGCTTAACTATGCGTGTCACGGAAAACGAGTGAGGACGAGTAGACTCGTCAATCCCAGAGTAAGTGTCCCTGTTAAAATGTTGAATCCAAAAAACGGGTTTGTTTTATAAAATTGCCAGTTTTATTATTTATTTGGTTAACATAAACATAAATTACATACATATTACTCGAAAAACTTAAGAATTACATATAAATGTAAAAATTTAATATCTGACTGGAGCATCGCGGGTTCAAATCCCAGTGCCTCTAAAGACCCCCCCTCCACCCAAGGCACAAAGTCTTCTCCTCAGGTGTGATGTCCCAGCTCAGGTGTCGTCCTCGTCAGTTAAACGAGGTCCGTCTCCAGTAGCTCTCCTGTTGCTTTACAGTGGGACGTTCCCTCGATCATGATTCAAAAGTAAAAAGTCCATCGGCACATCGGTAGTAGACATTTTCTGTGCCGCGTTTCTGAAAAAACGCTTACATTTTCTAAGATTTAATTTGCCCTCTATGGACTTTGGATGACAACTTTTAATTGAATTAACCTCACCTTAGAGCTGACCGGTTAGAGTCAAAGTCCATGATATCCGAGTAGGTATGGTAAACTCGTGGTTGGTACTGTTATCCAACAGTGGTTTCGAATCCTGTGGTCACTAAAGACCCGACACAGAAAAAGGCAGATGCACGTTAGAATATTAAAGCTAATACGTTGATGTAGTGTGAGAGAAAACTAGAAGTAGAGTGCCTTGTGTAAGTGAGTGAATATTCACATCGCACTGTTAAGCTACACGAAGGGCTTTTGGCAACAGACATCGTAATTTTGAACTCCTGGTCAAGTGACGAGGACGACACCATTAATAAAAAAACATAACAGAAAATGTGGAAAAAGTTACTACAATATTAATATAATAGTTTTTTAATTTCTTTCTCAAGAACAACACAACTGGAGACAAGGGCTGATGTATGCTAAATTTGTCGTGGCTGAAAGTCTTCACGTTGGCACGGTGAGGAAGTTAAGAGAATGATACCACCAATCCTCTTCACTTGACCGAGTTTCCAAATTACGAGTAAGTGAATGAATATTAACGTTGCACTTTTTAACTACTCGAGGGCTTCTGGGGGCGGACGTCGTAATTTTGAACCATGGTCGGCACCACTTGTCCTAGCTACCAGCAGGAGGACGTTTGAGCTCTCGATAGATTTAAAGCGCATCGCTCGCCTACATGGAGGGTCTTTAGTGGTACTGGGCTCGGACTCATGACATGCCTGCCATGAACCGATACCTTGACCACTGGGCTACCGCAGCCCCCTAATATAGTTTTCATATTCATTTTGAGTGCGACAGTTATTGAATAATTAGTCAAAGTCATGGTCACAAATTCTGCATTTGGCGCGATTTCCATCAAATCAAAACTTTTGCGAATGGTATGAAATTTTTAATATACAATTCAGTCTACTTTAGCCACTAGCTTGCAAACTCAAGGTAGAATCCTTCTTTTAATCCAGTACCTATCTAACAGGCAAAAAAGGTAAGCAGTTTTTTTTTAGATTTCTCTGAATTGCTGTAACATTGTATGTTTTCTTAAAATGTTTCAACTTCTGATTGTGTTTAAACAGTAATGAGTGTTCATAAAAAGCTTTGTTTATCTCACTATATCTAGTATTTTTTTTCAAATGTGAAAATTCGGTGAAACTTTTTCACTGTGTGCGTGTGTGTTATTTTCAACACTTAATTCAACAAGAATTAAAATGTTGAAATAATTGATTTCATTTACGCAGATGACATATTTGGTAAAATCGCGTCTAATAATTGTTATTGTACTAAAATTTGTACAACTGTAATTTATGAAAAACCTCTGAAACTGGATGTGAAGAAAAAATGCGAATGGAATGACCAGGAATATGATCGAAAGTAGAGAAAGATCGTTCAGGCGTATTATCCGTGTTTACCCAAGACAGTCAACCCCATGGGAGAAAGTAAAGATCCATCAGGCACATTGGAATCCTAATTCCCTACAGTGGGTGGGCTCCTAAGGAGCAGGAATTCGATGGACTCTTCAAACATATTCTGTTCAAAGTAGCAATAATGCCCTAGAGTCTAGGGGGCAACCTTTATGGATCAACGTGCCATTTTTTCTAAAGAAATGTTTCATGAGGTATAGACGTACCGTCAAATAAATTAGACTTGTGATTAATGGGAAAAATAAATAACTAAATACCAACAATTCCAAAACTATTTATTTTGAAAAAATACATTTTGTACTGTATAGTAGTAAATGTATGAGTTATACGGGTAATTCAAATTAAAGTAACATTAGAGTAACAGTGTGATTTCTGCTGTTTCAGATTAGATGAAAAATAACATCATTTTTTTTAGGATTGTAAGATGTTACTTTTCTCAAAATGCATGCTTAATTGGAGTCCTCTGCCAAACGGTTTCTAAGTGAGTCTGTATTGCTATTTTTTTCATCTCTGAAAACTATGATGTGACCGCGGTAGTCGAAACAGGTGTCGGATCGTGGCTGGCCTTGTCATGAGTTCGAGCCCAGTACCACTCAAAGACCCACCGTGTAGGGCAGCGGGCACGTTTAATCTGTCGAAAGCTCAAATGTCCTCCCGTTGGTGTGGTAGGGTAGTTAGGAGAGGGTTGCCAACTCAGGTGTCACCCTCGTCACTTGATCATGGTTCAAAACGATGAGGTATGTAGCCAAAAGGGAATTTATCTTCCCATCCTTATAAGAGCAAGAGCAATATATTATAATGGGTTTTGCGCTTCTCACAGTTGTATCTTGTAAGATTATGTGAATGGGAAGTAATCTCTCTCTCTCAAGGCCCAAGAAACGGTTAAGATACTATAGAAGAAACGATTTTGATACCAGTTGTACATATCGTATGCAATACAACATGAAATGTACATCGTATACTTCATTTCCTCTTCTAGTAAACATGGTGGCTGAGTGGCTAGGCTTAATCACACCTATTACATACAATTTCGGCATATTACTGTACACATCCCTGAAATTCCCCTCGGATGTTATCCATAGATAAGAATAATTTACGGAACTAGGAGGTTGCTTAGGAATTGTAAAAACATTGATGCCAAATAGTTTATTTAATCTCTAAGATTGTGGGCATTAATCCTGACGAATGAGAAAGTCTAATTTTCCCTCATTATTACAACAAAGGAAAATCAGGACTCGCAACCCAAGAAGCAAGGAAGATTATTCAAACTTTTTTTAAAAAATGACTTTTCTTTCAGATGAAGAAAATAAATTTGAAAAGGGGGGTTCGAATGACTAATCTTTGGACGAAAGGCAAAACTTGATGATAAGCATGACGTGTACTCGCATTCCACGATGACGGACAGCAAAAAAGGAGGGCGACTGTGACGCATAGCGGCTCACGGCACGTTAGTGTGAATGATATTTGCAAACAAATATCTATTTCACCCATTACGGAATAGCTGACAAAAAATAAGTTGTATCCGTATGACGACTGATTTCTCAGGCTGTATTGATGTGCTTTCTATCCAGGATATCCAAAATTGTCCTTGAATGAGACTTTATTTAAATGTTACCCAATTTCCTTATCGCTGTGTAATATCTGTATATATGTCTCATTAATTAAATATTTCACGTCAGATTTTAGTACTTTTTTCTGTGTAAGTTGCGAAAATTACCAGTTTTCATACAAGAAGCCTTGAAAAAAATGAGTGTGCTCTAGACCACACGACTGAAGTAAAACTTCTTTAGCTCCATTTATATATATGTATATACTATAATATTTACATGCATATTCATATACATATATTAATTTTCTACAAATATTTAAATTTATTATGGGTTTTCATCAATAAATTAATATTTTTGAATAGATTTTTTATTTTTATTCATTATTTTCATTATTGTATACACCAGTAATTACTGCGGTTGATTGTAAGACCGAGACAATAGGCTTATGGTATGAGAAATAAGCTGCATATGTTTTCGAATGAAAATTAGAAAGATATCTAGAGAAAACTGCATCTATTGCTGTTCCTTGTCTTGTGGTAGGCTCATTTTGGTTATTATTCATTTTATTCATTTGTTTATCTTGTAGAAGGTTTACCAATCGTTGTCCATCTTCGAACGCGAAATTAAGGTTGAAATCTGCTGCTTAAATGAGTGGAAACATTTGATAGTTTTCTCCAAATTCTTCAGAGCCTACTCGACCGTAAATCGTATAAGTCTCTAATATAAAAACTTTATAATATTATTAACTGTGTTATTTGGCGAAATTACCTTTATGATGTTTGTTCCATCGTCCAAAACACAGTGAGCAGCACATATATCACCAATTGATGATTTACCAATATCGATTTCACGAATATATCGTAAAAAATGTCTATGTTCGAAGTTACTAATTCACAAAATATGAACTTTAAAACAAATTTACAATTTAATTCAATTTAAACGTAGAATATTTAACGTATTGAACAAAAAATTAATTTATAAAATTGCTCAAGAACGAAATGAAATTACGAAATAAACAAGAAATCACCGTTCTTGTAACACTAGCCAACTCACAAACAAACTGACTGAAATTTCTATCTTCACTAACTTATATTTCCCTCTCAACTTCCGTTCGCCTCGCCCGATCACACTTTTCGTAACGCTCTCGTTACGCATTCACCAGTTTACTCCCCAAGTCAAGCGTGCGTAAAGAAGTTTTACTTCAAATAAAAAGATTCATTCGAACTTCTCCAACTTAAATACTGCGGCAACATGGCTAGAAGTTAATAAATAATTTTTTAAATTGGCCTTACGAGGACTATTATCGAGTAATTTGCAATTGTGACCCATTTTTTAAACTTCCACTCCACCCCAATTTAATGAACTTCAAAGCTCGTTGTTATTTGTGAGAGCGAGAGTCGAAACTACCGGTTAATGTTTGATTGTTCTACTAACCAAACTGCAGAAATCAACTCAAGACTAAATCCGCTTCTTGACAGTAGCGTACAAAAGGGTGGGGCTTGCAGGTTCAAATCCCCCTCCCCATAGACCAAAAAAATGTAATTTAATTTGCATAAAAATTACTTTGTACTTTCATCTACGTATTTTTTTTAAATATAGCCTTTCTCATGAAAATCTTTGTATGCTGCTGATCGCGGATACTTCATACCCCGTTGCGAGAGGAATAATTTCTAATGCCTATAGCAGGGGTGGCGAACCCAAGTCAACGTGCCATTTTTTTTAAAAACGTTTAATTTATAGGCGTGCACAAATAATTTTGAAAGAACTAATAAAACTAAATACGAACAAATCAAAGTTCTTTATTTAATACGAAAACATACATTTTTTCACTGTATAGTAGTAAATGTTTTAGTTACGCTTGTAATTTAAATTAAAATAACATTAGTGTGATTTCTGCTGTTGTAGATTAGATGACAAATAACTATATCAGGATTATATACTGCGGCAGTAGAATGCATGCTGAATTAGAGCCGTCTGTTAAACGGTTTCTAAGTGAGTCTTTATGTTATTTTTATCTCTAAAAATAATGACTCGCAGTTAATAAATATGGTTTTTAAACAGTTAAATGGCTTTTCCATATTTTCAAAATTTCGAGGTATTTTTACTATATTGCTTGTCAATCTTTCTGCTTCAATCAATTTTTTTCTTGTTTCAATAAACTTTTGAATGAACCCATTTTTTCCAGTTCAAAACTTCAGTTTAACAAACGAAATCACATCAGGGTACATAATAAATTTGAACGTTTCCAATAATTCCTTGAACAAAAATTTAATGAAAAGAATCCATTATGGAAATAAAGTCAAATAACTTTTTTTCGCTTTCTCTTGGGCATCTAAATATTTAATACTTTTTATTCAAGTTTGGGAAGTACCGGTTGTAGTTTTTTGTTAACGTTTCTGAAACCATATAGTTTAGCTTCAAAAAGCGTGAATGAGATCCATCATGACCATAACTGTTTTATTCGGGCCTTAATTTATGTTCAATTTGAAATGTTGGCATATGTCTGTAAAAAAACATCAACTTTAAAAGCCACATAATATCCATCAAACTATTTTGTAGAAACAGTCTGATTTCTTCCAAGAAATCAACAAATCAAGTGCGTTCCCGCGGCTCAAATTGTTATACCGACTTCTTCAAACTTTCGTTTATTTAAAGCCTGCGACGATATGAGGTTGACTATTTTTGTGACTAAAGTTATTACATTAAAAGAGATGTTAAACAAAAGGCTTGTTATGAATAATGCAGTGGCATTGCAATGTTCTACGTCTGTTTTAAATAAAAAATGAAACCACTTTTTTTGCCTACCATATTTGGAGCCCCAATGGTTACTGAAACAATTTTTTTTTCAAATCAATTTCTTTCTCAGCAAGCGAATTTCTTACTGCCGTACAAAAAATATCTGTAATTTATGTTATATTCGCATAATTCTTCCTTAATGAGGTTTCCTACACAATATCGAGCAAAGACAGCTAAACGTGCCGATTTAGTGATGTCAATACTTTCATAGCTATATAAAAGGAGCGTTAATGTCACTTTTTTAACATTTTCTGCCAATTTCAAGAATCTATCTTTCATTGTGTTTCTAGATAGAAACATCTTTGATGCGCTGCTTATCTTATCTTTATTATCAAAATCATCAAAAAAGATGCGCATGCCAACCAAGCTTCCTTCAAAAACTTCCCTCTTGAAAAAGGTTTTCCATGCCGAGCAATGGCATTTGCAGCCGAGTAACTTGCCGCACTTGGGGAAATAATTTTTAAACATAGACGTCGACCTATTTCTGTCTTTTAGCATAATTAATTTTTTGCTCTGTTTTTTCACAAATTTGATTTGTTTTTCAAAATGTGGTTTTACAGAGCGATATATGTTCTGCATACCACTGTTCCAGAACATAAAACACACCGCTTTGTCGCCTTTTTTGATCATGCCATATTTCTCAGCCCACCAGTATCTTGCACTTTTGTTTTTTATTGAAATAGCCATGTTAAATAGCAGTTAAAAATCGTAAATTTAACACAAAACACTAAATGTACAGTTGTGTCGGAAAAACTATTCTATGTGCTCTCGCTTGATCCCCTTCGTTATATGGGCAGATTTATTTGTTTTTAGTTCATTTCTGTAGAGTCTGCTCTTTTAAAATTTTTAAAAATAAAGCAACCATAGAAAAAAATTAAAAAAGCTAAACTATTAATGTAAACGTTAGAATTCAACAACTCGAATATATTTAGAACTAGTTAATACACACACTATGCGTAATAAACTTTGCATCATTAAATATAATATACGATTCGAGTCTGCTCCTCGATTGTCGGCGTCGCGACGGATTTTTGTTCATAACTTCATAAAACTTAATTATTGTAAGCTTAATTGCAAATCGTTTTTGATCGATGGCGTGCCCAAAATATTCTGTCGCGTGCCATTGGTTCGCCATATCCTATACCCATTACAAATTTGAGTGAGCGAAAAACAACCGATGATTCCAATACCAGTCGGACCTCTAACTACTAATCACTAAATCCCGGAAAAAAGTTCGTTATATAGAGGTTCATCTTTCAATATACTTTATAAACCATATGAAAAAAATTAAAAAATTTTTTTCATAAACATTATACATTAAAAAAAAATTTATTCATACCTTTTTTGTAAATTAATATCTATTTATTTTATATATCTTACCCATCAAAAGAAAAAGAAAAGAAAGAAAAACTGCAATTAAAAAAGAAGAAAAAAGAATTTTCTACTGTATTTTCTACAAAATAATTTTTTGTTAAAATTAATAAATTTTAAGGACAATTTCCAATTTAAAGCCTACAAGTAATTTTAACCATGCATTATTTTGAAATTAGAATTTCTAAACATACATTACCCCATGCGTCCTTAAATTTAATTACTCATAAAAACTGTTAATTTTGTTTGAATTTTTTTGTTTGAAAAAATGCTTTTTGTTTCATAATACACCTCCAGATGCAGTGCACCAAAAATGCCTTCAGCCGTATTTTTCCGTGTCTTTTCATAGATTTTTCAAGCCATCCATTGTTCCTTAGAAATTGGTCGTATCCCAATGACTTCACAAATTGAAGAGCTTTCTCTACAATGAAATGTTCAGAGATCGGAACAGTTTTAACTCGCATTGTGTGTATCCACTTCAAAACTGCCTCGTCGATATCTTCATAGACACATGTTCTGAAACGTTTTGAGCAAGAATTTGATGTATCATAATTTTGTAGCTTATCTCGATTTTTTATAATAGTTGATAAGCTGTCTGGAGGAATACCAAAAGTAAAGCATTATGCTTTTTTTTATGCCTTTATCCATTTCCTGAAGAATTAAATTTTTTTCTTTGATGCTCAAGCACTTATGTTTTTACATTTTCGAGCTACAAGACAAAAAGTTACCTGTAAGACTGATCAACACTACAAATGAACGGAAACTAGTTCAAGGATACGGGGAGACAAGGCCAATCCACTGAGGGCGATAGAGGATATTGAAGATGTTTGTAGTCAACTGGACAATGGAGTTTGAGGGTTATACTTCTTGGATGAAACGCCCAGAATTATATTGCTCTCGGTGAGTTAGGCACCTAATGAAACGAGATTAAGATTTATGATCACCATAAAATGTAACAAGAGAGAACAACTTGAAATGTCCAGAAATACTTCAAAAATAGGATGCATAATTCCTAAGCTTTTTAAAAACAACAGTCTGTCAAGTCTACTGGGATACAAGCGGTTCCGCTCATCTCTTGCGATGTTGCCAGCAATCGAAAAAAATGCTCACAAGAAACAGATAATCCAACGATACTCATATACATCATGGTTATTGAGTGAACGTGATGACAGAGTTTTTTTTTTCATTCTTGAAAGTAAATTAACCCTTTAACCGCCAACACCGTAATATAATGGGTTTTTAAGACAGTACATTCAACTAATTGTAAATAATATTTTATGAATTTACCAAAACAAAAAAAAATCGAATGTCGATTTTCTAGGATGAAATATCGATTGAATGAATTGATTCAGTGCTACATATCGATTTAAAAAATCGATTTTTTTGGCCCAAGAAATAGGTTCTTCGCTTAATCGATCTCAGATAGCCATCCCTACGTGAAATGTTCTTGGCTCCAGAAAAAAGTTTTGCACTGCTACAGAAACTCTAGAACAGTCCCACTAGCAGAAACTCAAGTAGAAAAAGTCTGTCTTATCGCAAACAACGCACAAGCAGATTCTGAAATCAATTGACTTCTGATCTTCGTCGGCCTTTATACAGCCCGTGGAAATTTCCAGAGGGATCGATACCTGAGACTTCTCGAGGGTACCTTGGCGCTATAATTTGTCGCCAAATTTGTCGTCAATTTAGGAAACCCTTCTCGCATTTTCTAGGGTTGTCATCTCCTTTTCAATGCAATGCTGGGAAGAGCACTTTTTTCCTGTAAAACTCTTTTTCCCACAAGCAGTGTATCGTTGCAGGGAAATAAAACGTGGGGTGTTTCAATATTTTTAAATATATTGCAGCAAATTATATTAAAATGTAATAAAATTATACGTGATAGCTGTAAGAGATATGATTTCCATTTGGAGCAAACAGGGAATTTTTTTTTCATAAAAAATTATTTTATTCATATATATTTAGAGGTATAATGTTGATGTACTATATATTTTCAGCTTTTTCCACAATACAGAAATAGCTGGCTGAGTGGCGTAGTTGGTTTGTCGCTGGCCTTCTGTACCCAAGGTTGCGGGTTCATCCTCGGCCCAAGGCGGTGGATTTTCCTGATGCAGAAAATCGACAGCGGCCATGTCGTATGATTATACGGCATGAAAAGAGATCCCTTTTCGAGCCCAGTACCACTGGACCCATACGTGTAGGGCAGCGATGCGCCAGCTCGTCCTCCGTTGGTTATATAACAGTGCCCGTTTGGCTTAGATGCTCTCGGCAAAATGAAATTCCTAAGTACAAATTTCGCATTGGCAGAGCTCAGGTGCCTCCCTCTGGGGAAGAAACTGGGCGTCAAAATTACTTGCGGTAATTAGTATCGCCTAAATGGTGCCGCACTAAAAAGTAAAACCAGCTCCTGGGGAATGTAATAGGTCTGCAAAGGTAGAAATACCAATGCGCAGCTCCACTACGGAAAAAAAAAACAGTACAGAAATATTTCAAATAATCTTATCTTCCTTTAGCCCGCATTTTCTTTGTCCTGTCAAACATTGTTATGTTATATCGAGCAAGATAATTAAAAATTATCCTCATTTCTCATCGATAGATAAAAAAATGTTTCAAAAAGTTGAATCAAAATAGAGAACAATTATGATTACAAAATATTACTCTTTCATAACTGGTGACGGCCCTTATAACAGGTAACTTTATATCTTTTATTTTTTTAGAGCAGCGTTTGTAAATAGAAACGAATTCAAGATAATACTGTGGAGTTTGTTCTTAAATTAAAAGCCCGATAAAATTACGCAAGATTTTTTTTTATCTTAAAATAAATACCATTATTTTACTGAACAAAGTTTTAAAAAAACGTATTACGTCAATAAACCATTTACGTGCGGCTAAATATAAACAATAAAAGATATGAGTATGCGTAGGAGAAAGAAAATAAAATGTTTTTATGCAGATACAGATTCATAAAAAATAGTGTCAAAGTAAAACTGATAAAATTTTCTTAGCTAATATCATTAGAAAATACGTTATCTCCTCCTAAAAAAATAAAAAGATTTTCCGTGATGCCGCAATAAATTTATTATATACTATCGCAACAATGCCAAAGTTAAAGAAAACTCGCCAAGTTGGCAACTCCGATTTCGGAAGTATCGCACGCGCTGAATTGGCAGATGTGTGTTCCGTTTTATATACAGTAGAACGTCGTTTATCCGAACGTTTATTATCCGGAGCGTAAAATATCCGAACCAGTTTCTTTTTTGTGTTAACTATATGTACTGTACATGAATACGTTTTTGAACAGTGCTCAGCAGTTGTTCGTGTGAGGCCAAAAGTGACGGGAAAACCCAAGATCAGGGATATTTGGGGAATTTCAGTTGTGTGATTTATTAAACATCTGCGCGGAATATTGGGTCAATTTTTTTTTCAAGTGAGGGGGTGTATACATGCTCTTTTGTAGAGTAGTGAACTGCAATGGCTTCGAATTCAAAATGGAAGCACGACGTCTTGAACATAGAGACAAAACTTGAAATATTGAACCGTCTCGAAAAGGGAGAAAGTAGAGCATCTGTAGCACAGTTTTATAATGCTGGAAAGTCAACCATTTCTGACATAAAAAAAGCCGAGAAACCGTTTTAAATTTTGCGTCAAAACTTGACTCAAAAGATGGCTCGAAGAAAAAGAAAACCATGAGGGAAGCAAACGATGTTGTTCTTGATCGTGCGCTCTACTTTGTAGTTTTCACAAACAAGGAGCAAAGGGTGTGCGAGAAAGCTCTGGAACTTAAAGAGAAATTAGGCGGTTCGGCTGATTTCAAAGCTAGCCCTGGTTGGTTAAAGAGCTTTAAATCGTGCCACGGGATACGGGAACTGCAGATTGAAGACGAATCATTGTTTGGCGATAAGAATTCATATACTGCATGGGTCGCATCCAGTTTCCGGTTATCCGAACAATCGCGTATTCGAACGATGCCCGGTCCCAATTGATTCGGATAAACGACGCTCTACTGTAATACCGCCAATACGGTTGCGATAGTACATTACTGAAAGCTCTCACAGAAAAATATCGCAATAATTTCCTGTACTGGAATCGTTGCGTGAGAGGAAAGGCGTTGTCTCATATGAAGACTTATTAACACAGTTAACGGAATTAAATACTCAACTTTCCAGAAGACGCTGCTTCAAAATCTGATGACTTTATCAATGAACGATGCAGCTTCATTTAATTGAAGCCTCAAGAGCAAATTTTACGAACAGATAACTTGAACTACATATAAATTACGGTTGAACAATTTGAGCAATGGGGTTGGTCCACCGTAAGACAGACAGGAGGTACCTTCCACACTTTTCAAATTCAATAAAATACAAAAAGCCTCCCTAAACGTTTCATAATAACTTTCTTCCAACTTCTCGAGCCCTCAGGGGCCCACCTTCTTTAGGAGAGTACAGGTGTTATAATCCCGAGGTGCCCTAGTGATATTTTCCTTTTCCCAAGGGGTTTACTGTCTTTGGGTGACATGACCTCGGGGTACCCCAGTGATTCTTCTCTATTTTCGATCCTTTTTCTTGTCATTCAATTTTCCCTTTTTCACGTCGAAACCACAGACCGATTTAAAGACCCACATAGTTCAAATTTTTGATTACTTTTCTTATGAGAAAATTTACAATTTATTTTTACATATTTTATTTACATTTTGTGTTGCGTTGAAACTAAGTTAACGCAAGAAAAGAAAAACATTTTCTTCTATTTCTTTAAATATTTTGATTATGTTGCTTTATTTGTTTTCGACTAACAAACATCGTCGGTTTTCCAACCCACATGTTTGCCGTGTGCGGCGTCCCGTAAGGAGGAAAATGGTGTCCTGGCGATACCTTTTGCCGTTCCCTTAGGCCCACGCTTCGCTGTAGACGGGAGGCAGGGGTGAGCCCGCTTCTGTCAATCGGCTGGTGATACCTCTCTTCGGTGTCCCCGGAGAGACATTGCTGTAAGGTTAGTGCTGCAGATAATGGGTGGTGGGTTTACCCGTTGAATCCTCACCCTGATGCTATAGCACTATATTCTGGGTGTACTCCAGGTAAGTGCCGTCCCTAGTTTTTGCCAGATGACCGGCACACTGCCTCCCTTGTTAGACTCCGTGGTGAATGGAGGCACGCCAGGATGAAGTTTTCTTCGCGCCTTTGGATCCATGCCCGGGTAAAGGCATTGTTTTACCCAACTTAAACATTCACGATTTTTAACTTTGACAATTCCTAACAATGAAATGTTACGCAAATCTCCGTTTGTCATACAAAAGACTTTAAATGGAACAGGCGGAGACCCAAAATCCGTTATAAAATTATGTTCTGGTGACTTGTTAATTGAAACTACATCCTCGTTGCAAACTAAATCTTCTTTGTTCACTAAAACATTTTTTAGAATCGCCTTTAACAATCAGTCCCCACAAATCCTTGAATTCCTGTCGTGTCATTTCTGAAGCTGACCTGATGACCATTCCTGAAGCAGAAATCCTCGATGGATTCTCTGATCAGGGTGTAATTCGCATCCTTCAAATGTACCGGAAAATATCTTTTTTTACGCAATGAATTATCAATTATTTACAAAAAAAAAATATCATTAATTGAAACTAAGTTATTTATTTTTCAGTCCTTCTAGTGGCTATTTTTTGCTAGGGGCTCAATACAATCCCCTGTCTCTACGTTTTAACAACATTCCACTTTTTTTTCAAGGTATTTTTTATCTTCAAAATATTCCAAATTTTACCTGCATTATTTTAAGATTTATACGTTTCCTTGGTGAATTTTGTTTCCAGTTTTTAATGCATTTCATATTTCGTCTCCTGTATCGTAATGATAAAAGAGCTCTTTGTCAACAGCGGAAAACTACTTAATTGTGAAATGTTTAAAAAGTCTACAAAACGCAGTATCATAAGAACATGTATGAGTTACGCCGTTGTGAAACGTCACTCTGATAATGTGCTCCAATTTTATGACAGGCTTTTACATTTGACTACATAACACAACTTTAAAATATACTTTACACAAAAATAAAAAAATGTTTACTTGAACATTACCACCTCCCGCTTAGTATCTTTATTTTACGCAGACGATAAATTCGATAAAGCAAATGCAGAGTGAAGCTGCGCGTAAAGAGAATAACTTTATTACCTTACTTCTGTCGTCATAAGCCCAGAAAGGAATTACGGCCAGCAAAGAATGGCGGAATGAGCATGCGCGGCTTTTCCTGCACATTCGTCGAGTTATCAAATCGAGGTAAAGAGAAAAAAAAAGATAATTTATCGCAGGGACGCGGAGAGAAGAAATATTTCATTTCGAAAGCTCCTCGACCCCTTATCACGTTGCAGTGAGTATTGGAAAGCCAAACATTTTCGACTCACGCGAGCGCGTGTTCCACAACGTGCGGTCAGGCAACCCTGTCAACAAGCAAAATACTTTTTTCATCTTCCTTTCCCAGCCGAGTGACGCATTTAAATACCGAAGCGCAGGCCTTTTTTGGAGTAGACAACCCGATTGAATGTTTTGACTTAAACGCTTTTGCATTACACATATTACGGAAAGATTTTAACACCACATGGTCAGAGCCAGAGGTACATAGGTTCGATATCCGATTCTGCTGAAAGCAGTTAGTTGTACAGGGAAATAACTGTGACAAAACTTAAAGGCTTTGTTTTGATTTTGAAAACCATCGTTAAAGTGACAAGGATGTGAAATGTGAAGAAATGTCTTAATTTTCTATATCTTAAACTTCGTCAAGTCCTCACGTTAGCGAGATTAGTACTTCTAAGAGTGTGGTGTCATCTTAGGTGAGGGCTGTGATAGCCCAGTGGTCAAGGTATCGGATCATGGCAGGCATGTTATGAATTCCAGCCCAGTAGCACTAAAGACCCGTCGAGTAGGGGAGCGTTGCACGTTAAATCTATCGAGAGCTCAAACGTCCTTCCGTAAGTGTGGTGTGGTAGTTAGAAGAGGGGGCTGCCAGCTCAGGTGTCGTCCTCGTCACTTGACCATGGTTCTGCAAAATGACGAGGTCCGTCGCCAAAAGCCCTCGTGTAGCTGAACAGTGCAACGTTAATATTCACTCACTCACCCTCGGTCAAGTGAACTAGCACTTTCAGAACTAGCACATCACGGCAAAGTGAGAGCCGTGGTTTAACCTGTACCAGTCCCTCTAAAAGGAGCGGCCCTAGGACTTGAACTCATGACACGCAGGTCAAGAGTTCGTAACCATAACCACTAGGCCCCTATGGGAAGGAAGAAACGCTAATGTGAAAAAATGGCGGAAAAATTTTGAAATGGAAAATGTCCGTCTCGTAAGTTACTGTATGGTTATTTACTTTAAATAAACATCGATATTATGCGATATGTTTTTAAAAAATGATGCAGGTTTTATTTAACTTTATTGCAAAACGATTGACACGGTTGCTCTTAAACCCAAACATTTAGTTTTAATCTCAGTAAGGAAACAAGCGTATATTACTGAAACAAACATTTACTTCGTTTATCAGTAAGACGTTTCTTGTGTGTTAAAAATTATCTTGTGTATTCCTCAAAAGCATCACCATTCCAGAAAAATCTTGGACCCTGAAGAAATCAGTTTTGACAATCAGACGTGAAAACAAACAGTGTCATTGACTTTTCCTAAGATTCTAAATCAATTATTTCTCCAACTAGCGTGCACACTGTTTTCTACTAAGAAACAATTAGATGTTTTGATTTGGGAGAGATGGGTGCGATCTGTTTTTCTGGTCACATTGCTGCTTTTAAATTCTTTGATTTTTATTTAAAATAATCCAGGAAAATTCTCATCTGATTCTGAGAAGATTAAGAAGCTTAATTTTCTAAGCCTGGTCAATAAAAGAAGTGTGAAAATAGATCTCTCATTCTACTTCACATTGAAACCTATTGAGAGGTTTCACTACTAGTCTCCAGAGGGAGTGCTCATTAAAGCAACGGACATCATCATTTTGAACCACGGTCACCTGAGGACGTGGGTTTCTCAGATATGAAAGTTAAAGGAAGATTGATTGAATATTAACGTCGCACTGTTCAGCTACACGAGGGCTTTTGGCGACGGACCACGTAATTTTGAACCATGGTCAAGTGACGTGGACGACACCTGAGCTGGCACCCCCTCTCCTAACTACCACACCACACCAACGGGAGGACGTTTCAGCTCTCGACAGATTTAACGTGCATCGCTGCCCTACACGGCGGATCTTTAGTGGTACTGGGCTCGAACCCGTGACAAAGCAAGCCACGGTCCCCGATACCTATACCACTCGGCTACCGCGGCCACTAAGTTAAAGGAAGAAATAATAACTTAGAAAATTTTTTTATATATTTTAAAGCTCTGCGTGTGTTGCACATCGATCCCTGTTCTCTGAAAATCATTGAATTAATATTAGTTAACGAATTCCATTTTTTTAAAAATAAACTCTCCAAGCAGTATGTGAAGATGAAAAATATTTCAAACAGGACAGCGATTGTGGAAAAAAAATCCAATAACTTCTGCAATCACTTGTTTAAAAAAAAACCTAACCAACAAAAATTCAATTCTGCTCATATTGTTCGCACCCAACGTGTAGAGAGTTCGATGCACGTTAAACCTTTTCGAGGCTCTAAGTCCTTCTGTTGGCGTGGTTTGGTAATTTGGAGAGTTGGGGTGTCCAGCTCGAACTCATGACTTTACCGAAGTTCAAAATGACGAGGTCCGTTGCCAGTAGCCCTTGTGTTGATTTATAGTGTGACAGTAAGAAAATGAGAGTAAATTTATTAACGTCGCTATTGTTCGCTACTCTGCCGAAAAGGTTTTGCTGCTGGAAAGATCACTTGTGGACCAAGAGAAAATACTGTTTTAATAATTTTAAGTGAACAGGAGTTACTTTGGTGACAAATTGGGCGGCAAAAATAGATGTATCCAAAAAATTTCAGAAGGATTTATCCTCATTATTTGACGAGGGTAAATGGTAGAAGATCTTATAAGTTTTGTTTCCCCCTATATAAATACAACTTCTGGAATTCACATCGGAACCGAACATTTGACAGCGACTGTGCGTTTCATTTGCCCTATGCGAAATTGTGATTATTATTTTTATGATTTTTGAATCTGCTATTGCGGATTTACACACTCACGAGCGATAGTTGTTTCGTTTTAGAACAAAATCTAATCAAATTACTTGAGAGTTTACAATTAGTAACGATTTATAATAGCGTTTTTGCCTGTAACAAATAAGAGAACTTAAGCTTCAAGGAACGCACAAGAAATCTACACGGTGAATCTTCAGTGGTGTATTAAAAATGGACTGTCAAATGCCTTTTAGAAAGGATTACGTATAATATTTTAAATTTTAAAGAGGAATAAAAACTATCAAACAAACGTAGAAAAAAAGGGGTCGATAGGCACCTTTTTATTTTACCCATATATTTCATAAAAAAGCGTTCTAGTGGATGTCAATTAGTTTTATCATTTCATATATTTTTCAGAAGAAACACTAGTATCAAATAAACAGAAAGCATATTTTAGTCCTTCTTAGTGCATAAATCTATTTAGCAATTTAGAAAGGAAAGATGATACCTTAAATGCGTGTGTGTGTGGAATTAAAATTTAGGGCACTGGAATACTTCAATGAAAACGGGATTAATGGTAAATTATAATAATACCCAAGTTTTATTTCAACACATTTTACGGCAGAAGTAACGCATCGTGTAAACAAACTGCAGCGTTGCGTCAACAGATCTAAAATCGATGCAGTATGGAATTCATTGCGCGACGCACTTGCAAGAAACGTGCGCTTCGGTGGGAACCTATTTGTGACGCACCTCAATATGCTTACGAAACTATAGAAACCAACAGGACGCATTTTAATAAAACTTTCCGCAAGTAATAAAAAGACGAACATCAAACAACAATCACAGGGTCGAATACCCGCACTTGCCGAGAAACACCGCAATCCCGGTTCTGAGAAAAAAGCTCAGTGAATAAATAATTGATAAATTTCCCCTCAAAACCAAGAAAACACGATAAGTCAACCCCGTGTCGAAGTGATCAACCGCTCGTTTCCGGTTTTTCCCGGGAGGGTGACCGTCCCTGGCCGCTCTCGATTCTCGGAATGGGCTCAGGTCTTCCATCGATCGATATCTTCAGAGAAGGGAGCGCGGCGCCCTCTAGTGACGAAAGTAGGAAGTGTGGACGAAAACAAAGGAGGCAGAGAACGAGGAAGAGGCGCGAATTTCCAATGTCGTCTTTTCAACACAACAAATAATGGGATACAAAACGAGAAAGTGGTTTCCGACGCGTTTTTATTTCTATTCTTGGAAAGATTTTTTCTGGTGTGTGAGAGAAAGAGTGGTTTCGTTTTGGGTGGTTGCAATACGCGTCTGGGAACTTTTCAGTTGCGATTGTGGATTGTAACATTTTATAGCTATGACGTTAGGGTCAGAAAGTTGGTATAAACATCAGAAGTTAATTTAAAGCACATATTGATACAAAAGTTTTCTCTAAAAACGTTAAATTGTTGCAGGAAAAAGAAATTTCAAAAAGCTGCTCGTGATGAGTGCTGTAATTTTTTTCAGATTCTTACTCTCTTGAGGGGGGGACCAAGCTCTCCAGATTCAGGGTTCTAAATAATTTGTTTTTTCCTTTAACATATGAAAGGAAAGCTCGTTTAGCAGAATGGTGTCGGAGAAAAAAACGCGAAACACATTTTATAAAAGAAAAAAATGTGTCAACTGGGATAAAAATTAGTAGTATGATGAAATAAGTGATTCTCCCTACAGGATAGTGAGGCCAGAATATAATATAAATGTTTGAGAGAGTACTTTTATACCTGAAAAAATATTCCGAATTTCGGTCCTATTCTTTAACATTAACCGAAAACAGCATTAAGAATCGATTTTCATATAAAGCCCACAGTATGAAAAAATTATGAAGAGTGAAATTTTTACAAACGTTAACACACACACACAAAATTGCGTGCCCCTTTCTCCCTCACTGTTGTTTTGATGCTCCTCCGTTTTCTCTAAAAAATGAATAGCATCGCGGTAGCGTAGGGGGAAAATAAAGCGACCTCTTTCCGCCCCAACTTATGACCCGCGTGCGGCAATGACCTTTTCCCGCAACCAGTTTTTTGCCTTCCCCTCCCGCTCTATCAGACCATGAAACGTATTTACATAATGGAGTCTGAAAATTAAACTCCCCGATCGATCTGTCGTATTTGCTTTGTGGAGAGGATCTCTCCCACCTACTGCCCCCAGACAGACTGAAAGTCAACAAATGGGAAATACAGTCGGACTTCTATTTAACGAAATCGCTAAGTCCCGCAAAAAAGTTCGTTATTTGGAAAATTCATTAGATAGAGATTCATCTTTTAATATACTTTATAAACCACATAAAACAAATCTTAAATTCCTAAGCCCTATACATTAAAAAAAATTATTTACATCTTTTTGTAAATTAATATTTATGTATTTTATTTTTCTACCCATCAAAACAAAGGAAAGAAAAACTAAGAAAAAGAATGCCGAGGAAACGTACTGTATTTTCCACATTAAGAAAATAATTTTAAATTAAAATCAATGATTTGATTTCAATTCCACATGTGCCCTCAAATTTAATTATTCATAAAATCTGTTAATTTTGTTTGAGTTTTGTTTGTTTTTATTGAAAAAATGCTTTGTTTCATAATATATACGCCTCACATCTTTGGCAATGCACCAAAACTCCCTTTATGTCCCCCATAAATTGTGTTAAAAGAGAGAATAACTTGAAATGTCCAGAAAACTTAAAACATAGGGGAAAAAAATTGAGTTACAAGAAAAAAAGTTCGTTAGATAGAATAAGCACTTCGTTATTGGGAGGTTATTTTACGAAAAAAATCGTAAAATGTACTTGATTCCAGGAAAAAGTTCGCAAAATAGAAAAATTCGCAATATAGAGGTTCGTTATATGGAGGTTCGACTGTATTTTTTTTTTTTTAGAAAAATTTTGCTTCGTTTTTGTTTTTCGCGTCTAAGGTAATTGGATATCTGGGAAATCATTTCTTGTTTTTTTTAGCTAAAATGAATAATTTAAAGCAAAAAGAAAAGAAAAATAAAAGCGTGTGTGCTTGTGACCACACGATAAAAGTGATAACTTCAAATTTTGTAATATTATTTCAGGGATTAGTTCGGTGAGAATAAAAAACAAAAGGGGATATTAGTATTGTCCTATAAAATTATTTATTCATATGTCTGTACTCGTTAAGTAATATTGTTGTCCGAAATATAAAATCCTATTTGAGAATTACAGTCACACTTCTATATAACTAAGTCGCTAAATCCCGAAAAAAGTTCGTTATATAGTGGTTCATCTTTCAATTTTCTTTATAAACCACAGAAAACAAACAAAAAAAAAAAAAGGTAATTATTCCACACCTTTTTGTAAGTTAATTTATATTTATTTTATTTTTTACCTATAAAAAAAGGAGAAAGAAAAACTGCAAGAAAAGCTTCTTGATGTCTTTATCCACTTCCTGAAGAATTAAATTTTTTTCTTTGATGTTCAAGCACTTACGTTTTGACATTTTCGAGATACAAGAAACGAAGTTACCAGCACAACTGATCAATACTACAAATGAAGGGAGATTAGTTCAAGGACAGGAGACTTCATTGAGGGTTGTAAAGATTATTATTATGACACCAGATGAGATCGGAGATCAAGAGCGGATGGTGTTACTGCCTGAGATAGTAGGGGAGAAGGGTTTCCTAGAATCCATTTCCCCTAAGTTCCGAGATAGACTCCTCTAGAAAAGGACATACACGAGGACTGTTTGAGAGTCCCGCTGTAAGCAGAGAGCAGAAACTTGCTCTGGGTGTAAGATGGGGATTTAGATGTGCAGGCAAACAAAATTATATATTTATATCTCTAGCCTGACTGTGTTTTCGTACCCAATACGCCACAGGGTGAAAAGGAGAAATCGAAGATGTTTCCAGGGAGCTGCACAATGGGGGGGGGGTAAAGGTTGCACTTCTTGGATGAAATGCCCAGGATTCTATTGCTCTCGGTGAGTTAGGCACCTAATAAAACCAGTTCAAGATTTATGACCACCGTAAAATGTGCTAAAAGAGAGTATAACTCGTTGTCCAGAAAAACTTCAAAAATAGGGAGAAAAATGATTGAATCCACAAGAGAAAAAATTCCTTTTAAAGAAAATGCACTTCGCTATTGGGAGGTTATTTTACGAAGAAAATCGTGAAATGTTCTTGGTTCCAGGAAAAATGTTCGCTATATAGAAAAATTCGCAATATAGAGGTTCGTTGTACGGAGGTTCGACAGTAATTGTATTCTAAAGAAAAAACAATAGGTTTATGGTAGCTGAAATAGGTTATAAAAACTTTAGAGGTTCAAAATTTTATTTAAATGTCTATAAAAAAAATTCCATCAAGCGTTGTTTCGTTCTTTCTCGTGCTTTCATTTGAATCATTTGACATAATTAAATGGAATTTTGATTTTAAAAAATTAAGTGAAGGTTTTTATTTGTCTTTTGAAAAATCTACTTTAAAATTTCCACTTAAAATCATAGGTAATTTGTTCAGAAGACCCGGAACGGCTGGTGAATTTTGGTTGTAATTAAACAATACTCAATTCTATCCATGAATTAATTTAAGCACATGGATAGTAAGACGGGTAGTTGATTGGAAAGAGAGGAATCTAGGTCAAAACCTTTAAAAAGGGATTTAATCAGAAGATTTGTATCACATAAACTCTAGCTTATATTAGCTCTTTTGTCATTGTGAATGGTAAATTTTTACAAATATATCCGGTGCTGCTGCAAGGTAAGTCTTCTTAATTATATTTTGTTTTCTTGTATTTAAATTATTTAATGTAACTTTTACTTAATACCTGTATACTTAATTTTGTTACTTTAAATTTTTAATTGTTTTAATATTCTTTTTAGACTCAAAGTATATTTAAGTAATGTGATTAATAGAGCTATTTGTTCATTGCTATTCTGATTTGCTTACAAAAATAGATTTTTATTCTTAAGATCACTACAATATTGCTAATGATAATTATAGTATTTACTTAGTTCTATAAAAATTTGTCCTTTTTCTACATTTTATGTTTAATTTTAGTGTAGGATTTCTCTCTCTCTCTCTCTAAGCCTATTTTTTAAAAAAATATTACGCTTCCTTTTCATGCTTCAACTAGGATTATTTTCGTGGAAAAAGAGGGGGAGCTCCACTTAGACTGGCTAGGAACTTTACTTTTACGGGGTATTGGTGGTGGAGGGGACAAAATCTCGTGTCTCGTGTCGTTTCGGAGTGGTGGGGGAGGGGGAAAACGTCCCTCCTTTTCTTTTTAGGAATGTGTATGTCGCGTATGACCTTGTTTGAGCAAGATTTCCGACTAAAGACGAAAAAAGCCAAATGAGCGTTATAAACCCGAGCGTGACGTTCATTCTTAACTCTCGAGCCCTGTGTCCGTATTATTTAGGAAACTTTCCCGTATCATTTAGTTCTCAATTATTATTGTGTACAGACTTCAAAAATACCGTATAAAATGGCGCGCCCTTTTAACATAAAAAATATTGTGGCCGTGGTAGGTTATGGTCACAAACGTGTGGCTGACGAGTCATAGGTTCGAGCCTAGAGCCACTGAAGACCCGCAGCGTAGAGGGGGTTGATGCACGTTAAGTCTGTCGA
This sequence comes from Trichonephila clavipes, assembly GCA_019973935.1. Classification (NCBI taxonomy): domain Eukaryota; kingdom Metazoa; phylum Arthropoda; class Arachnida; order Araneae; family Nephilidae; genus Trichonephila; species Trichonephila clavipes. The sequence goes on along the minus strand of BMAU01000205.1, from coordinate 168,266 downwards.
GGTTCAATGTCTTCCCAATCCTGTGGTGCGAGTAGTTAGGAGAAGGAGGGGTGCCAGCAGTGTCGTCCTCGTCACTCGACCGAGGTTCAAAATGGCGAGAGTCAATGCTGATAGCCCTCGTGTTCTTTGGTAGTGCGAACACTCTCACTCTCAGTATTTCCATCATTTTTTGAGAATTAAATGTATACTTTGTCTTTGTCTATTACCAATTGTCAACTCTTTCAACGTCCCACCTTTTTTTTTTTAGTGCTGTGACGTATATTCTCACCTTGGTTAAGTTATCGCCATCCAAAACTTTCGTTTCCTGAGGATTGGAAAAAGAACCGATAACAACCGGGAACTGTTTCTGCCGGAAGGAATTGCCTCAGGAGAAGGGCATTTTAGACAATGTTTCCTTTTTGAGCGGATTTGAATAGGAAGGAGAGAAACTATTTTAAATGGAAGGAAGGAATGGAAAGCGGATCCTTCCAGATGAGCCGGCGCTAGAGAGTCGTAACCGATGAGTCTCGTTCACACAAAAATCGTGTAGCACTTTGAGGGTCAAAGTTCCCCAAAAAGGCCTTCATTACGTTTGAGTGTTGACTAAATATTGTGGTGTTCTGAAGGTAAAAACAAGTAAAATATATTAAAAAAAATTAAGTCAATTCCTACTTAGATTAAGAAAGAAAATTTTTATTTTGGCTACTCTTTATTAAATAGTTACAATTAATATAAATATGTATAAACATAGAACAAAATCGCAACATTAAGTGGTCATTAATTTTTATTCATTATCATTAAAGTATCATATTGTCATCTAAAACAATCCTGTCTATAAAATTTCAGTTCAATTGAATGCTTTAAAACGTGAGAAAAAAAATCATTTAAAGTTCTGACTCAAGTCACTAAAATAGAAACCAACGTGGCTGTATCTGTAATTTTTTAAATAATTAGTTTGTCAATTAATTTTAACTAAAATATCGTATTTTTACCCAAAACAATAGTGTATAGAAAATGTCCGCTCAAATGAGTGCTTTAAAATGTGAGAAAAAAACCTCTTCAAGTTTTTACACGTCAAAAGGGAAGCTAAGTCGCCACAAATGATGCCAACATGGCTGTATTTGTGATTCTTTGAATAATTAGTTTTAATCAATTAATTTTTATTAATTATAATTAAATGACTGTATTGTCATCCAAAATAATCATGTATATGTAATTTCAACTCCATTGAGTGCTTTAAAATGTATTTTATTAACGATCGAAAATTCCACCAAGATAAATAAATAAATATATAGAGAGTGTGAGCTAATAGTAGAAATTGAATAAGGGCATCATTTGGTCCCATGTCTTTATTACGGATTACATTATGGGGCACAACACAGAAACTAAAACATGGATTCATGATTAAATTAGATTGAAGTATGACATTCTCCGCTCCTTCTTTCTCCGCTTCATTGTATTTACCCATTACCTTCCTGAACTTTTCATCCCCCCCCCTTCAACTCTAGCGTATCCCCTGATCCAGCTTCACTCGTTACCAGATCCCGAATCGTTAGTATAACTGTTGCCACGTGTAAATGCACCGGATCCTAACCTTACAAAACTACAAAATGCATCACGACCTTTTTGCTGTTCTACAGCGAGTTTAAGTCTGAGGGCTGCGGTAGCCCAGTGGTCAAGGTATCGGATCGTGACAGCCTTTGTTCGATCCCAGTACCACTAAAGTCCCACCATGTAGGGCAGCGATGCACGCTAAATCTGTCGAGAGCGGAAACGTCATCCCGTTGGTGTGGTGTGGTAGTTAGGAGAGAGGGGTGTCAGCTCAGGTGTCGTACACGTCACTTGACCATGGTTCAAAATTACGTGGTCCGTCGCCAAAAGCCCTCGTGTAGCTAGCTGAACAGTGCGATTCACTCACGCGAGCTTAAGTCGGACCAAAAAATCAAGACAAATCAAATTGGCTTACTTACATTAACATCGCATTATAAATATCTCATTGGATTAAAAATGGCATACGTTTAAATTCGAAACAAGATAAGAGGGCAAAAACGGTGCCGATTTTGTAACCCACTAATCTTTCTATCACATCCGGCGGAAACAGGAACGTTTTAAGATATTATTCCAGGTTCTTGTGTCATTCGCGACTCGGTCTCAATAAGATTATTTACCGAAATACACTGGTGTGCAAAAATTAAGGACGAAGTCGAAAAATTAGCATATCAGCTGAACGAAGAGGCAGAGCGGACAGGAAGATCAATCAGGAGATTAAGTAAGGTGATGTACGGTAGCACATGCGCAGATATGCAGGTAGATGTAGCGGGGGAGTGTCTGAGTAGTATAAAGCATGTTGTCGGTGTAAGATCAGTATTTCTGGCAAAGAGATTGCACGCCGTATAGCAGTTAAAACCACACAGAGTTGCTGCATCAGCGAGAAATGGCGAATAATCAATCTGTTAGACGACATCTGAATGCTTTTACCCGAGGTCGAATCATTGGGAAGTTGGAGGAAGGCCGCAGTGTGACAAGTGTGGCTGCAGAGTTCGGAATTGCTCACCGCATCGTTTTACAACTTTAGAGACAATTTCAAACTACAGGAACAGCTATCCGGGGGTTCAGTAGTGGTCGCCCACGAGGAACCACACCCGCAGATGACCGGTACATTGTCTTACAGGAAAGAAGAAACAGGCGGCACACAGCGGGATAAATCGCCAGACACGACACAGGCGACTGGACGACCGATATCGCGCTTTACCGTGGCCAGAAGACTGCATGGTGGGGGTCTGTTTGCACGACGCCCTGTACGGTGTGTACCTTTAACGCCTGCCCATCGGAGAAGGCGTTCTCTGTGGTGCCGGGAACATCGGAATTGGAGAGACAATGAATGGGGACGAGTACTCTTTACAGATGAGAGCAGATTCAGTTTGAGTAGCGATTCTCATCGCATACTCATCTGGAGAGAGTGGGGAAGCCGCAATCATCCCTCGAACATCATTGAAAGGGACAGGTATGGAGGTCGCGGTGTTCTCGTTTGGGGAGGCATCATGCTTGGTAGTCGTACAGACCTTCACATCTTCGACGCAGGTTCAGTCAACGGGACCCGTTATTGTAACGAGATTCTCCTTCCATATGTGCGTCTTTTTAGAGGCGCTATGGGTCTGCAGTTCCTTTTCATGGACGACAATGCACCATGTCATCGCACAGTAGCTGCCGAGCAGCTCTTAGAGAGTGAGGATATTGAACGTATGGATTGGCCGGCACGATCTCCGGATCTCAATCCCATCAAGCATGTATGGGATTTTCTAGGCAGACGATTGGCAGCTCGTACCTTACCACCAGTAACGATTCGGGACCTTCGATTGGCGCTGCAAGACGAATGGGCAGCAATGCCTCAACAACTCATTGACACCCTCATTCTCAGCATGGGCAGACGCTGTGAAACCTGCCTAGCAGTCAGGGGAGATCCTATCCCCTACTAAAGACCGGATGTTTCTTGCTGGACACCCATCACAGGGATGTTTCGGCCTTCAGTCGCATTGCGCTCCATGCTACTTTTTCAATCAAGCTTCTTTTTATCCCTCTGATTTCTCTTTTAGTAAGTGTTGCTTACATATTACACATCTCCTTACGTATTGGGGATCTTACGGTATTAAATGTGTTGATTTGGAAAGCTTTTGTACAAAGTTATATTGAAAAAACCGTCTCGTCCTTAATTTTTGCACACCAGTGTATATATATAAATGGGAGTCCGACTAAAATCTTCGAATAAAAATCAGACTCTTCAGAAGTCAGGATTTTAAATTGGCGAGGTGGTTGTTTAGGGGTAAGTATTAAAGGGTTAGTGATGAGATAATGGAATTAAAGTCATTTAAACGCAGATACTTCATTTAAGTAAAAAAGAAATTATTTCAAGTTAAAGGGAAAATTTACAAGGGAAATAGTCGTATTTACAAAGGGAAAGAGACATGCAGAAATTAGATTAATTGAAAGTTGAGTTATACCTTTAGAAGCCGGGGAAATTAAATACCTTTCTCATGCTTGGACGCTTGGACTGAAATCGCGCTGGCCGCGAAATGCGCAAAAAACGTGACGTGTTGAACCGGCAGTGGTTAGTAGGCCTATGCCAAAAAATTATTCAAGCCGGAGTTCCGAAAGCTCACCGGACGGCGCTGCTTCGGAATGCGGTACTAAACAAAATTGACATTAATAGTCCTCTGAAAAGGATATGACCCAACCTTTTACAAAATGATTACACGGAAAATCCTACATATATATATATATATATTTGCCTGTTACCTGTTCTTGTTTTAAAATTCATCCTTTTTGATAATAGAAATGTTCTTTAGATTAAAATAGATTTATATTTTACCAAACAGTTACATTTGATTTAACTATAATAAATTACTTTTTTAATAAATTTCTCGAATTGCATTATGCATATCCTTTACTATGTATGGTACATGATTCTTTGTGCGTGCGACTTTCGTTTCTCCTCTTCCTTTTCTGTTTGGAGTGCCCAAAAAGCAAGAGGCAGTCAGAAATGTTTTTTAAAGTTTAAAAAAAATATTCAGGACGGTAAAGATAAAGTACAATGTATATTTAATCGTTTGCAAATAACGGCACTATCAAATTTCAACAATGAGTAACGAAAGATCTATTCAATAGGAACACCGTAATTTCAAAAAAATGGCAACTGTAATATTTTAAACATTATTTGAGCATTGCATTATTATATTATACAGCATTATTATATTATCTATGTCTGTATACATGAAAACAATAATAATAATTCATTCTGTTTTAAATTTTCTGTCTAATAAATGTTTTTTTTTGTTTCCAAATCTGATATAAAGGTACATATTTTTATGTGCGGCCCGCGAGATTATAATGTTTTTTCGAAGTGGCCCGTAAGGTCATTTGGGTTGGACATCCCTGATCTACTTAAAAGGGTCGCAGATGGGACCTAAATTTTCATAGGGGCCACAAAAAGCATTGTTCAAGCTAAGTTTGATTTCAGTTGTCCCTATGATGCTTGAGGTGGGCTGGTTGCATGCTCAGATCTATGCTTATTACGACATGCGTGGACAGTTCGAGCGTCGTCTACGTCAATCGCCCGTAGTTTGAGGAGTCCATATCCAATAGTCTTTATGTCACTTCCTAGGCGGATTAATGGATTTGTGCTTATGTTGCAGATTTGATGTTTTCCGCTTGCATACGTTTCCATAAAGTATATTTCTCTAAATTTATTTCTAATGAATACATGAATTACAGCCTGTATTAGATAACCACCAAGAAACAGGATCCAACTGGTCTATATAAAGTAGTGGATATAAAATCAGAACTTAGCTCATTGTATCATTTAATATCGGACTTGTAATGGACTGTCTCTATTCCAGGGTTTTCCTTAAGGTTGTTTTAATTTTGCTTCCTTCTTTAAGAAAAATTAGGATATGTAAATGATGTTAGGGTTAACTGAGAAATAGGGAGTATAAATATTGGTACCGGAAAGGCCGTGAAAAAGCTGTTCAACCAATAAGTAAGCTTATTTTAATAATATTCAATCCAGTTTTCCGTAGGAAGAACTCGTAACACTTTATTTAGTTAAAGTTTGACGGTCTACTTTAGTGGATGTTCTACGATCCAGATAAACTACATTCATGTTAGGGTCTAGGGAATGAGTAATTTTCGATTATTATACTTTAATTATACGAGAAAGACTGTTACATATTCCACGTGATCCAACACTAACATCAGATCGAGGCAAGAAGGTTGGATGACGTCTGTCGTTAGCCGCAACTTTAAGCACCATCCCGGCGACATTGCAATTTCGCTCTGTTCCATCCTACATTTTAGGGAAAACTCTCCTAGGGGTTATCCTGTAATCCCCCACTCCCCACTCCCTCTTTCCCTTCGAATACTTAGAGTGCTTCCGCTAGAGTTCTCCGGTTTCGAATCCAGTCCCAAAGGTACAGCAGTTAGCATCACTAACCACTATCCCGTCTGCCAAAAAAGTCTTTCCTCCATACATTGTTTAATTATTCAGTGAGAGATTAGTAAATTGAGATTAGTTTATTCCTGTGTTTGGGAGTTGTTATGTCTACCACACCTACAGCTGCATCACTCTCTCAATTGGAAATTTCTCAGGAACGGAAACTTTTTAATTGCGAACACACGCTTCGTGGCTACCGTTACAGCCTCAAAGAGCAAAGGAAATTATTTATGACTTTAAAATTGCAAAAAAACATATATATACATAACATAACTTAAAAGACAACAATACATTTGCTTTTTTCTGGTGCTTTAGTCATTTGTTAGGAAAGAACTAGAAAAAATCAAAGTTTGTCCGCTTTTAGTTCTAATTCATAAGAGATAAATAAACTGCGGGGGAGGTCAAACTTTTTGAAGTAAAACTTCTTTACGCACACTTGACTTGGGGAGAAAGTTGGTGAATGCGTAACGAGAGCGTTACAAAAAGTGAGATTGGGCAAGGCGAACGGAAGTTGAGAGGGAGATATAAGTTAGTGAAGATAAAATTTCAGTCGGTAGTTCGTTTGCGAGTTTGCCAGCGTTATGTGAACGGTGATTTCTTGTTTATTTCGTAATTTCATTTCGTTCTTGACCAATTTTATAAATTAATATTTTGTTCAATACGTTAAATATTCTACGTTTAAAGTGAATAAAATTGTAAATTTATTTTAAAGTTCATATTTATTGAATTAGTAAATTCGAACATAGACATTTTATTACGATATATTCGTGAAATCGATATTGGTCAATCATCAGTTGGTGATATATGTGTTGCTCACTGTGTTTTGGACGATGGAACAAACATCATAATGGTCTTTGTTTACATTTCGCCCAATAACACAGTTAATAATATTATAAAGTTTTTATATAAAAGACTTATTATTTATATTGTAACGTCACTTCTCCGAAACATCAACATCTAGTCGGCTTCTTTGTGGACCCGACACCCACACGTGCATCTTGCAGCTGCAACGCAACCCCTTTTTGACCCCCGAGGAATCTAGCTCGTCGACCGGAAGATGAGGGGAGAGATGCTTTGAACTTGCACGAGAGCGGTGGCCAACGAATCCTCCTCTCACAAAATAGTGGACTCTAACAATCTATAATTAACTTTAATAACTGTAATGTATCATTCTGTAAATAATATTCAATAGTTGTGACGTAAATGAATTCCATATTTAAATTAACCAAGAATACGCTACCGTTATTCTTTCGAACGTTACAGCTTAGAGTTTTGGTGGCAGCGCTTTGGGATAAAAAGTTAGCATTCAGGACCCGTGAGAGGAGGAAATTTTGGGTTTTTACGGACGGACCGCAACGCAGGGAGAAAAAGACATCTTCGGAAGCCGTGCTGCAATTGAATTCAGCTTAGGAGAAGGAGAGCGTCCTGCTCAAAGAAGATCAAACTGATCTATAGTGTTTACGGCCACAGTGTCCGAAGGAAAAGCGATCTTCGCAAGCCGTGCTGAGATTGAATTCATCTTTGAAGCAGTGCCACGAGTGAATTCAAGGCTGGTCAAACTGACCACACTTATTGTTAAGGGTGAAAGATTCAAGATTGGTCAAAAGGACCATTGTTCACACGGAAGAGTTCAAAATCACTAGTGCCATATTACTGCACATAATTTGCTTCTGACAGCAAGCTGAGTACTTCAAATGGATGAGTACTGTTATATTTTTGAGTTGCAAACTGCATATTGTATTAGGAATTTTGGTTAAAATGTTCTTTACAAATTTTGAAATACTTAGTGTTTTTTCTTGCATGAAACAGTGTTATTTTGTTTCTAGAGAATTGTAAATGTATTTCAAGCATTGTGTGCAATTTTAGTTTAAGATTTATTGTGTTTTAAGTCTATTGAATGATTTTGATTATTTTTAGTGTTAAGTTTTTCTTTGTGTATTTCTGTGTATGCATGGGACCAGTGCTATTGTATTAATAGAGAATAGTAACAAAAGTGCAAAATTTAGCGTGACATTTATTTGATATTGTTTAAAAAATGGCTTTCCTCGGTAAAGGGAAAAAGCAAGACATGTTGCAACTTGCTGAGGAATTAGGAATAAATGCCACTTTAAATATGACTGTCCCTAGCATAAAAATTGCAATCACTAACAGTGAAGGTTATGAAGAGGAATTTGTTAAAAATCTGTATGAGACTATCATTGCAAACGGAAAAAGATTGGAGGAGTTAGAAAGGGCTGAAAAAATAAGATTGGAAGAGTTAGAAAGGGCTGAAAAAATGAGATTGGAAGAGTTAGAAAGGGCTGAAAAAATCAGATTGGAGGAGTTAGTAAAGCAGCAGGCATTAAAAGAGAAAGAATTACAGCTGAAATTTGATTTAGAAAGGTTTAAAATAGAATCCGGATTTAGGGTAAACGATGAATCAAACGATTCTACAAATGCATGTTCTGTAACCTCTAATTTAAACTTAAAAAAATTGATCCCAGATTTCGATCCTAAGCAGTCAGATATTAGTTTATATCTAGTGATCTTTGAACGCCAGGCTAAAAGGGCGTCAATAGAAAAGAAAGAGTGGGTGGGGCAATTATTGGGTTTGTTACCCTAGAGATCGTGCAATTTATTGCTCGCGAACCGGAGGAACAAGCCAAAAATTATGATTATGTAAAGAAATTATTACTTAAAAGATTCAAGTTAAATCCGGAGGTCTTTCGGCAAAAATTTGTCCAACACCAGAAAAATTCCGATAGCACCTGGAAGGATTTCACTTTTGAAATTATGAATTATCTAGATGAGCAGCTGATCGGCTTAGAAATAAATACCTTTCAAGATCTTAAAGATCTAATGGTGGTAGATCAATTAAAAAAACGCGCCAATGCTAGTATGAAAGATCATTTTTTAGATAATTGGGCAAACCTTAAATCAGCTACTCAAATAGCAGAACTCTTTGATAATTATGAGGACGTCCGAAAGGTAAATTCGAAACCCATGGGTAGGTGGGGCAGAAATGATAAAATTTTGACATACTCAGGGGTCAAGGAAAAAGAAAATAGATTTGGGAAAACTTCCCCCAGATTAGGAGCTTCTGTTCCGGAGAGTACTAGAGAGAGAACTTTTGAAAAACGCGTGATGCAAAGATGTTATCATTGCAATATGCCCGGACATATAAAAGCCGGTTGCCCTAAATTAATAAAAAACAAAACGACGGAAACTCTCAATAATATTGAAGGAAATGAAAACCCGGATTTTCTTAATTCCTATACAACAAAGGGCTCTGTGAATGGTCACGAGATAGACATTCTTAGAGATACGGGAGCGACAATAGATTTAGTATGTGCAAAATACATAAATCCTTCTTCTTTCTCTGGTGAAAATGTGTGGGTAAAACAACTGTTAAGCCCAGAATTAGTTTGTTTACCTTTGGCGGTCGTGGAAATTTCCGGAAATTTTGGAACGGTGCAAACTAAGGCAGCGGTTTGTGGAAATCACTTAAATCAACACGGTCGATATTTGCTTGGAAATAAAACGGCCGAGCTAATAAAAGGAAATTTAGGCTATAATTTCCTGCCAGTCGAAATATTGAATGCTGTCCAAACAAGGTCTCAAGTCAAAGCGGCTAGAGAAGAAAGGGGAATGGATAGTGGTGATGCTAAAAAAGGGGAAGATGAGGTTATAATTGTTTCTTCGGATGCAGAGGACGAAATTTTAATACTTGCACTCCAGGAATATGTTCCGGAATTAGCGCTGCTAAGGGTTACGCGAGAAAATTTAATCAATGCTCAAAAAATAGCGAGATTAAATCCTTATACGAACAAGCAGCTAGTCAAGTGCAGGCTACCAATCAGGTTTATTCGCTAGAGAAGGAATTATTGGTCAAAAATCGTGAAGATAAGTTAGGTAGCGTGGTGAAGTTAATAGTAGTGCCGGAAGAGTTGCGCGACCCCATTAAATCCTTGTGTCATGAGGGAACATCTGCACACCTGAAAATTACGAAATTCAAAGACAAATTAAACCGATATTTTTACTGGCCGAATTGCTATAGAGATATGGAACAGTTTGTAAAAACTTGCGATCAGTGTCAGAGGGCTGGGAAGCCCAATGATAAAAAGAAAGCTCCACTAAAATTGGTCCCTGTTATTCAGGAGGTTTTTACTAAGCTAAATATTGATGCATGTGGGCCTCTCCCGATCATATCTAAAGGGAATCGATATCTTATCACGGCCATTTGCATGTCATCAAAATTCCCTGAAGCTATTCCGGTGTCTGATATTAGTTCCGTTAGTGTCACAGATGCGCTGTTACACATCTTTAGTCAGATGGGGTTTCCCGTGAAATACAATGTGACCAGTGTACTTCTTTTACTAGTGCTCTGACAACCGAGTTTTTTGAAAGATTCGGATTACTTGTCAGGCATAGTTCTGTGTATCATATCCACAGAGTAACCCTGTTGAGCGATTTCATCGAACGTTAAAACGACTCTTATGATTAGATGCAGGCTCCGAATGGGACAAACATCTTCCGTCAATTCTTTTAGCGTTACGAACTGTATCTCACGAAAGTACAGGGTATACACCGTCAGAGTTGGTGTATGGGAAAAATTTGCAAACCCCAGAGACGTTAGTAATGGAACATTGGATGGAACCGGAAGAAGGTGATCTCGTCACTGAATATATGTTTAAGTTAATAAATAGGTTAAAAAGATGTCAAGAAGTAGCTATAAATAAAATGGAGGAAATGCAAGTTAAGCGGAAAACTTAGTATGATAAAAACGCAGTAAAACGTGAATTTAAGGATGGGGATTTAGTCCTAGTGTTAGCTACATCCAGAGCAAATAAATTAGCAGTGCAGTGGATAGGTCCTGGGACAATTTTAAATAAAATTTCGGAAACGAACTATTTAGTCGAAATCCCCGGCAGACGCGAAACATCTCAAATCTATCATATAAATATGCTAAAACCATATTACAAAAGGCCAGAACACGTTAACGTAATTATTAATGATGAAACGCAAAACTCTCTCGCAGACCAAGAATTAGAAATCCCGTACTTAGAAAACAATTCTCTCGTTTATGATTTCGAGGACGTAATCCAGGCTAGCGAGTTGAACAAACACCCTCACGACAAACAAATGGATCGACTGCGCGAATTATTAATTAAAAACTCTAAATGTTTTTCAAACAATCCCGGTTTAACTAATCTGGTTGAACACGAAATCCAGTTAGTTAGCGATCAACCAGTTAGGACGAAGCCATATCGAATGTCGCACCGACAAAATGAAATCTTAAAAAACGAAATTACCCGAATGTTAAAATTAGGAATCATTGAGGTAGGAGAATCGGATTACATGTCCCCTATGATTTTAGTTGAGGTAGCTGGGAAAGAACCTCGTACATGTATAGATTACAGGAAATTAAACGGGATCATTAGAACGGAATATTTTCCTCTTCCGAATATCGAAGAACGCGTAGAAAAAGTATCGGCGGCTAAATTAATTACCGTCTTAGACCTATCTAAGGGATATTGGCAAATACCTTTGAGTAAATCTGCACAGCGATACGCAGTCTTCTGTACTAGCTTTGGTACATACAGACCCCTAAGGATGAGTTTCGGATTAAAGAATGCTCTATATTTCTTTAGTAAACTCATGGCTGAATTACTTAACGGACTAGAGGATTTCGTTGTCCCGTATCTAGACGATATCGCAATTTTCTCCGATACTTGGGAGTCGCACATTAAACATATGGAAACGGGTTCTGCAGAGAATAAAGAGAGCTAAGTTAACGATAAAACCTTCAAAGTGTAAGTTTGCGCAACAAAATGTCAAATTTTTGGGTCACATTGTGGGTCAGGGTTTTCGCACCCCTTCCGAGATCAAAGTTCAGGCTGTTCTAGAGTTCCCTACCCCTCGCACGAAAACCCAAATACGTGCTTTCTTAGGTCTAGCGGGTTATTACCAAAAATATATAAATCTGTTCTCGGTAATCGCTGCTCCGTTGACGGATGCGTTGAAGGGAAGAGCAAAGGGAGAAATTACGTGGACGACCGAGTGTGAAAACGCATTTCGAGAACTAAAAGGGAAACTAATTGATAAGCCCGTCTTGTACGCGCCAAATTTTGAACGAGAATTCATTGTTCAAACGGACGCTTCAAACGCAGGTATGGGAGCAGTTTTAACCCAATTAACTGAACAAGGTGAAGAGCATCCAATCCTTTACCTGAGTAAGAAATTTTCAGAGGTAGAGAAGCGTTATTGTACGACGGAGAAGGAATGTGCTAGCATTGTTTTCGCAATTAAAAGGTTACATTATTACTTAGATGGAAATTCATTTTTAGTTATGACCGATCACAACCTGTTAGTGTGGTTGAATAGAAACGTTAGTTCTAACCCTAGATTGATGCGATGGGCTTTGGCTTTGCAACCATATAATTTTAGAATTGTACATCAATCGGGTAAAAGTCACAAAATTGCAGATAGTATCAGCAGATCGGTGATAAAAAATAATTAGGAATTGTTAACAATGTTCTCTTAATCATGAATAATAATTGTTGCTTATAATGTTTTTTTTAGTTAAAGATTAATAATTGTATTAATTTTATTTATTTACTAGTACTGTATATCATATCGTATGGAGATGCGTGTCAAAAGATAAAGCCATGAAAAGCAAATGTATTAATATGCTGAATTTTGTGTATAGGGTTTTAAAATATACATGAGTATTTAGTTTACGCAAGAGGCATATTGTGAAAAATATTGTGTGTGTAAGGTTGTACACTTCGCATATCATATCAACATGTCGTTAGTATAATTTTTATTAAGTATTGTGGCGAAGAATATTTTATGTTTAAGGTCTTACACTAGCATTTGATATAACATGTTGTTAGTATAATTGATAATAGGCATTGTGATAGGAGTGTTTGTATTTTTACTTAATGTTATAGTATGTTTTCTTACATTGCTATTGATCATTTTCGTAATATGGATTTGTGTAAGTTCCCTAGCAAGAACACTCACTCACTAGAAATAAGTAATTCCAAATTTAGTTCAGTGTTTTCTTTAGTAGTTAAAATTGCAGCTCAGAAATATAGAGTGGTGCTTGATGAAGGGATGTGTCGGTAATCTGTCAGTTGTCTCATCGTCATTCCATTAAACTTTTCTCAACGGAATAGTTCTATAAGAGAGGGCGAGAGCTGTAACGTCACTTCTCCGAAACATCAACATCTAGTCGGCTTCTTTGTGGACCCGACACCCACACGTGCATCTTGCAGCTGCAACGCAACCCCTTTTTGACCCCCGAGGAATCTAGCTCGTCGACCGGAAGATGAGGGGAGAGATGCTTTGAACTTGCACGAGAGCGGTGGCCAATGAATCCTCCTCTCACAAAATAGTGGCCTTCTAACAATCTATAATTAACTTTAATAACTGTAATGTATCATTCTGTAAATAATATTCAATAGTTGTGACGTAAATAAATTCCATATTTAAATTAACCAAGAATACAATACCGTTATTCTTTCAAACGTTACCATATATACAGTCGAGTAGGCTCTGATGAATTAGGAGAAAACTAACATACGTTGCCACTCATTGTGGCAGCAGATTCCAAAGTTAATTTCGAGTCCGAAGATAGACAACTCTTGGTAAACTTTTTACAAGATAAATTAGAATTACAAATGAATAATAACCGAAATGAGTCTACCATAAGACATGGAAGAACAATCGATGCAGTTTTCTCTGGATATCTTTCTAATTTTCATTCGAAAACACATATATCATTTCTCATACCATAAGCCTGTTGTCTCTGTCTTAGCATCAACCACAGTAATTACTGATGTATCCGATAACGAAAATAATGAATAAAAACAAAAAATCTGTTACACAATATTAATTTATCGAGATGAAAACCCATAATAAATTTAAAATATTTGTAAAAAATTAATATATGTATATATGAATATACATGTGTGTCTATTTTATACATATATAAACATATACACTGGTGTGCAAAAATTAAGGACGAGACGGTTTTTTCAATATAACTTTGTACAAAAGCTTTCCAAATCAACACATTTAATACCGTAAGATCCCCAATACGTAAGGAGATGTGTAATATGTAAGCAACACTTACTAAAAGAGAAAATCAGAGGGATAAAAGAAGCTTGATTGAAAAAGTAGCATGGAGCGCAATGCGACTGAAGGCTGAAACATCCCTGTGATGGGTGTCCAGCAAGAAACATCCGGTCTTTAGTAGGGGATAGGATCTCCCCTGACTGCTAGGCAGGTTTCACAGCGTCTGCCCATGCTGAGAATGAGGGTGTCAATGAGTTGTTGAGGCATTGCTGCCCATTCGTCTTGCAGCGCCAATCGAAGCTCCCGAATCGTTACTGGTGGTAAGGTACGAGCTGCCAATCGTCTGCCTAGAAAATCCCATACATGCTTGATGGGATTGAGATCCGGAGATCGTGCCGGCCAATCCATACGTTCAATATCCTCACTCTCTAAGAGCTGTTTGGCAGCTACTGTGCGATGACATGGTGCATTGTCGTCCATGAAAAGGAACTGCAGACCCATAGCGCCTCTAAAAAGACGCACTTATAGAAGAAGAATCTCGTTACAATAACGGGTCCCGTTGACTGAACCTGCGTCGAAGATGTGAAGGTCTGTACGACTACCAAGCATGATGCCTCCCCAAACGAGAACACCGCGACCTCCATACCTGTCCCTTTCAATGATGTTCGAGGGATGATTGCGGCTTCCCCGCTCTCTCCAGATGAGTATGCGATGAGAATCGCTACTCAAACTGAATCTGCTCTCATCTGTAAAGAGTACTCGTCCCCATTCATTGTCTCTCCAATTCCGGTGTTCCCGGCACCACAGAGAACGCCTTCTCCGATGGGCAGGCGTTAAAGGTACACACCGTACAGGGCGTCGTGCAAACAGACCCTCACCGTGCAGTCTTCTGGCCACGGTAAAGCGCGATATCGGTCGTGCAGTCTTCTGGCCACGGTAAAGCGCGATACTCGGTTGTCCAGTCGCCTGTGTCGTGTGTCTGGCGATTTCTCCCGCTGTGTGCCGCCTGTTTCTTCTGGCCTGTAAGACAATGTACTGGTCATCTGCGGGTGTGGTTCCTCGTGGGCGACCACTACTGAACCCCCGGATAGCTGTTCCTGTAGTTTGAAATTGTCTCTAAAGTCGTGAAACGATGGTGTGAGCAATTCCGAACTCTGCAGCCACACTTGTCCCACTGCGGCCTTCCTCCAACTTCCCAATGATTCGACCTCAGGTAAAAGCATCCAGATGTCGTCTAACAGATTGATTATTCGCCATTTCTCGCTGAGGCAGCAACTCGGTGTGATTTTAACTGCTATACGGCGTGCAATCTCTTTGCCAGAAATACTGATCTTACACCGACAACATGCTTTATACTACTCGGACACTCCCCCATTACGTCTACCTGCATATCTGCGCATGTGCTACCGTACATCACCTTACTTAATCTCCTGATTGGTCTTTCTGTCCGCTCTGCCTCTTCGTTCAGCTGATATGCTAATTTTTCGACTTCGTCCTTAATTTTTGCACACCAGTGTATATATACATACATATAGTTGGAGCTAAAGAAGTGTTTTACTTCAGTCGTGTGATCTAAAGCGCACTAGTTTTTTTCCCTGTATTCTTTTTTGTGCCATGAAAAATGAACGGACTTGAGAAGAAAAACATGTATTTTCTATGCCCACGAATAATAATTTCTGTCATGAATAAAATTTATTGCAGAAATCTGTCCTTCGCTGTATGAAATAATGCTAATAAAAAATAGTAAAGAATCTCAAGGATAAAAAGTAACCCTGGTGAGTGAATATTAACGTCGCACTGTTCAGCTACACGAGGGCTTTTGGCGACAGACCTCGTCATTTTGAACCATGGCCAAGTGACGAGGACGAACCCTCAGCTGGTACTCCCCCTTTCCTAACTACCACACCACACCACACCAACGGGAGGACGTTTGAGCTGTCAACAGATTTAAAGAGCATCGCTCCCCTACACGGCGGGTCTTTAGTGGTACTGGGTTCGAACTCATGACATGTCTGCCATGATCCGATACCTTGACCACTGGGCTACCGTAGCCTCTAAATGACCCTGGTAGTCCAGGGATTACGATCAAAAACTCATGGTCGGTGGGTCGCGGGTTCGAGTCATGGTGCCACTTACTACTCGGCGTGTACTGGGGGAGGGGTGATGCACGCTAAATCTGTTGAGGCTCAAACTAATCCGTTTGGCTTGGAGTGGTAGTTTGGAGAGTGGGATGGGAACACAGGTACGTCGCTTGACCATGGGTCAAAATTTCGACGTTCGTCACCAGCAGCCCTCATGTTGCTTTACAGTGAGACTTTAAAAAATATTCACTCCCTCGAAATCAATATTTATTTTAAGGAGCCCTTCCCTGTATGAAATAATTGAAATTACAAAAAAAAAAAATGAATCTCAAGAACAAAAAAATACTTCCAATCGTGCGAAGAATGGCCGTGAGGATGGAATAGCACAACTTACTTTCCACTTTATGATAGGGGAGCATTCCGTGTTCGACAATCGATCCACCAATTTCAATCGTGTGAATCGTTAAGCGTGAAAAATAAGGCTTCGAAATAACAACTGTTGTGTTCTTTACTGAGTTAAGTCGGATTCCCGACAACGCGACGCCCCAAACTAACTGTCGCGGTCGGTTAAATTGGATTCAATGGTCCAAAAAACGAACCGTGATTGGATGATTTATCACTCAAGCGTTCTAAGTCCTTTTTCACAGAGGAAAAAGATAAAAAAAAATCAACTCTTTTGTAAGGTTAAATTTCCTAATATGTCCTCAATTATCTTTTTTTCCCAAAGCATTGGAAAGTAATATTGTTTATAGCCAGGAATATGTGTGTGTGTGAGTGAGATAATATTAACGTCGCACTATTCCTTTATACTCGGGCTTTTGGCGACGGACCTCATAATTTTCAGCCATGGTTAAGTGATAAGGATGACACCTCAGCTGGTACCCCCCCTCTCCTAACTACCACACCAACGGGAGGACGTTTGAGCTATCGACAGATTGAACGTGCATCGTCCCCTACACGGTGGGTCTTTAGTGGTACTGGGCTCGTACTCGTAATAAGTCAGCTACGATCCGATACCTTGACCACTAGGCTACTGCGGCCACTTATAGCGGGAAAGGCGGTGAGATATCTTTGTTTGCATTCTCCCCGCTCACAGTTTTTTCCAACACATAACGGGGGCCGCGGTAGCCAGGTGGTCAAGGTATCGGATCATGGCAAGCATGCCATGAGTTCGAGCCCAGTATCAGTAAAGACCCGCCGTGTAGGCGACCGATGCACGTTAAATCTGTCGACAACTCAAAGGTCCTCCTGTTGATGTGGTGGGGTTGTTAAGAGAGGGGTGTCAGCTCAGGTGTCGTCCTCGTCACTTGTCCATGGTTCAAAATGACGAGGTCCGCCGCCAAAAGCCCTCGTGCAGCTAAACAGTGTGACGTTAATATTCACTCACTCACTCACTCATTCCACCCTCCATGTGACCCAGCCCGATATCACCTTACACAGAACCATTGATTGACGAACGCATTATCGATTTTTCTTTTATTTTTGTAGCTGTCTAATAACTCGATCTATGCACATATTTAAAATTTTCGTCCACTTTGGATGAGTCCTTCTTGGAACCTCGCTTGTAATAGGATGGAGAGCATTTTAGATACAATAAAATCCAAATCAAAGGATTCGAAATGCACGAAAACATTCAAAATGCAGTAAAATACAAACAAAAGAAATGAAAATAAAATATAATCCAAATAAAATTAGTTGGCAAATGCAATAAAATATTTTAATGAAAGACTCTTGAAATATTAGTTATTTAACACATCATAAAAAAAAAAGCTAAAACATTTTTTTTGACAATTTGAGATTTTTACATTTTTAAATTGTATAGATTTTAACCTTTCTAAAAATACCTTACTTTAACCTATAGGGTAATTAGAAGCCCTTAAAACTATTTTTAAATCATCTTTGAAACTGGGCCACGCCCATTTGAATGGCGAGAAATGTAAACGAAGTACTTAGTTTTTGTTTAAAAGTTGAACGTCTGATGTAAACCAAAACATGTATCTTTTATTGTAAATTGAGCTTTTTATTTTTTTGTTTCATAGCCAATTAGAAGTCTCACTGTATACATTAATATCAATTTATCTCAAAATGTAAATTTTGATGTTCAATGTTTTCTGAGAAACCACTGTTCACAGGTATGCAAATTTTTAATGATACATATTTAGAAGGATGGCTAATATGTTCTGAAATGAGATTTTTGTAAAAACTCAAAAGTTTACTTTTTACAAATTTTTTTATGTGAAAAATGAGTCAAATTTCACTGTTTGATAAAATATTTTATAAATTATGAAGAAACTCAAAATTAACTAAAAGCTCATATCAGTTTAATGAGAAAGGTGTACTTTTATTGTATGAAAAATTCCAAGCATGTACATATAACAGATCTTGGGGAAAAGTACATCGAAAACAGCCAATTTAACATTGCCAGTGTATATATATCGAGAGAGGTTTTCAACTCCTCTTAATGGATTTCACTAAGCATTAAAATCCCATTTTTTGTGTGGCCGCGGTAGCCGAGTGGTATAGGTATCGGACCGTGGCTTGCTTTGTCACGGGTTCGAACCCTGTACCACTAAAGACCCGCCGTGTAGGGCAGCGATGCACGTTAAATCTGTCGAGAGCTGAAACGTCCTCCCGTTGGTGTGTTGTGGTAGTTAGGAGAGGGGGTGCCAGCTCAGGTGTCGTCCACGTCACTTGACCATGGTTCAAAATTACGTGGTCCGTCGCCAAAAGCCCTCGTGTAGCTGAACAGTGTGACGTTAATATTCAATCAATCAACCCATTTTTTTGTACCCCCTCGTCTTTACGAAAGCGCTGAGCGTTCTCAATTGATCTCTCAAAGTCATAGACGCCCTGTCAATCAATTTACAGTATTTCAAACGGTCCAAACACGTGTATCAAGTTCTGAAGTATTTGGCTCTTTTATTAATAGTCATCAACGCTAGAGGGAATGATGTTGTTGTTACTAATACCACCTGATCGGCAAAGATTAGATCGAGGCCCAAGAAATTCATTATGGCTAAGGGCTAAATGACGCCTATCACAGACGCAGCTTTGAGCACCATGCAGGTGACAGTACGATTTGGCTCAGGTCCACCCCAATTTAGAGAGAGAACACCCTGGAGGTGGTCAGAGGCCTCCCACTTGTCTTCCCCTTCCAACAACCTCACGAGAGGACTTCAGGCTCGACGGCTATTTAGAGTACCCCCATGCCACCAAGGCACTATACATTCACAAACATCCATGTCTTCCCCGGGATTCGAACCTAGACCCTACGGCACAGCCGTCAGAGTCGCTAACCACTATACCGGATGGGCTACAGAGTGAATGATAAGATTCGATATTTCGCGATAGTCAATACTTCATTTTTAGTTGTGTGAAATATGGCGTCAGTTTCAGGTTTTCGAAATCTAAAGGAGAGTGAGATGCCAAATAACAACAATGTGTATGTTATGTAAATATACATGGACATTCTTAAAAAAAAGTGTTATATTTTAGTGCTAATTATTTTGATTGATTAATTACTTGTTATATATTATCGCCTACGATTTATTATTTTGATTACTTGATTAGGGCAAAATAACAATCACTATACTAAATGTACGTTTCTTAAAAAAAAACACCGCTTCCTCCACTATGCGTTTTTTAAAAGAAGCGCGTCTTTTGGAGGAAGCGAAAAAACCCAACGCTCGGGGAGATGGATCCTAAAGGCGAAAACTCACGTAAAGGTTAGAGTTAAATTCCATTCTTTATTACATAGCAAACATAAAATGGTGAGCTTCTTAATTCTATCTACAGTCAGTCAAAAAAGTATTGGGACACATACCAGTTCATAGATTTTTATCGTAATATTTTACTTTAACATACAAATGAAACCAAAAAAAGAAGTAAACGTTATTTTGTTAAATACAAATAATAATAATTTGAACAAAACTCACATACGTTAATGCAATTGTGGTTAAAATTGAAAATAAAAGAAATCGAGTTAAAAAACGGGCTCAAAAAGTATTGGGACACTTCCCAATAAATTAAGAAAAAAATTCAAACTTATATAGATATTAATATCTTGTTGAGCCCTCTTTGCTTTTTGTGACCTCTCGAAGTCTATTTGGCATGGATTGGAGCAATTTTTTGCAAAACGATCTGTCGATTTTGGTCCACTCTTCGACTAAATATTTTCACAAAAACTGCTTGCTAGAAATTTTGTGCTCATATAGTTTTTGCTGCAAATTATCTCACACATGTTCAATGGGATTTAGGTCTGGACTTTGTGCAGGAGTTTTAATAACTCTAAGACAGTGGTGGCCGCGGTAGCCGAGTGGCATAGGCATCGGATCGTGGCTGGCTTTGTCACGAGTTCGAGCCCAGTACCACTGAAGACCCGCCGTGTAAGGCAGCGATGCACGCTAAATCTGTCGAGAGCTGAAATGTCCTCCCGCTGGTGTGGTGTGGTAGTTAGGAGAGGGGGTGCCAGCTCAGGTGTCGTCCACGTCACTTGACCATGGTTCAAAACTACGTGGTCCGTCGCCAAAAGCCCTCGTGCAGCTGAACAGTGCGACGTTAATCTTCACTCACTCACTCACTAAGACAGTGGTAGAGGACCCATTACTTGCAAATATCTGCAGTATGTCACGGGTCATTATATATATCTTCGTACAATTTAAAATACCCTGAGATTCCCAGCTTGCACACGCTTTGCTTTAAATTTCGCTTGAGAATGTCAAGATAGACATATTTATTAATTATACATCAATAAAATTAAGTTCCCAAAACCAGAGCTTGCCATACAGCCCCAGACAACTTGGTTACTCTTTTTATATTTGACAGTAGACAATAAATTTTTGACATGCATTGCTGTATTTGATTTCCACCAAACTTTTTGCTTGCCATCCGATCCAAAAATGTTATATTTGCTTTCATCAACAAAAATTATATTTTCCCAATATTCTGTTGGCCGTGTGTGTTACATGCACTTTAGCTAATGTCAACCTAGCTTGTCTATTTGCTTTGCTGATGTAGGGCTTTCTTTGAGGTACTCTGCCATGATACTTATGTTTTCTTAAAACATTTATGACAGTTTCAGGCAGTGGCGTAACGGAAAATAATTGGGCCTTCCCGCAAGGTCAGATCTTGGGCCCCTAGCCGGATATATATACAAAGAATTGCAAAACCATAACATAATGTACCTTTACACATCACGTAAAAATATTTAAATACTAAACTTATAACTGAATATAAAATCAGCATGTGTCCGAGTAAACAAAGTAAATAACGTTCAACATTAGAGAGTATTTATAGTATTTAAAAAATGGAAAATCTAACAACAGTCGACTGATAACCTGGTAACTTAAATAAAAACGATACACTAAGAAAAACACAAACACTGTAAAATAATATTTTCGATTTCAAATCCTTATGATAGAAAAAAAGGTATCACTCACCAAATTTTTCGTTTATGAATCTCGGGATGAGCTTGACCTTAAGTTCGATAAAATTCTAGCATAAACTGTCAAAAAGTCAGACACAACCACTGTTACTAATAAGAAAGCATGGGCACAAAAAAGAATGCGCTCGCAGTACCACTCAGGTTGAACTACAAAAGTAACTAGTTCGTTGGGTTGTTCGCGACACACACTACTAGCTAATATACAGCACTACACTCAAGAAGTGAATCACAAAAGAAGCGATTGACGTCTCCCATTTTTCTTAGCAAAGTCGGTTATTAATTCATTCAATTCAATTTTTCTTACTTCTTGTTGTTCAATACTTATCAAAGACAAATAGGAGAGCCTCTCTTCTGACATCGTACAACGTAGATAATTTTTTATTAATTTTAATTTAGAAAATGTCCTTTCCGCCATTTCAGAAGTAACCAGAAGAGTCAAAAACAATAAAACTGCAATACATACATCTGGTAAATTTGGCGCAGCAAACTTATTTTGAATCATCAAAAAATTACCTAAATCTTTTATCAAATTTAGCTTAATTATATCTTCACTAAAACTGCTTTTAGAGAGACAATTTGATTTGGAAATTCCCTAGATAGATCGAGGCTGTATACTTTTTGAAGATTATTGGCTTCATTATATAAGAGATCATTTGTAGTGCTTACAATAATTTTGGGAGAAAGAAAACTGAATGATTTGTAAATGCCATTCATACTCTCAAAGCGATTTTTTAATTGAGTAGTAAAAAGATCAATATTGGCCTTAAAAACATCCACCTCAAACAATCGTTCTCTGTCTTGCAGTTTTTCATCAGCATTGAAATCATTGAAAAACTGTCTCTAACTTTTCTATGTTTCTTTTTTTCAAACTCCGGGGTGATACCCCATATTTTAGCCAAACCAATAGCTTCTTCCTTTATATTAGCAAAATTGTTACGAAGATTCTCGATAGACGTTAAGCTAGAATTTAACATGTTCTTAGCCTTTTCCAAATCTATTTTTGGTGATTGTAATGCTTTTGAAGTTAAATTTATACTTTGTAAAATTTGATATTGGAAAATTAGCAAAAAAAAAAAAAAAAAAAATTGAAACTTTTCCATATGTTTTTTTAATCGCTAAAACTTCCTGTTTCTCGTCTTGCTTAGTACTGGTTAGTAAAATATTTGAAAGTACTTTTAAAATCGAAATGCAATAGTAGCGAATTGATATTACAGAGTCAAATCGAGATGACCACCTTGTCGTGCATAATGATTTAATAGTCTGCTGAATGTTCTCGTAATTCTGCACAATTTTCAGAACACTACCTTTTAATGCTGAGCCCAAAAAATGTGTAAATTTTTTGACAAAAGTCATTAAGTTCTCTTACATGAGGCACGTTATTACATGCATCGTTTAGAACAAGATTGAGGCTGTGTGTTAAACAGTGAACGTAATTTACTCTTAGTTGTTTGTCCTTAATTAATTTCTGTAATCCCCCACACATACGCTCCACTCATGTTGGCTGCCCCATCATATCCTTATCCTCGACACTTCGCCAAATTAATGTCCAGTGTATTTAGAAAATTTAACACATCACTTTCCAAACTTTTTGCAGTCTGATTTGCCGCCTCAATTAAGCCTAAGAACGTTTCGTTAATTCTGATATCTGGCTCATTATCATCATTAACATCATTTGTTACATAACTTATTATAATACTTAATTGATCTTTTTTTGAAATATCCTGTGCCGTGTCCAGAATAATAGAGAAAAAAGAACATTACCTTATATTTTTAACAATATTTTCTTTTATTCTAGAGCCTATAATAGCAATAAGTTCATTTTGAATTTTTGGGCTAAGATATTTTTGAATTTTTTTTTCTGACAAATGAACATTGAGAAGAGGGTCATATTTAGACAAGAGGTCTATTATATATTCAAAAAATTTCCCCTTTCAGTCGAATCTCGAGTTTCTCTCTCGATGTCCCCGAAAAGGAAGATTGCATATCGCTAGAGTCATTGTAACGTCTATGGTTCTTCGTAAGATTTGGCTAACCTTATTTTCTTTAAAATTGCATTTCAATAATGAATCCACCATTTTATTTTGTTTCCAGGTGTCATATGTGTGACATACTTGGATATAAATTATAGAATTTTCATTCTCTTTAATTTTTTTTTATATTCTTTGCCAATCATTCAAACCTTCACACCAGGCTTCTTTAAAATACATATTTGTTCTATCAGCGAAAAGCCAACAGACAGTGGTACAAACAATTGAGGATACACCTTACTCTTTTGCTAGATAAATCCAACTTTCAATCGAAATAACACATTAACTAGAAGTGCAAACGGGTTTTTATTTTCACACGTAACAAAAGGGTTAATTTACAGTAAAAATAACGAAAATCAACAATAAAAAATATCTAAAATTAAAAATTTCACAAGCATTTGAAATAAACATAGGCAGATCTTTACCTCAAAAAATTTAAGATACACCAATGAAATTTGTATGCCATATCACATTTAAAGACAGTGTCAATATTTGGTTGCATGTCCTTTGGCTTTTATAATGTCCTCCAAACGTCTTGGTACCGATTCGACCAATTTTTGGTGATATCTGGAGATATTTTATCCCATTCTTGTAACACTTGCTTTAAATGGGCTTTCTTCCTAATTTGGTGTTTTTGGACCGATGTTTCGAGTGTGGCCCACAAATGTTCTATGACATTGATGTCAGGGGACTGTGGTGGTGTGTACAATTGCTGTTTACAATGAAAAAGAAACCACATTTTGACATTACGTGCCGTATATTTGGGGTCGCGTTGTCTTGCTGGAAAATAAAATTTCCTTCTAAACCCAATTTTTTTGCACTTTCTTTAAGATTGTTGTTGAGTATATCTATATAAAACTTATGATCCATTATGCCATCTATAAAAACTAAATTTCCTACCCCATTTGAAGCCATACAACCCCAAACTATGACGGAGCCACCACCATGTTTAACTGTAGGACGTAATTTTTTTTGGATCCAAAGCGGTGTTCGGCTTTCTCCAAACGGTGCGACGGCCATCACTTCCAAAAATGTTGAATTTACTTTCGTCACTAAATATAACTTTCTTCCAAAAGTTATCTGTCTTCAATTGATGAGTTTTTGCAAACTCCAAACGCTTTTTCTGATTTTGTAAACTTATGAAAGGTTTCTTTCTAGCAACTCGACTGCTATATCTAGCATGTCTAATCACATTTCTCACAGTTTCTGCACTTACACTTCTGCCCATTATTTGAGAAGTTTCTACAGCTAGTTTGAATGCACTTAGTTTAGGATCAATCTTGATATCTTTCAAAACTTTCCTTTTGGCTACATCACTCAGAATAATTTTCCTTCCTCTTCTACTTTTATTTTCAATTAATCCATCGCTTTTAAATCTTCCAATGATTTTCTGGACACACGAGTGGCTTCTACCGACAATTTTAGCTATTTCACGGATAAGATTTTCCTTTCTTAAATAACTTTAATATAAATTTTCTAGTATTAATTAGACCAGTATTAATTTACATTAATACTGGTCTCCCTCCGAGGACCCATTTTCCATTTAAAATAGCGGCTTTAAATTCACATAACCATCTTCAAAAGACAAAAGTAGCAGTCGAAAAAGTTTAAAATAAAACTGGCCAAACTTTGGCTAGTATAGTAGCAAGCAGAAAAAAAATCTAGTAGTAGTTAAACAAACATTTCATTGGTCCCTTCGTCGCGGAGCTTACAGCAAATTAAAATGTTTTTTGATTTGGTTATTGGATCTAAGATATCTAATAGGCGATCAAAGTTTTGATTTTGAATGATGTTAGATCGCCAATTTGAAAATTGCTTAAAAATTTGATTGAAAAAAGGTAAAGCTAATTTTGTAAAATTCTACGTTAATGGCGTCAGTCTAGCTTTGCCCCCCTCCCCCGCACGTCGGGGGTGTACGTTACACCACTGGTTTCAGGATTTACTGATTTTCCGAATCTACTTTTACATTGCAAAGTCATTTTTAAATCACTAGTTCTTGAATTAAAATGTGTACTTGTCTCACAATCCACCTCTCTTCACGTTCATTAAATATCCTTGAACGCCCTGATCTTTGCTTGTTTTCAACACTGTTTGTTTTCTTGAGCCTGTTAATGATGTTAAAACAAGTAGACTTACTTAATTTCAATATTTTTCTTATACAGGGAATTGATTTCCCCTTTTTCCAATGACTTTTTACGAGATTTCGCACATTAACCAATATATCTTTGTTTCTGGCCATTTTTTCTATAAATAATCTTATCTGTTGAAACATTTGTGTTTAAACTTCTAGCCTAAAAAATTGGTATGAAATTTACTTCTATTGATGCGCTGTATATTTGTTAAATTTCTCATTTCGAAAGTGTCCCAATACTTTTTTGACTCCAGTGTGCCTTTGAATTACATTTGAAAAGCTAGATCAAATTATAATTCTGTAATACTATATAATAAAATTTTCCTTATATACTGTACACCAAATGTCAAAATATTACTAAATTCATTTTGTTTTTGTTTTAATGTGATAAATGTGGGAGACAACAAGGGTCCAAGACATTTGTCTTTCTTCTGGTTTATTTGAAACGTAACAAAAATTAATTAAAAATGTAGCTAAATTGCTAACAAATAGATTTCCATGACGTGCCGACGGGAACGCCTGCTCGCGCACCCCCAGTCTCTTTTTCTCTCTCCTCGTTCCCTTCAAAAACAAAGTTCGTGTTAAACATTGGATCAGCTGCGCCTGCGTGCGAAGATTACGTGTTGTTTGTTCTTTGGAGTTTTGTTGAGAGATTCAATTGGGTGGCAGCTCCACAGCCGATTCCACATAAATATTTTTCTAAATGGTTCTACAGTTATGCATGCCAAGTGTCCCAATGCTTTTTTTGAGTGACTGTATAATGTTTTTTTTCCCTAATGGCAGATTATGAACAGTTATTAACAGAGTTATTCAATCTACCTAATACATCACCGAAAGCTGAGTGCACCGCCATATTGGCGGATACCAATCGCCGCAGGTAATTTTGACGCCCAGTTTCCTCGGTAGAGGGAGGTACCTGAGCTCTGACGATGCAAACCTGTACAAAGATTTAATTTTGCCTAGAGCATCCCTAGAGATCTTTTACATGCCGTATAATCAATCATACGACATGACCGCTGTCAATTTTCTGCATCATGAAAATCCACCGACTTGGGCCGGGGTTCAAACCTGCAACCTTGGATACTGAAAGCCAGCGACAAAAACCAACCCCGCTACCCAGCCGACTTAGTATCTATAATGTACTACATCATATACTCCAGTTTCCAATTTAGGATTGTGCTTTTTAAGAATAAATAATTGCAATCTTTATTGATAAATTTTAGCACAATATATCTGTTGTCAATTTTAAAAATCGCTCAAAAAGGCATTCGGTACCGTTTTGTATTTTATGTACTAGATCAGGAGAATGCGTTATTTTTTCATTTCCCATCCATTTTTTCAGTGTTTGTCTGCATTCGTTACACATCTATTTCCGAGACATAAAACAACTCTGTTACTTCAAACATCAATGAGGAGACATACACGAAATTGTACCCTCTTCAAATATTCTGGGCAATTGAAGATCACTTCTTTTTTGTCACTTTCGAATGTTTCCTCTTAAAGAAACGCTCTCCGGGCAGAAAAATGATGAAGAAATGTCGACTGGAGAGGAGAAAAGAGATGAATTTCATTTTATAACGGCTGAAAACATTGGCCCCTTTTCAACTTCAAACATTCCATTTGGACATTTTTTTTTCCCACGACTTCTTGAAACGTCATTTTTTTCATTCTACCTTTGATCTTTCACTTTTGAGGAGGAGAAAAAAAGAGGGTTTTTTTTCTGAGAGAATATTCGTTCTTAAATTTTGTGTTTTCATTTTTCATTTGCAAAAAGGAGAAATAAACGTAAAAGGATATGGGAAGCTCGCGAAAACATAACTATATTTTTTTACGATTTCAAATGCGTAGAAGCGAATTTTGTGAAGACAACTTAAAAACGAAATGAAAAAGTAACTGTATACAGAGCTCGAATGTTTTAAAATATTATTTTCGAAAACCATTCTTATGTATTTCGATATATCTTTTCTGTAAAATTGCTCTTTGCATATGATTTTTTTTTTGCGTACGCATATTTCAAGTACAGCAAACTAAACAGAAGTAAGCTTTCCCCTTCTTTTAATTAAAGGAGTAATTGTTAATATTGTACTAAATTAAAGGACTGAGGAAAAAAGCATCTTTCCGAAAATTTTAAATTTATTTCTAAAATTCTTCAAGGGAATCAAAAGTCATTGATTCGTGTCGTGTCCGCAGTAACTTAGTGGTCAAAGTATTGGATCGTGGTTGGCATGTCACGAGTTCAAGCCCAGTACCACTTAAGACCCGCCGTGTAGGGGAGTGAGGCACGTTAAATCTGTCAAGAGCTCAAACGTCCTCCCGATGGTGTGGTGTGGTAGTTAGAAGAGGCGGGTACCTCGTCACTTGACCACGGTTCGAAAGTACGTGGACCGTCGCCAAAAGCCCTCGTATAGCTGAATAGTGCGACGTTAATATTCACTTACTCACTCACTCACTGATTAGATAAGAAACTAAAAAATCAATGTGTTTTCTATTCTTATTCTCTGAATCAGCATACAGAATATAGAAACAGTAAGAAAATGGGGTTTTTTTTTCAAAAAATATTTATAATTTTTAGAGAAAGTTTTAAATGGGCTTATACGAACAATTATAAAAAATTATCACCGTAATATTTTTGAGAAAAAAAATATAAAACAAATAGATTGTGGATTGGATGAAAAAAATATTCAGACCTAAAGATCCAAAAATGCTATTTAAACAGCGCCTCGACGTCGAACATAGTGCAGGATGCTTATGAGGAAGGAAGAAGTGATCTCTCTTGTTTTCATCCTTGCCTGCCGCTTAATCCTCGTTTTAAAAAAAATATCGTTCTATTTAACTACTATCGAAATAATAAAGGTCAGGAAATATTATGATAAAACCCTTTTTTTAATTGCGAGATTGAAACTTATTGAGAGAGATCACTGACACCAGTTATAGAATCAAAATATGCCCAGAGTGTGAAAAAACTTAAACATTGAAAAATATTAACCAGTTTACTGTGGCGCTTCAGATTGTGAGTGTGCAATTGTGTGTGTGTGTCACGAAAATCAAACAATGACGAGTATACTCGTCAATCACAGAGTAAGTAGCGCTGTTAAAATATTGGATAAAAAAATGGATTTTATAAAATTGCATATTTTGTTACTAATACTTGTACTATGAGGGGGGCTGTGTACGGGGCTATAAAGCAATTTAGCTTGGTCGTGGGTTCCTGAGACCGTGGGTCTTTACGACCTTAAGTTTTTATGGATATCTATGAATTTTAGAGACCATCAAAATTCTCGGACAGAAACCAAAACACACAGATTTACTTCTTCCCTCACTGACAAGATATTTTCTACTTGTCTTGACACTAAGGAAGCTCTGGAGAGGTGCTATAGGGTTGATCGTAGTCTTACCACAAACCATTCTTCCTTTTCCCACCTCAATAAAAAAACTGCTCTTTAATTAGCACGGCATTGGGCTCTAATGTCAGCACATGGTTCTACCATCAAACAATTGGCATTTACACCTCTCGATAGCTAGGTAACTTCATGCCAACAGCTATCAATAGGCTCAGCTCGTGGTCAGCATCGTACATTTGTCCTATGACTGACCATACCTGAAGGAGCACTATTTCAATCAACTTTCCGACTTTTGTTCTTGCCCTTTTTAGGCTAACATCTAAAAAACATTATCATCGCACTTAAATAAATTCGTTATGCGAACTTATAGCGAACTTCAGTCAGTGCATTACGGGGACGCATGAATCATCTTAAGTTTTTCATACTTTTTATTTATTTGTTTTTCTCCATATAAAATATCTCCATATCTCCATTTTCTAAATATCTTGAAATTTGAGAATACATTTTGTTTTTCTCAAAAATTACAATTTAAATAGTCAATGGTCACTACTTTTTACGCATGAGGAGTATATTCGTCAATACACAAAAATCCTGCAACTTCTCCATGACGAGTATTCTCGTCAATCACAGTTAACTGGCTAATGAGACCCATACATAATGTATTTCAATCCTGGAGTACATTTGAATTTTATTTTGTTTATTTTTTTGTATTTTTTCAATTGCCCAAAAGAAAACTGGTCACAATTTTCCCCATTTAAAACCAGAATAGTAACGCATAGTATTGCACATTCCTTAGCTAATTTCCACACCATGGAGCAGTATTGCGGCGGTCTCTACCAAAATACCCATTTCCTATTAGGAAACGTCTGAACGTCATGGAGTTTTGAGTGGGAAAGTATCCCCGACTGGACATACCGGTGTTTATGCTCTAAGGGAAGTTAACCTTTGGCCTCCATTGATCTAGCCGATAGTGAGGCGGCCAGCGGTTCCCACGCCAACCACCTGCTTCAAAGTCCACCACATGAGGGGGACTTGGACCAATAGTGGAATAGTTTTCCCGGCAACGTCCAAACAGAAGTGATTCTGCATCACGTGTCACTTTTGTGGGCGTGGCGTATTCCACTTTTAAGGAGGGCCTCCTCTACAAATTAATAAAATATAAAATTCCACCCCCACTAATTCTCCTCTTAAAGTCTTATATTAATGACAGATCCTTTACGGTTAAAATTAACAGAACTTACTCTCTAACCAAATCGGCAAAAGCCGGTATTGCCCAAGGATCTATCCTTGGCCCTGTTCTCTTCAACCTTTATGTTAACGATATTATTAAAAGTACTAACACAATGATTTGTATGTATGCAGATGACACTGCAATTCTAAGCAGACACTACGACCCTGACACACAAAAAATATTAATACTCATCTGGCTCACCTGGAAAAATGGTTCTCCGTTTGGAAAATAGCCCTGAATACTTCAAAAACTGAAGCAGTATCCTTTTCTCAAAAGCGTCCACCCCCTGAAATTACGCTCCAAAATCAAAGAATCCCCTGGTCTCAGCACACCAAATATCTTGGTGTTATAATTGATAAAAACCTCACGTTTAGACAACATATTACACACATTAGAAATAATTTTAAAAATGCTTTGCGTCAACTTTATCCCCTAATCGGCAAAAAGTCTAAATTGAATAGACATAATAAAATGCTTATCTACACTCTGATCTTAAAACCACTTCTGACATATGCTTCTCCAATCTGGGCGCATGCAGCAAGAACCAATATCAACCTCATTGAAAGTTCTCAAAATACAATCTTAAGAATAATACTCGATGCCCATTGGTATATGAGAAATGAAGATATAAGAAAATCATGTAACATCCCAACCATCAGACAAAGTATCAGAAATATCGCAATTAACTTCTTCAGCAATATAGATGGGCATGACAACCCAGCCATCAAAGCCATCTCTAAATATCCTACATACCCATTCATTCGAAGGCCAAGAGATATCTTGGTCGATCCCAATTTTAACTAATTTAATTATTTATATCTTTTATTTTACTTATTCCTTTTCTTTTTTCGAATTTAATTTCTTCACTGCGATCCAACACTGTTGAATCGCAGAATGCTCTGATTGGCTTCCTTCTCTAGCAAAGTCTTATACCCCATTACCCGAACTCCTGGCTCGGCCAATGAATTTGCTTCCTATCTCTCTCCAGCCCAAAACCCCACCCCCTGATATTTTTTCCCGCACTTTCTGATCTCGGTTCTTGCTGCAACCCGATTGGCCAATGTAACTCCGCCCACTTAATGGACGCATCAACTTCGATTTTCTAGCTCTTAAAAGAGCTTTTTTAATCTCTTTTAATTTAAATGTTTTTCATCCAGTTAATTTTTAAATATTACAGAACTACTCATATTAAATTTTCATTTAAATTAATATTTTTCTAAAAAGGGCAATGGTATAATTCTGTACAGCATCTTAAAATTCCAGGATAGGAGATTAGAGTCCGGAAGGACTAAGAGCTCCTACAGTCATCCCAACGACACACTTTTAAGGAGACACCCAATGGGGAAACCCAGAGACTCTCGAGTCGCTACAAAGCTTGACAAATGCTAGAGATACATTTCTACAAGCTTCAATACTCTACGATGCTCCATCACTCTCCGATTGATATCCAGATTAAATTGTACTATGTCACAGTCACCTCCCAACTACGAGCATTCTCATGCCGTCCTAACGTTGCCTTTCACAGGAGGGATCCGGCTTTAACAGAGACTTCAACAGCTCCACCCATTAGCAACACCATAGCAGTATGAAGTTTCATGGCCATTTAAAAGTTTTCTTGCTGCGAAAAACTTTACGAATTTACTACGCAAAACTAATGTTAAAAGAAAGAGAAAATTTAATTTAAACCACACATGACTTCCAAGTTGCTTAAAGTCTTTGTCAAAAAGAGATCTTAACCCACCTTAAGTTTTCTGTGGAGTGAAATGGTCAGTCTTTTGACCACTTGAATGAGTGAGTATTTATTAACGTCGCACTGTAAAGCATCACGATGACCATTGGCAATGGATCTCATAATTTTGAACAGCGATCGAGTGACGTCCGCGGTAGCCGAGTGGCATTGGTATCGGATCGTGGCTTGCCGAGTCACGAGTTCGAGCCCAAAGACCCGCCGTGTAGGGAAGCGATGCACGTTAAATCTGTCGAGAGCTGAAACGTCCTCCCGTTGGTGTGGTGTGGTGTGGTAGTTAGAAGAGAGGGGGGTGCCAGCTCAGGTGACGTCCACGTCACTTGACCATGGTTCAAAATTACGTGGTCCGTCACCAAAAGCCCTCGTGAAGCTGAACAGTGCGACGTTAATATTCAGTCAGTCAGCGATCAAGTGACGAGTACGACACATGAGCTCCCGTCTCCAAACTATCCTCACCAAGCCAATGGAAGAACTTTCAACATCGACAGGTTTAACCTGACATGACACGAAATTCTCTCATTTCTTTGTCGGAAGACCAAGGGATGTCCTGGTCAATCCTGATTTCATTTAATTATTCCTTATTTTATCTGTTTTCTCTATTATTAAAATTTTTCTTCACTCAAAATCTTTCCCTGCTATCCAACCCTGTTGAAATGCAGGATCATTCTGATTGGCTCTCCACTTTTCAGAATTACTTATACCCTATTACGAACTTTCGTCTCGGCCAATAGGAACGCTCCCTCTCACTTTCTGATCTGAACTCCTGTTCTATGCTAATTTTCCCGCGCTTTCTGATCTTCGTTTCTTTGCTGCAACCGGATTGGCCAGAATAACTCCATCCACTTTCTGATTTTTTAATCTTTTCTCATTTTTGTGCTCTTAAAAGAGCTTTTTATTTAATTTACTGCCTTTTTCCTCTAAAAAATTAATGCATTTTTTTATCAATTCTTTAAAGTAAATTATTTTATTTTCAATATTTAATTAAAATGGACAGCTTGGTAAACTTGTCATAGTCATCTATATTCCAGGAAAGGAGATTGCAGTCCGACAGGACTATGTGTTCCAAACGTCACACCAGCTCCTCTACATGGCAGGTCTTTAGTGGCACCAGAACTCCATCTCATATTACTCCAGACACTACTTCGCGGCCACAAGGGTGATGTGGTAGTTTGTAAAGTGGGGTACCAGTTCAGGTGTCACCCTCGTCTTCGGATCGTTTTAAAATTACGAGGTTCGTCGCCAGTAGCTCCAGTATAGTTTCGAAACGCAATGTTAATAAGCAATTAGTCAATGAATTACGACCATTACTGTTAGGGATAGTGTAGCTTGGTTGATAAAAAAAACTAGACCCGCAATCGACGTGTAGAGATCTCATCGCTTTAAAGATCCGTCTTTTAATGTGGCTCATCTGATGCATGTGATATCTGTCGAGACGGCACAAATTATTGTGGCGAGGATTCAGACAATGCCGGCTCTTAAAATGGCAGAAGAAAGTCGGAAGTTCAACCAACAAATGACTTGGATGAGTGAGTGAGTGAATATTAACGTCGCACTGTTCAGCTACACGAGGGCTTTTGGCGACGGACCACGTCATTTTAAACCATGGTCAAGTGACGCGGACGACACCTGAGCTGGCACCCCGTTCTCCTAACTACCACACCTCACCTCACCAAGGGGAGGACGTTTCAGCTCTCGACAGATTTAACGCGCATCGCTGCATTATACGGCGGGTCTTTAGTGGTACTGTGCTCGAACTCATGACATGCCTGCGATGATCCGGTACCTTGACCACTGGGCAACCGCAGCCCTACAAATGACGAGGGAGTTGAGGTGCATAGAAAATGGTTATATCAGGAAGAGAATGATTTTTCCCATTATATCTACATATAAAAATGACCCAAACACTC
Source organism: Trichonephila clavipes (assembly GCA_019973935.1). Taxonomy (NCBI): domain Eukaryota; kingdom Metazoa; phylum Arthropoda; class Arachnida; order Araneae; family Nephilidae; genus Trichonephila; species Trichonephila clavipes. Next base: position 134,332 of record BMAU01000205.1, on the reverse strand, counting down.
ATCACGATATCTCCGAAACTATTAGACTTACAAACTTGAAATTTAGTATATAGGCATGTTCCTTTCATAGAGTAGAGATCAACTACAAAATGGTTTTTTACGAAAATCGACCGCCGACTGTCGTTGCGGGAGGGGATACATCATTATTTCCGTTTTTAAACTATTAGTGTTACAGTCTCTAAATTAAGTAAGCTGATTTCCCTTTTCTTAGAGATCCTCTACAAAATGAGTTTTGCGAAAATCTACCCCCAAGTGGCGTTGCGGGGAGAATAAGGGGCGTTATACATAGTTATTTCACAATGGGGGGTTGTTTCCCGGGGACCAGTTTGCTACTCCTTTCGGCTGAGTTCGGTTCCGTTTTTCCTCTTAGGCACGCTAGGCACATGCTTAGGGGGCCAAAGATTTATGGGGACGCACAAAATTCAAGTGCGGAAAAAAAGAGAAAAATAAAATTAAAACTACAGCTAACGTACCACGATCTACCGAGTCATGAGAGAAGCATTTCTACCGGTAAGAGAGTAAAGACTGAATTGAGATCTACTATGAAAAAATAAAAGCTTAACAGTACGATGTTATGCATTCAAAATAATCTTTATATATAAAAATCTTCTGTGCGTGTGTATGTGACTAAGCTCCTTCTAAGCGCCTGGACCGATTTTGAAGAAATTTTTTGTGTTCAAGTGGATTCGAAAATGGTTTAGATTTACAATTCGGTCCGATATCGCAATTATTTAAAAAGATATTAATTAAAAACAATCAACTCAATATTCATCTGCATTGTTGTAACAACGTTATTGTTATAAAAATGACGTAAGTTGGCGTCGAAAATCGATTTTCAGCCAAACTGTCCAAACCGGGTCCATTGTTACAAAAATGCAGATGAATCATGCCTTTTAACGTTTTTAATTAACATCTTTTCAAATAATCTTTATATGTATAATTCTTCTGTGCGTGTGTATGTGATTGAACTCCTCTTAAAGGGCTGGACCAATTTGGATGATATTTGTATGGGGGTTTAGATGAATTCGAGAATGATTTAGATTCACAATTCGGCCCGATACCAGAATTAGTTAAAAATGCGCCAAAATCATTTAAGGGCGTGCGATTGTTCATAAAAAAATCATGGGCAATGTTCTTGAGGCCACTATTTTGAGGATCCAATCCATTGGTTGGATATAGCGATATTTAACCAATCGCGTATTGAGAGATGCCAGCGAGGTATACACCATCTTGCTGCCAAATGAAGTTATTTGATTCCCTTTCTTCCAATTGTGGAAATAACCACAGTTGTAGAGCATCAAAATAGGCAGAACCAGTTACAGTTGGTTACCAGTCACAGCCTTGGTCGTCCCGAAACTTTTCCCTTTACAAAGACAGCCAGTTGTTTCAAACTGATGATACTACCTAAGAATGTTATCGTTTGGAGGTTGACAACCGAACTTGATTCGAAAGGCTCGTTGCACAGCAATAACAGATTCTGTCTTTGCAAACTAGAGGACACGAAACGCTTTCTGTTTACCAGTCGCCATTTTTCTACTAGCTCGTTGATCGGCGAGAAAGGGGGGAAATTAGCATACGTTTCGCACACAGACCAGCAAACCAAACTGTTTCAGTTGCTCTTTCCTTCGATGCTTGAGTTATACTAACATGTTACTCTATGTAATGAATACTATAAAGCATTAAAACTCCGATATTCTTTTAGAAACACCCGGTACTTATAAAGGCATCAGTACTGCTCAATAGAGTTGATAATTAATTGGGATCCATACTAAGGTAGGAACAAGTTTAATAATTACTAGTAACTCTCATAAGCTTGTCATATACAAAATTATATATAAATTTAATACTTATCTTGATAATTTTGTATAGTTTATAATAAAATTCACATAGCTTTACCTCGAAATACGTTTTTAAATTCAATGCGTAGTAATTGTATGGAGGGGGTGTGATGAAAATTATGACTGAAAACTGGGTCGCAAATGTTGAAAGTTTTCGAATCAGTGCTGTACTGTAATTCCAAACGATTTCATTAATATACTGTTCTAATTTACAAAAGGGTATGTGATACCGTAGGCACTGGCTAGTTCTGAGGGGGCCCTTTTTATATATGAGAACCCTATTAGTTGGACTGTAATTACACATGTTGAGGCTCCTGTAGCTTTGGTGCCCCGTATCATTGATACGGCTGTAGCTACACTCCCGACTGTAAGAAATGAATAAGAGGGGCCAAACCATGCCACTATTCTTACCTTTCGACTGCCAGTCCAGGACACGGTGGGTCCATAGATGATAGATGATGGAAAGACTTCAAAGAGCAAAAAGAAGGAAAGGGAAAAGAGTGAGAGAAAAAATCCCTCCTGATCCAAACCTAGCAAGATAAGAGCTGAAGAAGGGCTTGCTCTGGAAATAGGGAGGGGGTATAACAATTTGAAGTGCCTAGGGAGCCTAGGATGTTAAAAACGGCCCTTTTCGGTTCCCTTGGGTATTTTGTCAATAGTCCTCGTGAGTCGTTAAATGCGATGTCAATAGACACTCATTTTCCAACTCAATCGATTTGGGCTAGCCCGGGGGCACTCAACCTTTTTTTATGCTCGGCCGCATACATATGTCGTCTATTTCACGTGGGTCGCATACATGAGGTTAAATGGGGGAAGGGGAGAAATGCTTTAAGATCATAACATTGTAAATTTTAACTGTGGAAAACTGATCCAAATATTATAACTCCTGATTCAGTTTTTTAATTATTATTTTTTATTTTTGTCTCTAACATTAAATTAGAAGCATTTCAAAAACACTCTCACAATTTCTGCATCAGTAAACGGTTTCATATGTTTACCAATAATATAACAAACTTCATAGGATGTCTTTGTTACCGTTGTGACTGACAAAATACTTTGTTGCAGTTGCAAAGATTATTCACAAAAAAGTCTATTTATCACCTCTTGAAAGAGATCTTCGAGGAAAAGTGTCATTGAGTGATTCCTATTTATTGGTATTTCTTAAGTATATCACTTTCGTGGCGAATCAAACAACTAACGATCCCTGTTTGTTTTTCACTACAAAACAGTCAACCTCTCAGTCGTCTTGGAACGATATATTTTCTTCGAATATTTTTCGCTTGCCAGATATGAAAGGTAGTTAAAAATTAGTCCCACCCATAAAATGGTCGCTACTCCACTGTTGTCTATTATCACTAACCGTAACCGTTCCAAATAGAAAAAGAATATCAATTCCTACCCGTACGACATCGACAGCAAAAAGCAGAATTGATATATTTGATTTCTTGACAAAGAATTTCCCACCACATTTTTATAATACAATGTTCTTAACAAAATAAATTCTCAGAGCCCTGACCTCGACCACTTAAAAAGACTCGGTGGGCCGCAGGTTGAGAATCGCTGGGTTAGCCCAAATTGGTTTTTAAATTCATTTCAACTTTTTTAAAAAAATCAGAGAAACTGTAAACGTGAGAATGTTAAAAAAAATGTTATAATAGGATGTTGTTGTTACACACACAAAAACTTACATTTATTTAATTACTTACGTTGAAGTGAAACAATATAAAATTTGTTCCTATATGGTGAATGAGAATCGAAATAAACAATTTTGTTACCTATGCAAATCCAGACTATTTCAAGTATAAGAGTAACTGATCTGCTTCCCAATGGTCTAAATTCATGTGACGTCATAGTCACATGATAACTTAGTCACGTGTTTTCAGCCAATCAGTTCATAAATTAAGGCGACGTCATAATTATGTCATAAAAATAATCACGCGTTTCCAACCAATTAGTTCATGCGCTTCACTGTTGCCAAATTTGCTTTTTGTAGAAACTTTTTTTTTAGAAAGTACATATTTGTGAAAGATATAATAATGCACATAGTTATAAGCAAAATGCACTTAATTTAAAAGTATTCGTATAGTGTAAGTTTTTTTTTTTTTAATTCTGAAAATTGTTTGAAGAATTTTAACACGTGAACTCTTTACCCAATCATAAAATTTTAAATGTTATCTAAACTTTACAAGTTGAACAACTAGTATGTCGATTTTTAATCAATGGGAAACACGTGATTGCCTTTATCATGTGACCATCATGAATCTAGTCCATCGTGGTGTCAAATTAAACCTGTAACCATAAAATCTTTCTATCCTAAATTTTTGTTTATGCAAGGTAGTTTGGAAACCACCCCTGACCCGTACGAAATTATTTGACCGTCAGCATTGCAACTCATTCGCAACACTTGTCTAATCACGTACATAATTCTCCATTTCTACATTTTCACTAAAAGAGTACTACAAGGAAGAAAATTTAGTAATTACTTTTTTAAAAAGCGTGTTCTATAACAAAAACTAAAGATTTAAAAAACCCGAAATAAACACTTCATAAATTGACCCTCCCACTGGCAGCTGTTTCTGAGCCTCAAAAGACAATTTTCCCTCTGAGTGAGTGAGTTAATATTAACGTCGCACTGTTCAACTACACGAGGGCTTTTGGCGACGGACCACGTAATTTTGAACCATGGTCAAGTGACGTGGACGACACCTGAGCTGGCACCCCCTCTCCTAACTACCACACCACACCAACGAGAGGACGTTTCAGCTCTCGACAGATTTAACGTGCATCACTGCCCTACACGGCGGGTCTTTAGTGGTACTGGGAACGAACTCATGACATGCCTGCCATGGTTGGATACCTTAACCACTGGGCTACCGCAGCCCCACAATTTTCCCTCAAAGAAGGTCTTATCTCTTCCCGCCTCGGTCATTCAAATAATTAAGTCAATTCCTATATTTAGATTAACAAAGAAAAATTTTATTTTAGATACTTTTTATTAAATAGTTACAATTAATATAAATATGTATATACATAGGACAGAATCATAACATTAAGTGGTCATTAATTTTTATTCATTATCATCAAAGTATCGTATCGTCATCCAAACAATCGTGTTTTTCAAATTTCAGTTCATCTGAATGTTTTGAAACGTGAAAAAAAAATCTTTTAAAGTTTTGACCTAAGTCGCTAAAAATGAAACCAACGTGAATCTGTAATTCTTTAAATAATTAGTTTCAGTCAATTAATGTTAATTAATTATAATTAAATTATCGTATTTTTACCCAAAGCAATAGTGTATAGAAAATTTCAGCTCAAATGAACGCTAAAATGTGAGAAAAAAAACTTTTTCAAGTTTTGACACAAGTCGCCAAAAGGGTCGCTAAGACGTCAAAAATGATGCCAACGTGGCTGTATGTGTAATTCTTTGAATAATTAGATTTAATCAATTTTTTAGTAATTACAATTAAATTACTGTATTGTCATCCAAAATAATCATTGCAGCTCAATTGAGCGCTTTAAAATGTATTTTATTAATGACTGAAAATTCGACCAAGATAAATAAATACATAGAGCGTGAGATAATAGTAGGAATCGAAAAAATAAGGATAAAAGTTGATCAACTGCAAAATTTGATTCGGATGAGATCGTCAACTTCTACTTTCTAACTTAACACATTATCTCACAGCACAAAAAAAGGTGGAAAAAAACTGCTATTGAAAACCAACAATTCGACAATTATCTCAGTTTATTTTTATATTCCATTTCAATGAATAGTACTTACCACACACAATGCTCTGTTTTGTGCTTCTGCTAATAATCAAGCGGATATATCTGTTCTTTGTGTACGATCGAGAAAAAAAATATATAAAAATGTTTCTGTTTTCTGTTCCGTACTGCCTTTAAAAACTTATGTTCTTATCTTTTCGATTGTGAGTGCATTCTACTTAGAACGATGTCGCCAAACTCGTAATGACTGAAATAAATAGTTACAGTTACAGAAATCTAACGGTCCTCGACCTTTCTTTTCTAATAAGTCCTTGTAACATGACGTCATGTGCTTAACGGTTCTATTCCTTTTTTAAAAACTGAGATTGCAACTGTCTCAGAAGCATAACGTAGGTGGAATATTACACAATTCAAGAAATTTCCTTCATCAAATATCAATATATTGTGCAACATTCTTATTTAAGTAAGGTTTTTACCTTTAATGCTTATAACTTTCTCAAAGTTATTCGTATTACTTGTTCTCTTTAAATAATCTTTTTTTAAAAAAAATAAAATGTCCAAGCTTTAAATATTTTGTTACATTTGAAGAGCAAAGCACTACTGAATAATATCCAACTTCAACCTGAGTTCTTATAAACCTGTTTAAATGCAGACAAAACCTATTACACCAAAATTTAAAAAAAAACATCTTTCTTATTTTTCACCACAATTTATTTCCTCACATCTACGAAAAAAAGTTGCCTGGAAATTTTACCTTAAAATCATATAGACCAGGGGTACTTCAAATCATATAGACCAGGGGTACTTCAAACAATATAGACCAGGGGTACTCAACCATTTTTCCGCCGGGCCGCATACGCATGACAAGTATTCCACGCGAGCCGCATACATATGACAGGTATTTTACTCGGGCTGCAACATGCGGATAATAGCAAAAACCCACTATAACACCAAAGCAACATTGGAAAAATTTATCAGAATATTAAAGCTCATTTTTTTGGCTTTTATTTTAGTACTGTATTAACTTTTCGATCAAACACGCATAAAAATATTTATTTTTATGCATTTTTAATGAGTTATGAGTTTTACTGAGTTCCTTTCATTCATGACCAAGCCTCTTGCTTACATTCTACCATTAAAAACAAATTGATAGCAAAATTGACATATTTGATTGCTTTATTGATATAATTTCCCGTTTAAATTTTTAGTACATGGTTCTCCAATAATTGAATTTCTTAGTGCAATGGGCTACGGTCGAACTACTGAGAAAAGGTTGGCGGGCCACATACTGCCCACGGGCCGTAGGGTGAGTATCACTGATATAGACCGTTTAAATCATAAAAACATATCCATAAAATTAAATTAATTATGGAACAAAACGGAAATTTAAAAAATAGTAGCAATCCCAACATTTGATTTTTATTTTTAGAAATGTATTATAAGACAGTAAGCTTGTTTGTTATGTCCCTTCAAAGGTCTTTTACCTAACTGTGCTGTAGAGTAGCCGAAAAATGGCGAGTGTTGCCCATCCGGTATAATGGTTAACTGCTGTGCCATAGGTCCTGGACATGGATGTCTGTAAATGTAGAGTGCTTTCGTGGCATGGGGGTACTCTAAACAGCCGTCGAGCTGCAAGTCCTCTCATGAGACTGGTAGCAGGGGATCAGAGGTGGGAGACCCCTGACTGTCCCCCAGGGTGTCCTCCCTCAAAATTTGGGTGCCTTTCGATTGCCGCGGACCCCCTTTATAATCATCGACAAGCGTGACATCGTGAGCCCCCACGATTTTGAGTATCCCTCCCCGACTTAATGTTCTTGATCAAAATACAAGATCTAGTAGAGTTTTTTTTCACATTCGAGACAATTTAGTGATCTAGTTTAATCCTTCAATTTTTCCACGGGGCCTTTTAAGGTCGGTAAAAGAGTGAAATCTCAACGCTACATGAGAGACTCTACGACCCCCTAGAAAAACGCTGCGGAACCCAAGAGGTCCGCGTACCACAGCTTAAGAATCACTGGACCGACACAATAGGCTTATGGTATGAGAAATAAGATACATATGTTTTCGAATGAAAATTAGAAAGATATCTAGAGAACACTGCATCGATTGTTGTTCCATTTCGATTGTTAATTTTATTCATTTGTAGTTCTAATTTATCTCGAAGAAGTTTTACCAATAGTTGTCCATCTTCGGACGCGAAATTAGTATTGAAATATCCTGCTAAAATGAGTGGCAATGTATATGATAGTTTTCTCCTAATTCTTCAGAGCCTACTCGACCGTAAATCATAAGACTTTTATATAAAAAATTTATAATATTAGTAACTGTGTTATCGAGCGAAATGTAAACAGCTACCATTCTGATGTTTTGTTCTATCGTCCAAAACACATTGAGCAACACATAAATCACCAACTGATGATTGACCAATATCGATTTCAAGAATATATCGTAATAAAATGTCCATGTTCGAAGTTACTAATTCAATAAATATAAACTTTAAAAAGAATTTACAATTTTATTCACTTTAAATGTAGAATATTTCATATATTGAACAAAATATTAATTTATGAAAGTCAGAACGAAAGGAAATTAAGAAACGATCAAGAAATCACCATTCGCGTAACGCTAGCAAACTCGCAAATGATCCACTGACTAAAATTTCTTTCTTCACTAACTTATATCTCCCTCTCAGCATCCGTTCGCCTCGCCCGATTACACTTTTCGTAACGCTCTCGTCGCGCATTCACCAGCTTACTCCCCAAGTCAAGCGTGCATAATGATGTTTTACATCAAAAAGTTTTACCTCCCCGCACACACAGTTTATTTATCTCTTATCAATTAGAACTAGAAACGGACAAACATTGTCCTTTTCTAGTTCTTTCGTAACAAATGACTAAAGCACCAGTTTTTTCCCAAAAATTAAAAGTTGTTTTCAGTTTGTTACTGCAGCAATCATATATTTAAGTTTCCAAAATCTGTTTGATTCTGTTTTTCTTATGTTCAAATAATTGCTGTCTCTCTCTCTCTATATATATATAATATACAGATAGAGAGATCAAAACACAAATTTAAAATCTATAGGCCCTTTTTGAAAAAGGAACTCCAACATGTAACCGTTAAAGAACAGAGAAAAGCTTTAAGGGGACATTGACACTTGAACCGTCCCTGCCCTTATCGTCACATGAACTCATAAAGAACTTTTAATTATCATTTGCTTGATGAACTGCGACGCACACTTTTTCCGGCAACCTATGAATCACTTCCGCAACTAGCAACAACCGTTTCCGCCAATCAATACATAAACATTGAAAAACACCACACATACGACGTAAAATTTGTCGTTTGGATGCGGGAGTTTTTCTAAGCAATTTATGTCTTAATTTAATTCATGATGTTTTAACAACAAATTATACCTTTTGTGTATAAAGTATTCAATTTTTGTTTCTAGATTTATTTCATATTCCTACTTGTTCAATATTTTATTAGGTTCTATGTTTTTATTTTGTATTCAGCAAACATTTAGCAGTCCTAATTTGTGTTATCGCTTGCTTTTTCTGTTACAGTAGAACGTCGTTTATCCAAACGTTTACCGAAACGTCAAATATCCTTACCAGTTTTTTTTTGTCAACTACATGTACTGCGTATGAATACATTTTCGAACAGTGCAATGTTAAACAGTTGTTTCGCGTGAGGCTAAAGGCTCATTCACACCAAGGCGTACAAACGTCGAGTGTCTAGCGTCTAGCCAATCACAGACTTCATTTCGCCCGAGATGAAGTCTCTGATTGGCTCGACGCTTAACACTCGACGCTGACAGCCTTGGTGTGAATTCAGCCTAAAAGTGACGGGAAACCCCAAGGTCAGGGATATTTGGGGAATCATAGTTGTGTGATTTGGTAAACATCTGCGAGGAATATTAGGTCAGTTTGTTTCCAAGTGAGGGAATGTATACGTGCTCTCTTGCTGAGTTGTGAACTGCTACGGCTTCGAATTCAAAATGGAAGCACAACGTCTTGAACATAGAGACAAAACTTGAAATAATGAACCGTCTCGCGAAGGAAGAAAGCGGAGCGTCTCTAGCACAGCTTTATACGTTGAAAAGTCAACAATTTCTGACAAAAAAAAGCCAAGAAAACATTTTAAATTCTGCATCAGAACTTGATTCAGAAGATGGCTCGAAGGAAAGGAAAATTGCTAATGCGTTTTCTGCGTTAAAGACAGCTATGGGGTGGTACGAACAACAACCAGAGTGCTGTCCTATTCAACTACTGCTGCCCAAAAGAATCGGAGACATTGCAGCGAAAAAAACGAAGATGTACAATGGTACAGCGAAAAATAAGTGGTTATTTTCCACAATAAAGGTAAAATTGCGACATTTTGCACCCATTTTGCTTTTTCTTCAAGCACATTTTTCGCAGGAGATGATTTTCAACATTCGTATAGTACCATGTTTCATATACGGAATGGATTGCATTCAGTTTTCGGTTATCCGAACAATCGCGTATCTGAACGGTATCCTGTCCTAACTGATTCAGTTAAACGACGTTCTACTGTATTTTTATTTCTTGGTATAATTATCCCACTTGTTCTGAAAATTAAAATCTACGCTCAACTACGTTTTTGACGAGGCTATATCTTTATTTGGAACGTGACGTAGTAGTTCACACATTTTAATGTATAATTCATGATTTTGATTTCTTGGCAGCGGGGCCTTAGTGGTCAAGTCGCGAATTTGGACGTTGTCGAGTTGTGGGCTGGAGCTCCGTGTAGAGAGAGTCCAAGTCCTCGCGTTGAAGTGGTAAGGAAATTAGGAGAAGGGAGTGAAGTTGTCGTCAATTGATTTTAGGAAAACTCATTCTTAGTGGATCTCTAAGCAAAAGAAAGAGGTTTGTGTTAAATTTTATGTGTGTAGGTGCAATAAATCAAAAACGGATTTTTTTTAATATCTATAACGCTTCCTTCACCACTACCCCCTCCTTGGGAGTCAATTTCCGCAAATCCCGATCTTAGCGGATTTGAACTGAACAAAAAAAACATGGTTGCCACATTTCAAGTCTGTAGGCTTTGCAGTTCAAAAACCAGATTTTTTTCAACTATAACATCCTCGCAGTAACCCGTTGGGAGTCGATTTTCTCAAAACCCATTTTAGGGGATCTCTATTGAAGAAAAGAAACATTCCTGCCAGATTTCAAGATTTCCAGAGATATCATGATGAGCAGGGAGTCACTTTTTCCTATATGTGGATTGTTTTACGATAGTCAAGACAAGAAGTACCTTAAATCTCATTGCGGTTGGACAAATTGAATTTATTAACTCTCTGCTAAAATAACTGAAAAATATTTCATAAAGATAAGATTTTAAATGTAAGCAATTATTAAGAATGTTTTCTTTTTAAATGCAATGAAATATTTAACATTTTTCTTAATGTTTAGCATTTTCCAAATGGGAAAAAATATCTCTTAGTTTTGCAGGTGAATTTATACCGTCAATATATTATCAGCGTATTTTTCCTTTTTATTTAGTTGAAAGAACTCGGCAAGGAAGAATTTTTATTGGTATTCAGAAATTCACGAAAAGCCCTTTTTATGGGTTCATTCTGCCGCGGGTTGAACAGACGAAGAAAGTTCGCGTCAATCACCAGCTGAGCCACGCAACCCCGATTCACAGACGAGTTTGAAAATTCCAAATTAAAATCCTCTCTACTGCTAAGCCTAAATTAAAAAAAAATGGCTGAAAGTGAAGCGAACTTGGATTTCTTAGAAGAGGAGGGAAAATATCACAATTAATGTGAAGCGAATACTAATCGATTAGTCAAAATTAGTGATATAAAAGTGCTGAGTTTAATCTCTAGAACTTAAAAGTTTTCGGGAACGTTCTTACAACTTCAAAAATTACGATTCAGAATAGAGGCTAGGACTTTTTTTGTTTCCTTTTTTGCGAAACTTTCCATTTACAATGCGACGGAACCCTTTACTCCGTAAGTTGGTCTGGCACGTTCAATCAAGACTCGAACTTTCGACCCTTCAATTACGAAACGTTTAAACTTAATACAAGTTTAGAATACTTCGTAATCAATTGATGATGTGAAGAAAGTGTCGAGTTTTGAAATCATTTTATTCTATTCTTACTCGTAGTATTTTATAAAATTGCGTAGTGTATTCTGTGAATGCGTGTTTATTAATTAATTTTTTTACTTTCAACACAATGCATGATTGCCCGAATGGTTTCTGCTCACAGTTTTCAAACTAATGAATTATTTTTAAAGTCGATGTTGATAATAAAATGGAATTATTTTACCTTTGAAAAAAGAACCACGATTTGATAGAATATAAAATGTAAGTATAAAGAAACAATGAAACTTGTTTGCGAGGGATTTTGATTCTATAGAATTTATATTTGAATATATTTTTGTTGTGTTTTAAGCTTTCGTTTAAAAAAAGGGTCCCGAAGGAGTTTTAATGCGAGACCCACCCAGAACTAGCTACGCCAGTGAATCTTACGTGAAAAGAGTAAACGTCAATCTTAGACTCTCAACTAAGCAATACTTATAAAATTTAATTTGCTTCATTTTCAAAAATTGAAGTGTTTTTAATTGCATAGGTCCAAAAAACAATATGTCTTCTCTTTGACGTGGTGTGGAAGTTTGGTGGAGTGGATGACGTGGCAACATCTGAACCCATACGTCATTTTCTTAATTTACTCGGACCAGTTCGAGACCAATAGTTCCTTCAAAATTGTTGCTATTCTAATTCAAAAGTCAATTGTGATGAAACTAAAACTTTGTCTCTGACTACCCATCTCCTTATAGCGACCGCGGTAGCCGAGTGGTCAAGGTATCGCATCATGGCTGGCCTTGGCACGAGTTCGAAACGAGTACAACTAAAGACCCGCCGTGTAGGGGAGTGATACATGTTAAATCTGTAGAGAGCTCAAACGTCTTCCCGTTGGTGTGGTGTGGTAGTTAGGAGAGAGGGTGCCAGTTCAGGTGTACGTCCACGTCACTTGACCATGGTTCAAAATTACGTGGTCCGTCGCCAAAAGCCCTCATGTAGCTGAACCGTGCGACGTTAATAATCCCTCATTCACTCACACACACACCCTTCTCCTTACATCCATGCAGGAGGGAAGTTAAGATGGAGTGTCATCCTTGTCACTTTATCGAGGCTCAAAATTACGAGCGACTTTATACTGGCTTCAGTAAGTGACGTGACATTACAAAGCTACACAAGATCAATTGCCTCAAAATATGGAACCATGGTCGAGTGACGAGGACGACATCTGAGCTGGCCCCACCCTTCCACCCATCCAAACTTTGTCTAGTGTAGCTACAGACTGCGACGTTAATAAGTAATCAAATCAAATAAAACAAACAGGGGGATGTTCAAAAATGCTTATTACTATGTTTTTTCTGTTTAATCATAAATATTAAATAAAAATATTTAGTTTACTGAACGAGTAGCACAAGTTCAAATGCATGTAGAATTACGGAAAAAAATGATACGAGTAGCAAGTAATTGCATGTACCTTATTTCTAAATTAATGCTCCGCAGAGGAACATGTATAGAATGCTATACTTGATATTTTAAAACTATAAAATACTGATATTCCTCTATACATTCTTTTACAAACGTGTGATATAATTTAATACAAATCATCTAAAGCAGTGCTCCGCAAACTTTTTATCACCGCGGACCTCTCAACGTTTGTTAATTTCACCGCGGCCCGCTGAGGAGGAGGATGTTGATTGTGTATATTTTAGACTGTTTTGATTTAATAATTTTAATTTAATTGTATTTAATCGTGATTTCTCTGAATAAAATATAGCTACACCAAAAAAGGAATCTTAAGTGATTTTCATAAAAAGTAGCTCAGACTTGAGAAAAATATATTACAGTAAATAAAAGAGAAATAATTTATCTTGGGCGGACCGGTAGTATTTGATTCACATATTGGTCCGCGGACCGGGGGTTGCGGAACACTGATCTAAAGCATGGGACTATCGTGCATCATTGTGTAATTTCAAAAATGTTTTCAAAACTAGGAGGTAGAAAACGTTATTTCAAAAAAATCATCACACATATTGTTCTTTGTTTAGGTTGCACCGTATTACAGTCAAGTAAATGTAACTGCGGAATTTCGAAAAAATATTTATTTCATAGAATAAACATCTTCAAGTTTACAAATTCAAAATAGCTGACAGAACAGAATATTGACGTGTAATAAAAACTTTTTTCTGAATACCGTCTACTCCAAAATAATTTTTTAAAAGCGTAAGACAGAGAGAGAAAGGAAAATAATTGTCACTTGTTGCCATGACAACCTTGCACCCATCGATGAATGGTCGTTTTTAAGGAAGTTCCACGACTGCATTGTTATTCACGTTGTCTTTGTTTTCGTTCCAAAAAATTGAAGGACGAGGTGTAGTTTCTTTTATTAAACCTTCTATTCTTTTATTTTTTACTTGGTTATCATATAATGAATCGGAACTTCAGATCCTTTTTAATCGTGCCTCGTTCGACCGACAGCGCACTCGGTTTCAAAAATAGAACACTCGGAGATAAGAACCTTTTCACTTTTCCCGCCAAGAACTCTTTTCTGCTTGTTACTAAGGGGAACTCTCAACTTCACTCGAGCTCACAGATTTATCGTTTGTCAATTATACGAATCTCCTTAATTCTCAATTTGATGTGGAAATTAAGAATTAGTAAACTTTTTTTCGTAAGAAAAAAATGAAAAGGATTAATTTCTGATGAGATAAAATTTTAAAACAGATGTATCGGAAATTGTAATGGTGCTTATTAATCAAAATAATTAAGTATAATTATATTAATTTAATTCTAAATTGTAATAAAACTGAATTGTGTGTGTGTATACTTATCAGCTAATATAATTATTTACAATTGCATGAAAAATACCACCCGAGAAACTTCGAACTACTCGAATGGTACAGGACATTTTAAAGTGTTTTTTCTTTCCTTTCATAAAAGCCCTCGTGTAGCTGAACAGTGCGACGTTAATATTAAATCAATCAATCAATCAATCAATCTTTCCTTTCATACCAATATTAATCAGAGAATTTTAAATTCATTTTGAAAACTAAATTATGACATAAAAATAAGTTCATAAAAAGAATTCAAAAATTTCTTAAAATGCATTTCATTTAATAATTTTGGGAAAAAATTTAAATTCAAAGCTTTTTACTGAATGCAGTTTACAACTAGCACAAAAAAAGTTACATTTAATGAAACTATAATACAATTTATACTAAGCTTAGAGGAATACAATGCATAACAAGCAATATAAAAAAAATTAAGTCAATTCCTACTTTGAATGGATGAATAGAAAGTATTTTATTAACGATTGAAAATTTGAATTATATATATATATATATATATATATATATATATATAAAGGGTGTTTTTTTAGAGGTAAAGAACTTTAAATTGCAATAAAACAACGATGTACGAGTATTATTCGATTGACATGAATTTTTTTTATTCGAAAGATAATCTTGTGGCATTACATTTTAAATATGATTTCTGGCATAGGAATGCCACGGCTGGCTCGGATGTAGTCCAATCTGGACGTCCAATTTTCGATGACTTTTTCCGACATTTGTGGCCGTATATCGGCAATAACACGGCGAATGTTGTCTTCCAAATGGTCAAGCGTTTGTGGCTTATCCGCATAGACCAATGACTTTACATAGCTCCACAAAAAATAGTCTAGCGGTGTTAAATCACAAGATCTTGGAGGCCAATTCATAGGTCCAAAACGTGAAATTAGGCGGTCACCAAACGTGTCTTTCAATAAATCGATTGTGGCACGAGCTGTGTGACATGTTGTGCCATCTTGTTGGAACCACAGCTCCTGGACATCATGATTGTTCAATTCAGGAATGAAAAAGTTAGTAATCATGGCTCTATACCGATCACCATTGACTGTAACGTTGTGGCTTTCATCGTTTTTGAAGGATTCCACCAGCCCATAAAGCGCACCAAACAGTCAGTTTTTCTGGATGTAACGGTGTTTCGACATACACTTGTGGATTAGCTTCACTCCAAATGCGGCAGTTTTGTTTGTTGACGTAGCCATTCAACCAGAAGTGCGCTTCATCGCTAAACAAAATTCGCTTATGAAAATCGACCATTATTTTCGAAATAAAATTGCACAATTTGAAAGCGTTGTTCAGGCGTGAGTCTATTCATGATGAATTGCCAAACCAAACTGAGAATAAATCACTTGACAGCTGTTAAATCGGTCGCCATCTTGGAAAGTAATGCCAACTTAAACTTCTATACCTGGAAAAAAAACACTCTGTATATATACATACAGAGAGAGAGAGAGAGAAACTAATAGTAGGAATTGAAAAAAGAGCATGATTTGTCTGCATTGTTGTAAAAATGCACACCCGGTTGGCTAGTTTGGCTGAAAAACAAATTGTCGACGCCAACTTTTGTCTTTGTTTTAACATTTACATTGTTACAACAATAGAGACACATCCAAGTTGGCGTCTAAACCCGTAATTAATGAAATGAAATTAATAATTAATTAATATTTGAAATAAACTGTATTAACATCAAATGTCATCCACTACAAGTTTTTTTAAAAAAATTATTTGAACTTGATTGGATGAATAGAAAGTATTTTATTAACGATTGAAAATTTGAACAAGACAAATATATAAATATATAATTAAATATATGTAGAGAGAGTGAGCTAATAGTAGGAATTGAAAAAGTAAATTATAGTTGAAAAATAAAAGTAAAGTAGTATAAAAGTTATTTTTTCATTAAAAATGCAAAAAGTCTTTTATGATATCATTCTCATTTAACTATAATATCATGCAAATAATATAAAAACCAGCAGTCTAACTCAAATAATTTTAAATCAGAATTTTCTGTATAAAACAGCAAATTTATGTCCAAAAAAATATTATATAATTTTGAAATATTTATTTAATTAATATTTAATTGTGTTTATAATTGTTCACGCACACAACCAAAAGATCCATTGCACTTTCAATTTTTTTTATTTTCCCTTGTTGCTGACTTGAATGAATAAACTATAATATATATTTGAACGACTAATATATTATTTTTTTATATATATGTATACTAATTACAGATACAATTTCATAGTTGCGTGTTATTTATATACAATCCTCCACTATCACAGTTAAGTCTATATTGGTTACAGTTAAATATACCACAAATGAATAAACGTGGATCTCAGCTCTGGAAAAAGAACTAGATTCAACCGGTTCCAGCTCTTTTTTCCCTTTTTCAAATAAATATCTATCGCTTGTTTTCCAATCGATAGAAAAAAAGTTAATTGATTTGTTTTGTGTGTTTTTCGAATGCTATCTTGTTTCTCAAAATAAAATCCATCATTCACCGTTGAATGAAACCAAATCAACAAAGAATGTTATTAGATTTTTCAACAGAGTTGAACTAATAAATATTTAGAATTCAGAGAAAGATTGGATTCTATAAGTGTTAAACCCGAAAAAAATTTAAGTATTATTTTTATACAAATCTGAGATTCTAACAGCTCTTGCAAAAAATTAAATTACGACCAATATATGATAACATGTCACATTATAAAATGACAAGAAAAGGAGAGGTCATATCAATAAAAATTATTACTATCCCATATTCCTCTAGATAATCCAACGAATATTTCTCGTTCATCTGAACGAGGGTTAATTCCAGACGATATTTTTTTTACGTATTATCCATTGAAACAGGATGTAATATTAAACAGGACGATAATTATCAAAGTTGGAAAAATATTCATTTTTTTTCAAACTCCATTTTTTTCAAAACAAAGATTAATACAGGGCTTTTTTGTTAATTTTTGAAAAAAAAAAGGAATTTACTTGATTGTTTTTAATTTTGAAGGGGCCTACAGGGGACGGATCTCTCAATTTGAAAGTTCAGGGGAGGGGGAATTGTTACTACTTTCAAAAAGCAAGTTCTTAACATTAAATGTCACTTATAGGGCAACTATGCTATGTGTCTCATTTTAGTAAAATTATCCAACAGTTTTAAAATTTCCAAAAAGTAACCAGTCGAGTAATTGATCAGTTAATGCAAGAAAATGTATTTTATAGTGTTATTAAATTTGGAGCTCAGTTTTGAATTCTAAAATTATTTCAATTCAACTTTTTTTGTTTTTTGTTTAGATATTCAGAAGGAATAATATATATATATATATATATATATATATATATATATATGTCCCCTCTCAAAATTCAAATTCCTTTAAGTCTTTCTTTAATGAGCAAATATTATTATATTAAAATCCTAGCATTCAAGAGTAAAAAATATGATAAAAAAACATATTATTCACACACACACACGGGATTCACACAAATATTTTATTTACGTTCTTTTCCAGATTATCTAACGATATATTTTCAAGCTCATCTTCAATTTTACTTCCATTAATTTTATTTATTTATTCAAGATATAAGTGTTAGGAGATTTATATCAAATATAAGATGTAAATTCATAACTTTTTACAGGAAAAATGTGTCACTATTTTTTAAGAAAATTCGTACAATTTTTTTTTTTCTTATCATTTAAAAAAAAAAAATATTATAACTACAAGAACGAAGAATTATTTTACTAACATCAGATAGCAGTACTGAACTAAAAAGTAAATCTTGTAGTAGCGTCATCTACATTCAATTTGATTAACTACGGAATGCTTAATTTTTGTGAAAAGAGCAGCACAATCAAAATAAAATGAGAAAATTAAATTACTTTACTGACGACGTCGTCATTCAGCACTGGGAGGCTTGACGTCAAATGGTCAAAAAGCCAACCACTGGCGTTGGATAAATAATAATAAACATTAAGTTTCAAAATATTTTAAAAATACTTTAATGTACGTAAAATTGGAATCGTGATTGGATTATTTTCCTTTATATTTTATTAAACATATTTAACATCTATTATCAAAAAACTAAACAAAATCTAGTATTTATTAAGTATTATTTGAATTTACGAAAAACATTTTTTAAAAAAACAAAGCCAATTTGGACTAAAATTTGCACATTTAGCTGTTTTCGCAACGCTGCCTCCAAGTATGCATACACATTAAATTATTATCCTAAATGTTTGTGTCATAAAAAAAAAAATAAAAATTGTGTTTCATTTAAATTTAAAAAGTGTTTTCATCTGTGAAACACAGTTACTGTGAGTTTAAAAATTCAACAGTTATCGAAAACTACAGAAAACAAATAATTGGATCTAACAAAGTATGTTAATATTTTGAAAAATTTTGAATTACATTACATTAATCTGAATAAAAATTTAAAGTACACTTTAAAAAAATTTCATGACTACACATTTGCATTTAATACGATAAATTCTGGAAAATAAATAAAAATTTTGAAATTATATCTATCTGTGCTGCAAACGAAATAATATTTTTTCTGCGTATAATTTATGGTGAAAACTTCGAACTAATTTATTATAAGATAAAATAAAAATAAATATTTAGGCTTTAAAAAGGATTATTGCAATTATACATCTTTGATGCAAATCTTATTTGAGGAAATTTTTTTTAAAAAAAAGAATCTTGCAAGTTTACGATATCGTTAATACTGTTTGAGAGATCACCATCTGTAGAGAGGTTTTTTAGTTCAGTTTAAAACATATAGATGGCGTCACCAAAAATGCATTTATTAAGATTCGGATATTAGAGTAAGAAAAGTACCAATTATTTTAAACATGTCTAAAAAAATAAATAAATAATGCTAAACTGGCCACACGCGCATAATAATGATTCGATAACAATAATTAAAATCATCTGTTCTAATGGCTCATCCTATTTGTTTGATAAAAAGAATTAACAAAACTAAAATAAAATAAAATATTTCGCGGGATGTTTTTAAGAGTTATCGTCAGCACAGGCATTGGCGATAAAATTTAATAGGATACATTCACTACAAACGCAATGAAGGGATGTAATTTAGAGCATTTTCAACGCGTTTTCCTGATTTTTCCAAGATATTTTTACCGTCCTCTCATTAGTTTCCAAAATTATGAGATAAATACTATTTGTCAAAACAGGATTGCTCCCCTCTTTTAGATACAGTTTCTATAAGTCTTGAGAAAATCGGCTTCAGAGTCATTCTGACACCGTTGAGAAATGATCTTGCGTATCTATATGTCGCAGGGAAATGACGAAATTAGGAATTTCATCAAACATTTCATTTGTGACACAGGTCCTTCAATGAAAAGTACCCACCTTGACCATAAAGAAAATCTGGGGTGAGACATATTTCAGTACCTTCGACAAACTGTGCATCTCTTAAAAACACTATCAATTATAACCGTGGTATAAGAATTTAAAATATTTTTCAAATTAAAGAGAGAAAGAGGAAAATATCAGTGCCCGTAAATTGTACGGGCAAACCAGTAGCGGCCAGCTTTCGTTGGCTCGTACGGTATTGGAATATCGCCGATCAGATGTTCGATACCAAGTTTACCTAACATTCATGATAGCAGTTTTTTAATGAATTTCTTGCGCAATTCCAGGAAATATTTAAATCATTAAAGATTATTATCCGAATAATTACTGTGAGTTTATCAGAAGTAAAAAGGTATTTCTTTTCTTAAGGGACATAAAGTATTCGGAATGTCATGATAACTGTAACTGCATGTGTACTTTGTTAACTGTGTATTGTAACTGTATTGTCATTGCTTGTGGTGTTGCTGTTATGAGAGGACGTTGTCCCCTCATGTTTCATAAAATGACATAACCAATAACTGTTTGAACAATTCAAATTCAAATGTTCTGAGGAGTGAATTAAAACACATTAACCTAATATGGTGACAGGAATTTCTGCGATTACAGCGGATTGAAAAGATATCCGTGTGCGTTACGAAAGCATTCGGGCCTCCTGCTCCGCTGCAGTTTTCGCTCGGAAATGTGAAAGAAAAGCGGAGGAAAAAGAAGCAAGAACTAGAGAATTATCTGCTCGCAACAGAAAAAGACGAACGAGCTGATAAAATCAAAATTGTAATCCTGTCCAACTTATTGGGCAGTGAAGGACTAGAAATTTACAATGCCTTCAAGTTTGAATTGCCAGAATCGAAAGCGAATTTTTCAGAGGTTCTTTTAAAATTCGAAGAATATTGCTCACCATGAGAGAATGTTGTTTATGACTGATATAAATTTTTTTCATGTGTCCAACTGGAGAGCCAAGCAATTGAATCCTATGTCACTCATCTAATGACTCTAGCATCCACGTGCGAGTTTGCAGAGCAAGAAAATGGATTTATTCGAAACCGCATCGTCCTGGGAATTAAAGACAGTGGATTGCAAGATCGACTCCTTCGAGAAAATAACCTTAGTTTAGAAAAAGCGATTGGAATCGCCAGGGCAGCTGAAGCGAGCAGGGAACAAATTCGAAATATGAAATATGAATCAGCCACGGTAAACTCCGTGAAGGAGAATCAGAACAAACCCCAAAACCAGTATGACTGCAAAAAGTGCGGGCGAAAACAAAAGCCTATAGAGTGTCCAGCGTTCGGAAAAATTTGTGCCAGGTGTAAGAAGAAAAATCCTTTTTTTTGCTGCTAAATGTTTCCAGAGTACAAAAAACATTCATGAAATGAATGTTCCTGAAAATGAATTGGATGTTTTTCTTGATTCTGGGAATGTACATGAAACTAAATGTGAAAGGGAATTTAGTACAGACTCAAATGTTAAGAATGTTGAAATGATAAATGAAATAACTTTTTTTGGTATAAAAATGTTTCATTAGAGGTAAATAATAAGGACTTTGATGTAAATTTTAAACTGGATACGGGGGCTGAAGTAAATATTTTGCCACGGTATATTTTGAGCGTGTTTAAAGTTAATCCTAAATTTAGTAAAACTAATTTATCTCTAACTACATATGGTAATTTTAAATTAAAGCCAAATGGTTCCCTTATAATTAATTGCTTTACTGATAAACTCAGAAATGTTTCTTGGGCTGCGGTAGTCCAGTGGTTAAGGTATCCAACTATGGCAGGCATGTCATGAGTTCGATCCCAGTGCCACTAAAGACCCGCCGTGTAGGGCAGCGATGCACGTTAAATCTGTCGAGAGCTGAAACGTCCTCCCGTTGGTGTGGTGTGGTAGTTAGGAGAGGGGGGTGCCAGCTCAGGTGTCGTCCACGTCACTTGACCATGGTTCAAAATTACGTGGTCCGTCGCCAAAAGCCCTCGTGTAGCTGAACAGTGCGACGTTAATATTAACTCACAGAAATGTTTCTTTGCCTTTCTACGTAGTAAATATAAAATCCAAACTAATATTAGAGTTGTTGTAAGGAATTAAATCTCATTGAAAAAATTGATGCTATTGAATGTAGTGTAATATGTAAAAATGAGAGAGAGAGAGTTAATAAAGCAATATAAAGATGTATTAACTGGGATAGAGGAATTTCCAAATGAATCATATCACATTACTTTGAAAGATAATGCTGTACTCCCCAGTAATTCACCCACCAAGATGTGTTCCTCAGGCTTTGTAGCCTAAATTAAAAAGCACCTTAGATAAGTTACAAAAAGAAGGAATAGTGTCAAAAGTAAATAAACCAATTGATAGGGTGCAAAGTTTAATCATTGTAGAAAAACCCAATGGAAATTGAAGATTATGCTTAGACCCTGGAGATCTTAACAAAGTAATTAAAAGAGAACATTATCAAATTCCTTGTATAGATGATACCATTAATAGATTAGAGGGTAAAAAAATATTTTCGGTTGTAGATCTGAAAGATGGGTTTTGGCATGTATCTTTAGATAAAGTTAGCTCTGAAATTTGTACATTTAATACACCTTTTGGAAGGTACAAATGCAACAAAATGCCATTTGAAATAATTTTTGCACCTGAGGTATTTCAGAAAAGAAACAATAAGCTTTTTGGGGATATTGAGGATATAGAGATTTATTTTGATGACATTATTGTTGCAGGATATGTTCACATTGTTCACATGATGAAATTGTGTCTAAAGTTCCTTAGAGCCAGATCTTTAAACATAAAGTTTAATCCAGATAAACTACAATATATGTTGTCTGAGGTAAAATGTATTGGTCAAATTTTATCTAAATCGGGTATAAAACCTGATCCAGATCACATTAAAGCAATTGTTGAGATGCCAACACCAAAATAAAAACTGAAGTTAGGAGACTGTTGGGCATGATGAATTTCCTTTAAATTTATACCCAATGTATCTAAAGTTACTGCCCCCAGAGCCGGCGCTAACAGTTTCGCCGCCCCGGGCAAAGAGGTAAAATGTCGCTCCCTATTTATAACAAAAATTAAAAGAGATAACCTAAACCCTTCCCGCGCTTAATGGTAAAATAAAACGTGAGCAAAAAAATACTAATTTATTAATTTATGTTTTTGGCACTAAATTAAAATTAGGTTTGCACAGAAAAAAAGAAAAGAGTCATTTCTAGTGTATAATTATAAAACACAGATATTAAAAAAATACTAAAACAAATTATAGAGCCACTAAATGTTAAGTCTTAATTATATATTAAAAATACATTTAAACCGAGAGCTAAAAATGTTTCTTTCTCACTTTTAATTCTGAGCATTTTTTTATAATTTCTTTAACGTTAATTTTTTCAGTCAGTTCGTGTTCAATGGCTATTGTTGTCAAGCCGTTTAGCCGAACATACACATTTTATATATATACACGTTCCCCATAGACCCTTTGAAAAGATAAGAGTAGATATAATGGACTTAGATAATATAAGTTATTTAGTTGTATTAGACTATTACTCAAAATGGATAGAAATTGCTGAACATGTAAATAAAAGTGCAGGTGAGGTGTAATAATTAAATCTAAAACAATTTTCTCTGGATTTGGTGTTCCAAATATTGTAGTATCAGATAATATATAATTTAATAGTTATGTTTATAAAAAGTTTGCAAATGATTGGAATTTTAATTATGCATTTATTTTTTAGTTCCCATTACTCTCCAAGTAATTGAATGGTTGAAAAAGCAATAGGAATTGCTAAAAGCATTATGAGAAAGGCAAGGGAAGATAGAAGAGATTATTTGGTAGGTTTAAAATGGAGTATAGAAACACCCCCAATATCAGATCTTGACCTATTTCCAGCTCAATTGATGTTTAATCGTAGATTAAAAACTAATGCTGAATTATTTAATAACTTTGTAGAAAAGTTGATAAAAAGGCAGAACATTCAAAAGCTACATTATGACAAAACTGCTCCTCCATTACATGAACTTGAGCAGGACAAGAATGTCATAATATTAAATTTTAAAAACAAAACTTGGAAATCGGCTAAAATAGTTTAAAAGTATAAATCATTGTATCCACGGTCATATTTTGTTAAAAATCAGTCTGGCAATATTTTAAGACGTAATAGAAAACATTTAAGAAAATCAAACACACACTTTAATATAGAAACAGATCTCAATGATATAAATACTTCCCCTTCTGATTCAGAAGCAATTGTAAATCCTCAAAATATTCAGAATTGAAACGAGTCAGATTGTAATGTCCAAAGAAGTAACCGTGTTTGTAAACCACCATCTTATTTAAATGACTATGTTATATGATAAATAACTTAAAGGAGGAATGTCATGAGATAACTGTAACTGCATGTGTACTTTGTTAACTGTGTATTGTAACTGTATTATCATTGCTTGTGTTGTTGCTGTTAAGAGATGACGTTGTCATCTCATGTTTTATAAAATGATTTAACCAAGAACTGTTTGAACAATTCGAATAGAAATGTTCTGAAGAACATTTCAAAACACGTCAACCTAATACGGAAAAGTGGATTTTTTTTATTGTTTTTCTAAAATATAAAATACGCAGTGGTTGTATTAATTTAATCCGCCCAACTTAACAGAAATTCCTATAGCGAAGGGAGGATTCCTTACATATCTTTTAATACTCGAATAAAATTGAAAAATGTTGCAATTGAGGACACTAATCGAAAAACAAATCCAAAATATCTTATGTGTAACGATTCCGTTGCTTTTATCAAATATTATTTAGAATTTTTCTTTGACATTTTTAAAAACTCTTTCTTGACAAATTAGACTAGTTTTTATAAAAGAATTTTAAATGGTTCTGTTGTGTTCTTATTTCTTTACTTGTTGCATGAAATAATGTGGTTTATCGTTTGCTTTTATTAAAGTTGTCGTTCATTAAGTGAATTTCATTGTTTAAGTATTACTAATGGTATTTTCAAAAGGATTCAATGTAGAATTGTCCTACGTAATGGAACTATGTAAATAAACTATTTAACTATGTAGAACTAGGAAACTATTTATAAAAGATGATTTTGTTTTACAACGAAACTGCGTGTTTTCGTTAAAAGCAAACTATTACTTTTCAATTAAAAAATTAATAAACACTATTAGTTTTTTATTTAAACTAATTTCGCGCGCAGGTGAAAGATGTGAGCTTGTTTCGGTGATTTCTAAAACTTAAATTTTTCAAGAGTCGATTTTAAGCTGAAAACCGCAAAGCAATCTTTCTACGTCACTTTCTAAAACATCAATTTTTCTCCTCGACACACCCATCCTTTCTCAGAAAGAACGAGATTTTTCTCCTTCACCTACATATCAGATCCATAATTAAACTGGAATCATATAACACGTTGTATCCAAATGCTTAGAAAGAGAATATGTCGCATTTCCTTTACTTTGATTTGAGGTTTGAAGGTATTAAAGGTTTTCTTTTGTAAAATAGATCCCCCTTGTCTTACACTGATTACACTTAAAATACTTCCAAAGAGTTACATTATTCAACATATAACTTTACCCTTTATTTCTTTAACTTTTCGTTCATTTTTGTGATATTCAAGGGGGCTGGCTACGTTCGGAAACGGGATTTTGAAAAAGCGTATAAATGGGTAATTTTTTTATACACAGCAGCGTTTCTCAAACTGTGTGTGTGTGGGGGGGGGCGTGACAACTCTATGAGGGGAACGCGAGCATGTTGAATAGTTGAAAACTAAAGATTATTCAAGAAAATCACTAATTTACTAAAATAAACAAACAAAATACATCCTGACATAATACAAACTAAGACACATTTACACTGATGTAATGCATTTATAAATGTATGAGTACTGCACTATGTATTAACTAAGCAATACTGAGTTCAGAACAAGTTTAATAATTATTAGTGACCCCCATGATCTTGTCATATACAAATTTATGTGCAAAAATTAACACTTGTCTTGATAATACGTACGGTTTATAATTAATCCCTTGACTGCCGATTAAAAATTACGCCATTCACTCCGCAATGTCACCGTTTTCCAAGTAGGAGTGTGTATGTGATGTATTGGGGAGGGGAGAAGAAAAAAAAGAATATAAAAGCAAAGCCTCTGAAATTAGCAAATCCTTCGCAAACACTGTCAAGTCCCTTTTATTGCATTTCATATCCTTCGGAATAATTTTATGAATTGCAGTGAACAGAAAATATTGTACTTCGGAAAGACGTACATATACGTCCAAGGGAAATAATGCTTTGGCCGAGTGAGACGTTTATATACGCCCTTAAGAGTTTTTGTCGTATTGTAGCTTTAACATCAAAGTATAGTATTATTGAATTCAATACATTGGTATTGTATGGAGAAAGGCGCAATAAAAACTATGATTGAATATTGGGTCGCAAATATTGGAAGTTTGAGAAGCACTGATATACAGTGTAATTCGAATTAGATTATGCGTAAACATTTGTTTTAAGAATATAATTACATAAAAGTAATTATTTAAATCGTTTTTTTTTCGGCAAAAAAGAAAGACAAAAAGGAAATTATCAAAAAAAAAAAAAAAAACTCTTTTAAGAAAAATTCTTGTGTAATAATGTTTTTCCTATTTCTTACTAAGACTTCTTTACACAGCCCCAACTAGGATTTATAATTCAGGGATGGGTTTCTTCTTTTTTTTTAATGAATCAGAGTAGAGAAATTTTAACAAAAAACATTGCATATTATTTCAATGGATCGTAACTTAGAAAATATGAATTTTTCATAAATTCTAGTTTAGACTCTGTAGATAAGTTTGGTTATTTTCAGGCAAAATACTTTCACTATTCAAGCATTTTTCATAAAGTAATGTTTTGGAAATATGTCATTCGTCCTTCAACTTTTGCCAAAAATTGTATTTGAATGATTTTTTATTGTAATAATATCCTTTAAGCAATTTTATATGTAACTTCTGAATATATAGTCAATCACCTTCAAAGTGTGTTTTCAGTAGAGTTCTTATCTAAGGATCTCAGAACATCAGTTTAAGATATCCGACTACCCTAAAATCATGATTTTTTTTAAAAAAAAATTGACAATTTTTTTTATGATATTATTTAATAGCACATCTTATTAGCTCTATAAAAATACCAAGTTTTTTTATTTTCCATTCACTAGAACAAAAACTTCAAGTGTTTTAGTCAATGCAGATGCCATAACTTTAAACAAGATATGTTAAACTTTAGAATTCGTTTTACTCGAAAAACTCAAACGGGGACAGCGATTGCTCAAGAAGTTTAAAGAATAATTAACTAAAACTTTTTGCGTATGTTCTGTGTAATAGTAGAAGTGTTTTAACCTTCGGATTTATCAATCACTGTTTTATTACAAAATTTACAGTCATTTATGTGAATATAATCACTGTTTTTTTTAGCAATTCATATAACAACTAAGATAAAGTGCTCTAGTTTTTGTAAAAATTAAAATTTCTCTTATCCTGAAGGTCATTTCAAAAAGGAATTGCAAAGTAATACATCAAAATTGAGAATTCGTACATTTACTATTTGTACAGAACGGACCCCGTTTATGCAATTTTTTGTCATTTTTTCCCCATTTTTCCTCAATTTAGTAGTAATAATTCATTTTTCTCTTCTTAATTTTAGCCATTTTTTCTTAAAATGTACAAATAAATCTAAAATCCACAAAAGAATCTCCACATCTGTATTTTTTTAAAAAAGTTATTGCAAGCAGTCGGATACCTTAAAAACTTGCCTTTCCATTGGTTGCATCATTGTTATTTATTTACTAAGCGACTATTTTTTTAAAAAACTAATATATGATTGCATTTTATTTAGAAGATTATGTGCAAAATCGAGCAAGGCTAGAGAAAAACCAAAAATTTTTTTTTTTTCTCTTTTTGTTTTATGGATTATTCATAATTTTTGCGACAAATCGGGAGTGTTCGATACTTCGGGATATAAACAGAGCGAATCGAAGTCCTCCTGGTGAGTGGATCACCTACTATTGTTTCGTGTCCTCAATTACTGGCGCAGAGACCTTTTTTTCTCGTTCAAAACATCATAATTCCTCCACTAATTATCTAACTTTAAGCGTACAGCTTCCATTTCTTGGTAGACAATTTTGTTTTTCTGAATACGAGTATCAACCGTTAAAATGATAATAGGGGAAACAACCTATACGTAAAAAGTCTGTGTGGGAAAAGGTTTTCATACGTTACATCTAGCGGGACATTTTCCCTAAGCATCTTAATGTTTGCTCGGAAGAATGAGTGAGTGAATATTAACTTCGCACTGTTCAGCTACACGAGGGCTTTCGACAACGGACCTCGTCATTTTGAACCATGGTCAAGTGACGAGGACGACACCTGAGCTGGCACCACCCTCTCCTAACTACCACACCACACCAACGGGAGGACGCTTGAGTTCTCGACAAATTTAACGTGCATCGCTGCCCTACACGGTGGGTCTTTAGTGTACAGGAATCGACCGAAGCCCTAAATGAAAACACTCTGTCGCTTGCTCGGACGAAGAACATGTTTTGCAAAAGGTTCAACATTTAAAACTAAGCTGCAAAAATTCATCTGAATATAGTAAGATAGTAAAATTAGTTCAAGCTTATGAGATAAATTAAAATGCCAGTTTTGAGTTCTTAACCTGAAAGAGAACAACTGTCATGAATGATTTGAATGATAAAATAAAATTAAAGTTTTTTAAATTTAAACAAGGGGTGGAGTGTACCCCCTGTCTGACTTACGGTGGATCAACCCCATTGTACAAATTATACAATAGTTCATACTCATTGCTCAAATTGTAAGACTGTAAATTACATGCATTGTGCACTGCGAAAAACCGGTCTTCAGAAGTGAGTACAAAACACTCACTTTTGACTACGTCACATACTCAAAATGGCTCCGATGCAAACATACTCAAATTTGAGAAACGGGCAGACTCGTTTTTGTCAACAAGCACATACTACTCACTTTTGAACCTGTTACTGGATCAAATTTGAGAATATACTGCACTCAACAACGAGTTTATAATGGGTCAAATATGAGTATGTATATTATTTATTTTCGATATTGTAAATTTGTTATCAGTACACAACGTGCAAAGCGTCTTTTTTATGCGGTTTTGAAATCACTGCAAATAAGATTTTGGAATCCAATAGTTTTCAATCCAAGAAGGTGGTCTCGCACTGAGAACTCAACATGTAAGTAATTGAAAATAATAGCTTATATTCCTGACAAAAGAGGAATTACATCATTTTTTTTAAAAAGCAAAAATGTAAGTACTATTATTGTAGAAAATCAGTTATATAAAAATATGAGTACCAGGGTTAAAAGAAATTGAACACAAAGTATTTAGAAATGCCAGGAAAAGAAGCGGAAGAAAAATGGAAAAATAAGAACTGTTAAAGACTAAAAAAAAATTCAAACCAAAAAAAGAAATCACTATCAGGATGTAAAAAGATTAACGGTGAAATGTTATAAATCCACGCGATTCTGTCTTTAAATGTTTTTTTTTATTTATTCGTGGGATTTGAATGTATTGAAAATAAGTCAAATATAATTTTCAATATATCCAAAAATTCCATGTTTCATTTGTGAATTTTATTGACCAAGGAACATTTAAAAATGCATCAATTAAAAATAAAATTGAAGAAAAATCACAATTTGCTGCCAGTGAAAAAAAGAATTATTTCCGATAGATCTACTATCATGGCCATGTAAATTTACATTGTAAACATCTGCAATAAAATATGCAGCTGTCAAATTATATAACCTTGTGACGTTCTCCTTTTGAAACGAGATTCACTCTTTCAGGACAATACTATTGCAGGACAATACTAGACAGAGTTTTAGGTGCACGTGCAGCTGGGGTTCATTATCGCTTATTTAGCGTCTGGACTTTGGTGCCGGTTAGACGAGACCAACAATTGTCTGACCATTCTACTGTGGACGAAATCGCTTCCGGGGCAGCGGACTGTCGCCTTACTTACACAATGGCGAATTGTCCTCAAAGGCGGTAAAACGACGACAGTGGGCCGGAGGTGGCTCGGCCGTCGGTGCTTGTGTCGGACACCTGCTGGTTTGTGAAGAAACCGGGTGAGTGGACGATTGGCGGATTATGGACCAATGGGCTCTAATGAGTTGAGGTTGAAGGATCAACTCATATGGGCCCACCAATGAGAAGACGTGAGGGGGGAGAAATGGACTGCCCCTGATGTTTTAAAAGGTTGGAAAAACCAGGAGAAAAAAAAGAGAGAACGAGAAAAAGAAGGAAAAAGAGCTCGAAAAAGACAAGGGCTGGTGGTTTTTAGGAAGCGGAGAGGAGAATCCCAGAGTTTTGCTCAGTGATGCTGACGAGGAATCCGAAACGCGAATGAGTAAAAACGTCTTGCGGACTGGACGGAGACAAGCTGTGGAGTGAGCGACTTCAAAACGGAGTCACCATACTGGCTAGGCACGGAAACTATTAACTTTACAATCTAACTTAAATCGATTATATTATTGGAGAAAAAATTAAAAGTATTTTTTACTTCCACAGCCTTGCTGTGATGTATTATTTTCACGCTACCTTCTGACGACGTTACAGCAAGATCTAATTTGGTGGCAGCTTTGTGAGATGGGCATTTCTGTGAATAGATGCCTCGAACCCTTTATTGAGAAAAAAAATAAAACGCCAGCCGTATGGAGTTATGCCCGCCTGATTCTCGCACAACTTGTGAAAGAAATGTGTTTCATCGAATTACATGCAACAAGAAGTGACCGGAGTGCCTTGCTCGTGCCCGTGTGTTAAGGAAGCGTGCCCACCTGAAAGGTTTCCCGGAATTCCTGTATTTTCCTGCTTGTGAAGAGTGCCCGCGAAGTGCCTGCCTTCCGTTTTTTTCCCGGAGAAGGATGAGGAAGATGTTTCCAGTGTTTCCACCTGCAATGTTAAGGTCAGTCTTTTTCTTTGAGTATAGTATCGGGGCAGCAATATATTATTTCTAGTTTATGTAAAATTTTGTAAGAAAAGTAATGCTAGATAAAGTTAAAAGTCTAGACTGAGAGACTACAGAAATTATTAAGTTTATTTGAAGTGTATTGGTGTGCTATGTTTGTATGTGTGTCTGTTTATTGAGTTAGGTCGTAGTATACAGTAGTATACTTGCTTCGTTAGCACAGTTTTGCGTAGTGTATTGTCACGTTACTCTGAGTATTTTTATTATTTTGTGAAATATAATTAAGTCTCAGTCTAGGGTACTGTTAGTTATGCTAGTTATGAGTATAATTTTGTGAAGTATAATTTAAGTCTAGGTTTAGTGTACGGTTAGTTACACCGGGTAGTTGTATAAGTTTGTGTAGTACAACTAAGTATAGTGAAGTGTTGATTTGCGTTGGATATTTGAATTGTTTTAGTGACAATTGAGATTGGATTTAGTGTTGTATATTATTGCATGATGACTTTCCTTTTAAGATTAAGAAAAGGTGATTTGCTAGAAGTAGCAAGGGAATTAGGGGTAGAAGTCAACGGCGATCAAACAAAAGTAGAAATTAAGGATATGATTTTACAAAATGATAAAAATGATATGGAAACGACCAAAGCGGTGATGGAGGGAATTTTAGAAGAAAAAGAAAGGTAATTTGAGGAGAGAAGACAAACTAGAGAATATGAGTTGGAGCGGTTAAGATTGTCTAACGCCACTGAGACGGTTAGTGTATCGTCTGCCGATTTAGAAGGGCAAGGGGTAAACAGACGTGTTAATTTAAAAGACTTAGTGCCTAAATTTGATGCAAAAATGCAGACATTAATTTATTTTTTGAAATATTTGAAAGGCAGGCGAAAAAAGAAAAAGTGGCTGAGGGTAGATGGGTCTCCCAACTCATTCCTTTACTTCCGAAAGAAATTGCGGAGATAGTAGCGAAAGAACCTTTAGAGAAAAGCGACGATTACCCCCACATAAAAAAATCTACTCTTGGCCCGGTTCCAACTCACACCGATAGCCCTTAGAGATAGATTTGAGTCGCATCAACGCAGACCAGGGGCCATGTGGGCGGATTTAGTATTCGAACTAAGGTCCTACCTGGACAACTGGCTAGCGGGGATGAAAGTGGATGATTTCGCCGCATTGAAAGAGCTACTAGTGACAGAACAAATAAAAAAAAGAGCACTAAGTGAATTAGTAGACCATTTTCTAGATTCGTAAGATGGTTTCAAGGAGGCTAAAAGTTTAGCGGAGAAATTGGACCATTTTGAGGCGATTAGAAGAGTGCATAAAAAACAGGTCCGACGAAAACCTGGGAGCGTAGAACCTTTGATAAACAGCCTCTCGAAAGTAAAAATAAATCAGCGCATTTTAGTGGTAAGGGTAAAAATATCGGGCCCTTGAACAGGGATCCTTATAAGCATGAGGTAAGCCATGGGAGTTCTCAAATTAGGAGGGAGTGCCCCAGGGCGGGGGATAATCAATTTGAGAAAAGGAAGCCCATAATATGCTATTACTGCAATGAGACAGGGCACATAAAGCCAGTGTGCCCTAGATTAAGGAAAAATAATTTCGAAACGGTAGCTAATTTAACTTTAAATACCGGGAATTACGACCCATTTAAAAAATTCAAAATGAACATGGAAATAAATGGCATTGATCGCGTATGTCTAAGAGATTCGGGATCATCCATAGACGTCTGTTCACGGAGCTGGATTAATTAAAATGACCTCCTAGGTGAATACGTTTGGTTGAAAAGCCCGTTAGATGAGATTTGCCACTGTTTGCCTCTGGCTAAAATTAAAATCAAAACGAAGAAAGGAGAGTTTTATACCAAGGCTGCAATAAAACAGGATAGTAGTGCAATGATCTATATTTATTGGGAAACCGAACTGCTGAACTGCTGGAGTCAGACGAACAGGGGGTACAGTTGGTTAACGCAGTGGTGACTAGAAGTAAACAAAAAAGATTTTCTCCCGAGAAAGAAAAAGAGGCGAACGAAGAGGAATTGAATAAGTGCCAGCTTGAACTTACGGATTTCCCCCCATCCGTCTGAGGGAGGGGAAGACGATAGCTTTATCATTCCTGCTTTTGAAGGAGAAGGGGGAAAGAGTTTGGCGAAAGTGAATGGTGTTGAATTTAAAGAGGAACAAAGAAAATGCCCCGATCTGAAACCATTATGGGATAAGGCCCTAACAGGAATAGACAAAGAATTTAGGGTCATCAGGGGGAAATTAGTTAGAGTTGCGAAAACTAAGCGAGGGGAGGAGGTCAGACTGCTATGCGTACCCATAAAGTTTAGACTTGACATTAACAAACTTAGCCATGACGAAATAGGGGGCATCTGGGGGTGACGAAAACCAAAGATAGAATTCTAAGGCATTTTTTTTGGCCGAACGTGTACAGAGACGTGGAGGAGTTCGTCAAAACTTGCGATTCATGTCAACAAGTAGGGAAACCGAGAGATAAGGCGAAAGCACCCCTGAAATTAGTGCCGATTATTTCGGAGGTATTCTCTAAAATCAATATAGATGCTGTGGGACCTCTCCCTGTCTCAACAAAGCAAAACAGATATCTGATTATGTCAATTTGCGTAGCCTCTAAGTACCCGGAAGCTATTCCAGTGGAGAGTATTACTTCCCCGAACGTAATAGACGCCCTCTTGAGTATCTTTTCTAGAATAGGATTCCCGCGCGAGATACAATCCGACCTGGGGACTTCTTTCACTAGTGAATTGACCACCACCTTTTTACATAAGTTCGGCATCAAAGTGACGAGGTCATCAGTCAGCCACCCCCAAAGTAATGCAGTGGAGCGAGTGCATAGAACCATCAAGCGCGTAATTAAGGCTTTGTGCGTGGAATCGGGAGAAGATTGGGGGGTTCTTCCTTTAGCATTATTCTCTCTCAGAACGGTTGCGCACGAGAGTACAGGTTTCAGTCCCACCGAGTTGGTCATGGGAAAGAATTTGAGAACACCCCAAACGTTAGTTTACGAGGAATGGATGGAGGAGGGAAACACGAGTCACAATCGGTAGTGGAATATATATTGCAGTTAAATAATAGACTTAAACGTTGCCAAGATATTGCGATCACTAGGATGAAAGAATGCCAACTTAAAAGGAAAACGTGGTACGATCGCGATGCCGTGGAACGGAAATTTGTAGAAGGGGATCTGGTAATGGTGTTAGCTACCTCTAAACAAAATAAATTTGAGGTGAATTGGATAGGGCCGGGAAAGGTACTCAGTAGAATTTCGGATACAAATTATGTGATAGATCTACCAGGAAGAAGGGACCGCGTAGTACTATCTATCACGTAAACTTACTAAAACCGTATCATCGGAGACCCGAGCTGGTAAGCCTGGTTGTAGAAGAGGTCTCGGATGACATAGAGGCAGATGCGGAAATTCCTTATCCAGATAAACAATGCACGAAGTTTGACTATCACGAAATATTGCGGGAAAGTCAACTGCAACTTAAACTATCCCCCTCTCAGATCGGCGAATTAAAACAAGTCATTACTAAAAATAAGGACGTGTTTTCCCCAGACCCTGGGACGACTCACTTGATGCGAATGGATATTGAACTGATCTCGGACAAGCCCATTAAAATAAAACCTTATCGGATGTCTCCGAGACAAATTAACATATTGCGAGAAGAAATTAAACGTTTGTTGGAACTGGGTGTAATAGAGATAGGACAGTCCGATTATACACTTCGCCCCTTATTTTAGTAGAAAGCCCAAATAAAGACCCTCGTCCATGTGATGATTATCGTCGATTGAACGAGATAACTCGAGCTGAATTTTTCCCTTTGCCAAATATGGAAGAGATAGAAAAAGTGAGTGCGGCTCCCTATGTAACTGTGATGAATTTGTCGAAAGGTTACTTTCAGATTCCGCTCACGCCGAGAGCTCAGAGATACGCAGCTTTCGTTACTCCATTTGGCACCTATATCCCCAAGAAAATGATGTTCGGGTTAGTCAATGATGATGTCAAATTGATGGCCCAAGTTTTAGAGGGGTTGGAGCCGTTTGCATTGCCGTACATAGACGATATAGCCATTTTTTCCCAAGGGTGGAAAGATCACGTAAAGCATATCGACATAGTTTTAGGAAGATTGAGAAAGGCGGGGCTAAAAGTGAAACCCTCTAAATGTAAGTTTGCTCAAGAGGAAGTCTTATTTCTAGGGCATCGAATTGGTTCAGGGAGTAGGTCTCCGAGTGATCTGAAGATAAAAGCTATAGCAGATTTCCCGCGGCCCACCACTAAAACACAGGTACGATCCTTTCTCGGTCTCTAGTGGGGTACTACTCTCATTATATCCCAAATTACAGTACAATAGCTTCACCCTTGACCGACGCACTGAAAGGGAAAATTAAGAAAGAGAAGATCACTTGTGGGATGAGAAATGTGGGAAAGCGTTCGAGGAGCTAAAAGCGAAACTCGTCTCCCAACCCATATTGTTTGCCCCAGATTTTGCCACGGATTTCATCCTGCAAACGGACGCGAGTGAGGTGGGTGCTGGGGTTGTTTTATCGCAAAGAATAGAGGGGGAAGAACACCCCATCGTTTATCTAAGCAAAAAATTTTCTAAAGCGGAGCGAAACTACAGCACGGTGGAAAGGGAATTAGCTGCGATAATTTTTGGTCTAAAGCGATTAAAGCATTATTTAGACGGGCAAAAATTTATTATAGAAACCGACCACAACCCTTTAAGGTACCTAAACAAGATGGGGAGTACTAATCCTAGGTTACAAATATGGGCGTTGAGTTTACAGCCGTTTAATTTTGAAATCAAACACAAACCTGGGAGGCTCCATGGAAACGCGGACGGCCTATATCCCCAAGTAGTTTGTAGATTTATTTTATTAATTATTATATATATTTAAATTACTGTTTTATTTGTATGTTTGTGAGTGTATCTGTGTACATTGTGGAAGAAAATAGATGTTAGTGAAAATCTCTGATGTCTCTTAGTCAACCGTAGGCCAACAGATGTTTACTTCTGTAGTCATGCGCGATTAAGTGTAGATGGTTAGTAAGAGATTGGCATTTGACGCATTTTGTTTAAAAATTATAATTTAAAGGTGAAATGTAACTTTGAGAAAAGAATCCCAGATTCGGATTTTAAGATCTAATTGTGTAAAGTGTACATTTTTTTTTTTGAAATTTTGATTCAATTATTATGTTATTTTTTGATTGTGTTTAATACCGGGATTGCTGCCCTGATCAATCTCATTGATGGGACGATCTTTATGTGTGTGATTTCTAAGAACTGAATCAACTAGGACCAGAGCAGTCCCGTGAAATGGACCTTTTTTAGGGGAAGGAAGTTGTGACGTTCTCCTTTTGAAACGAGATTCACTCTTTCAGGACAATACTATTGCAGGACAATATACTAGACAGAGTTTTAGGTGCACGTGCAGCTGGGGTTCATTATCGCTTATTTAGCGTCTGGACTTTGGTGCCGGTTAGACGAGACCAACAATTGTCTGACCATTCTACTGTGGACGAAATCGCTTCCGGGGCAGCGGACTGTCGCCTTACTTACACAATGGCGAATTGTCCTCAAAGGCGGTAAAACGACGACAGTGGGCCGGAGGTGGCTCGGCCGTCGGTGCTTGTGTCGGACACCTGCTGGTTTGTGAAGAAACCGGGTGAGTGGACGATTGGCGGATTATGGACCAATGGGCTCTAATGAGTTGAGGTTGAAGGATCAACTCATATGGGCCCACCAATGAGAAGACGTGAGGGGGGAGAAATGGACTGCCCCTGATGTTTTAAAAGGTTGGAAAAACCAGGAGAAAAAAAGAGAGAACGAGAAAAAGAAGGAAAAAGAGCTCGAAAAAGACAAGGGCTGGTGGTTTTTAGGAAGCGGAGAGGAGAATCCCAGAGTTTTTTGCTCAGTGATGCTGACGAGGAATCCGAAACGCGAATGAGTAAAAACGCCTTGCGGACTGGACGGAGACAAGTTGTGGAGTGAGCGACTTCAAAACAGAGTCACCATACTGGCTAGACACGGAAACTATTAACTTTACAATCTAACTTAAATCGATTACATTATTGGAGAAAAAAATTAAAAGTATTTTTTTTACTCCCACAACCTTGCTGTGATGTATTATTTTCACGCTACCTTCTGACGACGTTACAACCTGTCTGTAAAATATTCTCATTTTGCTGCCATGCTTATCACATTTCATAATGGCCAAAATAAGCAAAATCTCAATAAAGAATAAGAATTTTTCTTTCAAAAAAAGATTTATATATATATATATATATAAAAGAAAATAAAGTGCAAATTTTTAGTAATCCTTTTAGTCCATAAAAATTGAAAGTGGAGCCCTAATATTCTTTTATTAACAAATTTAGTACACACCAATAATATTTGAAATATCCATTAATGAATGACTGACAGAAAACTAAAACTGCAATCTAGGCAACAGAAAGCATGGAATAACTTGTTTGTGGAAAAAATCTACTTAAAAATGTCTGAAATTAATAAGGATACTGCCGTAAATATAAATTAGTAAAAAATTCATTTTAATATAAAATAATAATAATATCAAATAATATACAAAATAAATGATAATAAAATAAAATTACAAAAGAGGATAAAAAATTAAAAAATATATAATAGAAAAAATAATGGATGACAAAACCTTGTGATGACCCCCCTGGGTCATACCTTGAACACCAAGATTAATTTGAGGCAAAGAGCCACTAAGAGCCATTTTGAATAATAATAATATTTATTTATTATTATACTTTTCTCAAAAAATCACTGATAACATATAATAAGATAATGTTACGTCTCTTAAAGGGATTTGCCTTTATATTAAATTAAATTACTAAGAATGCAATTAATTAATAATCTAGCTCAAACTCAATTTAGGTTTACCAAAATAGGAGATCCGAGAAACACACGTATTCGAATTCTTAACTTGCATTAACTTTAACTAAGTCGCTTAAACTGACGCTTTTTTAAGCGTACGTGAATTATATTTACCGCTGGCTTATATCAGCTGTCTGGTACGTCTCGCAGCACGACGTCTTCACGAATCTAATCTCCTTGAATCTTCTAGTAATACGTTTAAAGATACTGCCTTACTAGCCTACCATCATCTCTCTTGCTATCTCGCAACTCTCGACTTAAATACCTTATCTAATTTAAATATCCCGTACATCTTTTTGGAGTTGATTGGAAATAAACGCGAATTTATATTCCCCAGAAAGACGCCTAAGAAGATTAGTGGAAAGGTTCCGTACAGATTCGTCACAATCCCCTCCAAAAAGAAAACGGGATTTATTCGAAGGTCACAAACGGCCTGAAAATAAATTACGTAACCAATTCCTAGACTTGATTTATAGTCCCGACGACTTTAATATATATATCTACCAATCGGATACTAAACATTATCCTTCCTTAAGGAAAGAAAAAAAATTACAACCTAAAACTACACTTTAAAGGACGTAACATTTGCAGAATTAGATTTCCCTACACCACGCCCATTTGGCTCTGAGGTGAGGGAAAAACCACCGAAGTGGTAAAACACCTGCCTGCGTGGTTTACTTAACTAAAGGGTGTTTTTTTGAGGGGTACAGAACTTTAAATTGCAATAAAACAACGATGTATTATTCAATTGACATGAATTTTTTTTATTCGAAAGATAATCTTGTGGCATTACATTTTAAATATGATTTCTGGCATAGGACTGCCACGGCTGGCTCGGATGTAGTCCAATCTGGACGTCAATTTTCGATGGACTTTTTCCGACATTTGTGGCCGTATATCGGCAATAACACGGCGAATGTTGTCTTCCAAATGGTCAAGCGTTTGTGGCTTATCCGCATAGACCAATGACTTTACATAGCTCCACAAAAAATAGTCTAGCGGTGTTAAATCACAAGATCTTTGAGGCCAATTCACAGGTGCAAAACGTGAAATTAGGCGGTCACCAAACGTGTCTTTCTATAAATTGATTGTGGCACGAGATGTGTGACATGTTGTGCCATCTTGTTGGAACCACAGCTCCTGGACATCATGATTGTTCAATTCAGGAATGAAAAAGTTAGTAATCATGGCTCTATACCGATCACCATTGACTGTAACGTTGTGGCCTTCATCGTTTTTGAAGAAGGATTCCACCAGCCTATATAGCGCACCAAACAGTCACTTTTTCTGGATGTAACGGTGTTTCTACATACACTTGTGGATTAGCTTCACTCCAAATGCGGCAGTTTTGTTTGTTGACGTAGTCATTCAACCAGAAGTGCGCTTCATCGCTAAACAAAATCCGCTTATGAAAATCGACCATTATTTTCGAAATAAAATTGCACAATTTGAAAGCGTTGTTCAGGCGTGAGTCTATTCATGATGAATTGCCAAACCAAACTGAGAATAAATCACTTGACAGCTGTTAAATCGGTCGCCATCTTGGAAAGTAATGCCAACTTAAGCTTCTATACCTGGAAAAAAACACTCTGTACTTAAAAATCTACTTAAATATTATAAAACATATTCGGACTTGCATCTTGCTTCTTTTGTTGAATATACAATGCTCAGGTAAGCTACCCTGAAATGAGAATTTCTTTGTGTGAAAAAACAAACATCTATAGTACTTACAGATTCCTTCCTTTTTTACATAACATTTTCATATACATCAATTGAAGCATCTGGTTCCTTAACATTCCCATTCCATACATGCTGCGCTTGTTAGTATTAAATGTTAGCTCTACTTAATTACGCCGCGTCCCAAGTCACCAGATGTGAGATAAAATATGCACATATATATACATACAATTTCAAACATTTTTTAAAAAACAGTGAAACAAACAACCAAAGGAATTGTCGCATCTTAGCAAAGTCATACATAGAAGTAAACAAATGCATTCTTACAAATGTTTTCTCCATATTTATACGAAAAAAAATTCATAAAAAGCTGATTTTTCTCATCAAGAAAACACGCACTCATTGTAGTGTCCACTCTTTTGCTTGGCTTCTTAAATTAAAAATTCGCCCGTGACTTGCTTCATTGCAATAATTCTTCCGACCACTTGTTCGAAAGGAGAAAAGAAAGAAACGATGCAACCTGATATTTTTCTTTGTCCTTTATTCGCTCCTATCCACTGGATCTCCGTCTAAGGCTTCCATACTGAGGCTCCTTCTCCAGATGTTGTTCTGTGGGATACTTTCCCTTCCGATGTTTCTCCGCTCCTCTGGAAATCCTTCGGGTTGTCTTACTCGGCTGCGTAGGTAGTACGGACAAGGTCTCACTGCTGTCGCCTGTTTAGACCGGACAGGCCTCCTCTCCGCTGCCCTGTTGGTTCCGCTTTTCGATGTCTTTGTCTCCCGGGCCTTGTTGTATTGTCCACTTCCTTTGTGCCTGCTCCCTTCTGTAGGTGTCTTGTCCTGCCTGGAATCTTGTTGATGAGAGGGACCTGCAATGGACTGTGATCCCTGGGAGGGGTTATTAGGTCTTCTATATTTATAATTTCTAGATGAAACCGAGAACGGAATTGCTCTTTTTATCCCCTATTTTGGTTCAGGGGTTGGTCTTTTCTGGTTCCTACGTTCGGACCCCTGCAGAGAACGTTTTCTGCAAATTTTGGACCTCTTTAAATCCTTCCTGTCCCCTGATTCATTTGACTCTACTTTACGTTTCAATCTCGGATTCCCCTATCCGGCATTACCCTTACTTGATTTATGACCGTTACTCTCCTCACTCGAAGTTTTCCTAGACCCTTTGGATTTTCCTGGTTGCGATCTACTTGACTTATCACTCGACCTCTGCCCTTCATATAGTGTCTTAAGATGACTGTCCGAACTAATCGTGTCGGATTGTCGTGGACGGTACACTCACACCTGATCACTATTAACTGTTACCCTTTTACCCCTCTTCAAAATAATTAAATTGTTATTCCGAACCTCCAACACTCTATATGGCCCTTCAAACTTAGGCATAAACTTTCCAACCACTCTCCTACCCGCAGCACTTATAAAATGAGTTTGTACCAACACCAAATCATTTACTTTGATGTTAACTTCCCTCCGTTTCCGATTATAAAATTTTTCTCAATGTTTGTGTTGTTTCCGCATATTCTGCCTTGCTTCATCGAATAATTTCTCAATGTTTCTTCCTACATATTCAGCACCCTCTGTGACATTTATTAATTTACTAAAAGGTGTTATAATCTTTCTATCTAAGAATAACTCAGCCGGAGTTTTATTTGTTGTTTCGTTCACTGAAGTGCGCAGCGCGAAAGCGAATTCATGAAGAAATCAGCCCCAGTTTTCGTGATTTTCTTTTACAAAACAGGCTATCATCTGGACTAAATTGCAATTAACTCTTTCCGTTAAATTCGCCTGTGGCCTGTATGTTACCGTTTTCATATGTTTTATGTCCAACCTGTGACTTAAGTGTTCAAATACCTCTGATATAAACTGGAGGCCGTTATCACTAATTAAAGAAATCGGAGCTCCGTTACGTGAAATATAATTCTCAAAAAGGGCGTTAGCTATGGCTTGGGCTGAAGCTTTTCGTAAAGGAATAAGCTCACTCCACTTAGTGAAATGATCAGTTATTACTAATAAAAATCTATATCTTTCGGGTCGGGATGCGGGGTAGGGGCCTAATAGGTCTAACGTTACAATTTCATTGGGGTAATTCGATACTATCGGAATTAAACGACCAGCTGGTAGCGCGTTTTTGTAATTAAATTTTAGACACCGGTCACAGGTTGATACATATTCAAATATATATTTCCTCATATATGGAAAATAACATGTGTCGCGTAATTTTAAATAGGTCTTCCTCTTTCCTAGATGGTCTGCTAATGGCAGATCATGAAATTCTTTCATTATTGCTTCGCGAAGCGATCTAGGAATATATACTCTTAGTTCTCCAAGAGTTGCAGAATATTTCGCGTAAAAGAGTAGACTATCTATAAGTTTAAAATCCTGGGACCAACCCTCGCATATAGTCGCATTAACGAAACCGTCGTCTGGGTTTTCTAAATAACGATAGATGTGTCCTAACTCAGGATCTTCCCTTTGCTCTCGAATGAGTTGTTCGCGTGAGTTTAAGGCTAGGGCTCGAAGAGCTGCGCACGAAATTTGTGATCCATCCAGATTGCCTACTGGATTCCTAGACAATACGTTCGCGACAATGTTTTGGACCCCCGGTCGATGTTCCCATTCTATGTTGAACTCGGATAACTTGAGTGCCCATCTAATCATTCGACTAGATAAGT
The DNA here is from genome assembly GCA_019973935.1 of Trichonephila clavipes. Lineage (NCBI taxonomy): Eukaryota > Metazoa > Arthropoda > Arachnida > Araneae > Nephilidae > Trichonephila > Trichonephila clavipes. The sequence goes on along the minus strand of BMAU01000205.1, from coordinate 92,277 downwards.
TTTTCCCATTCGTTAGCTTTGTTAATGCCGCGTGATCTGTGATTACCTTCACCGGCGGGGATCCGAAATAAGTTTTAAACTTATTTAAGGCCCATATCACCGCCAAACATTTGCGTTCAGTAACAGTATAATTTCGTTCCGCTTTATTGAGGGTTCTAGACGCGAATGCAATAGGTCTGTGGTTTTGATTAAGCACAGCACCAATTCCGACCCCACTAGCATCAGTAAATAAGTTAAACTGTTCTGTAAAATTCGGCAATTGCAAAACTGGTACCTCTGTTAATGCTCGTTTTATCTTATCAAAAGAATCCAGTGCTTCTGTCGACCAATTAAATTTAGCCCCCTTTTTCTTCAACCGATATAATGGTTCACATATATCTGGATACTTGGGTATAAATTTCTGATACCACCCCGCCATCCCTAAAAATTTTGACACTTCCTCGCTATTTTTAGGAGGTTTCATTTCTGTGATTGCCTTCACTTTACTGTGGTCTGTTTCGAACCCTTCTTTACTAATTACGAGACCTAAATACACTGGCCTCAAAAGTTAAGGTACAACCGGGTTTTGTGTCTAATTTGCAAATGAATGAATGTAGAAACAAAAAAAATTTGGAGGATATGTGCATTAAATAGTTTTTATTGAATGCGTCATAGAAATTTGTATAAGTGTATTGCAAAAACGATTTATAACAAAAAAAGCAATCTCTGCGGAAAAGTCCATTCTTGCAGAAAACAGCACATCACAGTGTTATGTGGTAAAATGGCATAAAAACAATACAAAAATGGGTTCTAATAAGGAATGTGTTCACCCCTAACTTGAATGCATTGGCGGCATCGATTTCCCATGCTGTTTATTAAGTTGTCGGACAGCGGAATAGGAAGCCAAGACCAGACCCAGAGTAAGCCTTGTTTCAGCTCATGTAACGACCTTGGAGGAGGATTTAAAGCAGCAACCTCTCTGCCAAGATAGTCCCAAAGATGTTCTATCGGATTCAGGTCTGGAGATCAAGCTGGCCATTCCATTCGTTCCAAACCGTGATCCTCCAGATACTCCTCAACAATCCGAGCTCGGTGAGGTCGTGCATTATCATCCATCAGAATGAAGTCGTTACCAATAGCAGCATATGGGCGGACATATGGATCAAGGGTCTCATCCCGATATCTAAGACCAGTTACGGTTCCTCCATGGAACTCGTGCAGGTCAGTGTGGCCACCGAGCGAGATCCCTGCCCAAACCAGGATTCCACCACCTCTATAACTGTGTCTTTCAACAGTGTTGGATTGATGGTATCTAGTGCGCTGTTCCCTCCAGATCAGTAGACGCCCTGAATCACTCTTCATTGTAAATCTGGACTCGTCTGTGAACAGCACAGAAGCCCATTGTTGCTGCGTCCAAGAAACATGTTCTCTTGCCCAGCATAAGCGGTTCCTTCGCTGTCGTCCGTTGAGGGTAACGCACACAACTGGTCTTCTTGCATACAGACCTGCATTGTGAAGACGATTTCGCACCGTAGTAGCGGAGATTCTTCTTCCTGATGCTTGAAAGTGGTCTGCAACGAGCTGCGGCACAGTAGTGGTTCTTCTCCTTCGTGCCGAAAGAGCTAGAAAACGGTCTTCTGCAGGTGTTGTAGCTCGTGGTCGGCCTGAAACAGGTCTTCTGGACACAGAATCTTCGGATTGGTATTGATCCCAAAGTCGCTGAGTCGCTACGAGACACATTGAGACGTTTAGCAGCATCAGCCTGCGACAATCCCATTTCCATTCATCCAACTGCCCGCCACCTTAACGAATGGGTAAACGACGTCTCTGAGACATTTTCTAAACTCTATTGACTATTGTCACCGAAACTGCCAACAACTGTTGAAAATCAACACAACTTACACACAAAAGTATGAAAGCTTGATATTTGCATATTTTTCTCTCACTCATAAATATACGTTCTTTTCTATAAAATAAAAGTTGTAGCAATCGTTTTTGCATTAATGTTTTTAAAGTTCGTTATTATCATTCATGTAAACTATGCATTTTATTGTTACTGCCATTTTTTTATGGTGAGCTTCGAAAAACATGTTGTACCTTAACTTTTTGAGGCCAGTGTACTTTAATTTGTCACGTGCGAAGTGGCATTTATCCTTATTTAATGTTAGCCCTGCGTCTCTCAACAATGTAAATACCCGATTCAAATTATCTAAGTGTTCATTAAACGATGGAGATGTGATGATAACATCATCCATATATACCGACACGAAACGCCCAATAACAGGTTTTAATACACTGCTCAAAACAGTTAAAGGATATTGTAAGTTTTATGTAAAATAAAGATATTAGCGAAATTTTTTTTGCCGAAAATGGAAGAAGAGAATCACAAATGCAAATTTTTCTGATTTTCAAACTGTGGAGTATGCTAATTTTGAGTTCGACGTCAAAAAACGTCGCTTCAGCGGCAGCGAATGAAATTTGACTTTCAACTGAACTGAAGACAAGGATGATCGGCATTCAGTGACTGCTTTGTTTCGATCAGTACGATGTCCTAGCGAAGTCATTTAACCGATTCAGAAGCTTGGAGTTTTGTTGGTAGGTTAGAAGGGGGCCAAACTCAAGCCGAAGTAGCGCAATCCATTGGAGTGTCACAAAGTGTGATTTCCAGGATCTGGAACCGTTTTTTGGAGACTGAAAGTGCAGGCCGAAGACCAGGACAAAGTCGTAGACGGGCAACAACGCCCAATAAAGATCGTTCTTTAGTGTTAATGGCTCGGAGACACCGAAATATGAACGCTAATCTTCTCCAATAACACCTTCGCTCGGCTACTGGCACCACGGTTTCAACTCAGACTTTCCGAAACCGGCTCCATAGTGTAGGTCTGTATGCTCGTCGACCGCTGGTATGTGTTAGACTAACATCAAGGCATCGTCTCGACCGCAGGGAGAGAGCAACCGAGCATGTGAACTGGATGAGAAATGAATGGAGCAATGATCTTTTTTTCTGACGAGTCCCATTTTTCTGTTCATCCGGATAATAGGCGTATTTTCATCTGGAGGGACCGTGGCAGTAGGAATAATCCTGCGTTCGTGCACAAAAGTGTCAGATTTTGCGGTGGAGGAGTGTTGGTGTATGGTGGCATCTCCATCGACGGGCGCACAGACCTCTACATCATTCGAGATGGACCTCTGACTTCTCGCCGATATAGGGATGAGATCCTCAGACCTATTGTATTCCCTTACGCTGCAGCAATCGGAGATGACTTCATTTTAATGGACGATAACAGCAGACCACATTGTGCTAATCTCGTGGAGGATTCCCTTTTCGAGGAAGGAATCGTACGAATGGAATGGCCAGCGTGTTCTCCAGACATGTATCCAATAGAGCACGTTTGGGACGCTATAGGAAGACGAGTTTCTGGCCGCCAACCACCCCCACAAATTCTCCAAGAACTGGAAAGAGCTCTTCTGGAAGAGTGGGACAGAATACCCCAACTCGTGATTAATAGCCTCATTGACTCCATGCCTCAAAGAGGCTCAACGTTGCTGTCCTTCCGTGGAAACCATACCCCCTACTGAAAATGATTTCCTTTGAAGAAATAACCTTTTATTATACTTTTTTTCTCATATGCACAAATTGTGATTTTTTTCCTTTTGTACACAAATGCCCAATAAAATGCATTTTTTTCTCCCAAACATGTGTAATTTATTCTCATATAACCTACTACGTCTGTCGACCATGTATCAATCTGCTAAAAAGTTTCCCAGCCACAAGATCCACCTAAAATCGCAATATTCTTTAATTATTTTGAGCAGTATATAATATCAATGGCTTTTTGGAAATTTGGCGCCGCCCCTGAAAGGCCGAAAGGCATTCTGAGGAATGCAAACGTGCCATTGCGAGTGATAAACGCGGTTTTCTCGATATCTTTTGGACTTATCGCCAATTGAAAATAACCACTTTTTAAATCCAATGTGGACATCCCTCTGGTATGCGGAATGTTTGTGATTAGATCATCAATCACCGATAATGGATATCGGAGGTATTTAGTTAGTGCATTAAGTTTGCGATAATCAATCACGAATCGATACGCCTCAAGAGAATCCGGAGGAAGGCCATTATTCTTGCGCCTTAAAACTACTGGTGACGCGTATGGGGATTGAATAGGACGGATCGTACCCTCTTGCAACATTTTCTCAATGTGATAATCGATTATTCCTTGTTTGACCGTATCATATCGGTAGGGTTTCGACACTACCGGTCCCTTGTCCCCAGTAACGGTTTCATGGTATAAAACACATGAGTTAACCCCGTCTGATCTGAAAATAGCCCTTTAAAACCATTAAATAAATTCCTTAACTTCTGCTTTTGCCCTTCACCGAGCTTTGTATCTGATAGATCAATCTCGACTGGCTTTTCCTCTTTTGGTAACTGCTTAATTTGGTCATCTGGAATAATCAGGGATTTCTGATCGAAATTTAAAGTTAATTTGGACTCTTTCATAAAATCAATGCCTAAAATGCATTGGTACTGCATATTGTTAAGAATGTCAATTTCCCAGGTTTTCCGGAATTCTCGGATCCGAATCTGTAATTCGACTCGACCTAAGTGACAACACGGGGCTCCCTGTGCCGTCACTACTCTATCTTTCGTCTTTTGACAAGGTCGATACGAAAAATATTTGCGATAGACATCTTCTGATATGAAAGATTTCTCCTCCCCCGTGTCCCAAAGGGCTGTAATGAATGTCTCATTTAAAAGAATAGGGACATACGGTAAATCTACTGGAGTCATTCGTAAGGAGGATACCCTAATAGTTTGGTGTTCTGTATCTGGAGGATTTTCCGTACCTCGCGATCGATCACCCCCATACTCGCATCGATCGCTTAAAAGTTTAAATATCTGTTTCGATCATTCTGACCCCTGAAAGTCCTATTCCTCGAACCACCTTGTAGACCGCCTTGATTGTGGAATCTATGATCCGATTGACCACCTCGGCGTCGACCATCGAATCTCTGATTATCCGCAACACCTTGACTCTCAAATCTATTGAACTCTCTCCGTGGTCTACTATTGTCCGCGTATCTATTGTTACCTCTCGTTTCCCTCCAATTTTCCTGTCGATTCCTGTTAGGGAAACGATTATTCTCGTTTGGTTTTATATCTCGGGATTCCCAACTCGAACCTCTGATCTTTCTATTTAGAAACTGTTCCTCATACTTATCAATAATTTGTAGGAGGTTAGATGGGGTATGCGGATTCCTAACCTCTACATAATCCAAAATATGAGGCCCTAACCTACTAATAATATGATCGATCAATTTTTCCTCCGTCATTTCGAGTTTTAAGATTTTGTGAATCTTCAACAAATCATACACAAAATCAGACGGTTTTTGGTTATGCTTTTGAGATGATGAATAGAAACGCGTTTCTAGCTCCGACCTATTTCTAACCACTTGGAACTGTTCTGACAACGCTTGCTTTAAGTGCGCGTAATTCGTCGCCTTGTCTTCAATAACCCTATAACCTAGAACCTCAAACCAATCTAGTGCCCGTCCTGTGGGATGACCCTTTAAATATGCACAAGCGAGTTGTGTGGGTATCTCGTAATATGTTAAGTTATTATCCATATTTTCCAAAAATTCAACCACATTCTCCACCCCCGAAAAATACTGCTCAGGGATGATTCGAAAATTAGATCCGATTCTAAACTCGGGATTTACTCGTTGGGCGCCACTGTGATGACCCCCCTAGGTCACACCTTGAACACCAAGATTAATTTGAGGCAAAAAGCCACTAAGAGCCATTTTGAATAATAATAATATTTATTTATTATTATACTTTTCTCAAAAAAATCTCTGATAACATATAATAAGATAATGTTACGTCTCTTAAAGGGATTTGCCTTTATATTAAATTAAATTACTAAGAATGCAATTAATTAATAATCTAGCTCAAACTCAATTTAGGTTTACCAAAATAGGAGATCCGAGAAACACACGTATTCGAATTCTTAACTTGCATTAACTTTAACTAAGTCGCTTAAACTGACGCTTTTTTAAGCGTACGTGAATTATATTTACCGCTGGCTTATATCAGCTGTCTGGTACGTCTCGCAGCACGACGTCTTCACGAATCTAATCTCCTTGAATCTTCTAGTAATACGTTTAAAGATACTGCCTCACTAGCCTACCATCATCTCTCTTGCTATCTCGCAACTCTCGACTTAAATACCTTATCTAATTTAAATATCCCGTACATCTTTTTGGAGTTGATTGGAAATAAACGCGAATTTATATTCCCCAGAAAGACGTCTAAGATTAGTGGAAAGGTTCCGTATAGATTCGTCACAACCACATAACCAAATTTAAAGGTATTTGTAACCATATTGTAATGTTATCGCCCAACTTGACAATTGTCAACAACACTTGGTACGTCGTGTACCAATATTAAATTAGAACATTAATTTTAATACGAAAAACGACAAGCTCTCTCCTTTCCCTTCCACCTGAAATCAAGAATCTGATATATATCTCATTCATTTTCATCCAAATGAACAAAACACTATGGTCTCATCAAAGGCGTGTTATAAACCAAAAGATCGAAATATCGTGAATTAAAACTTATTTTGAGTGGGCTTTCTGCTGTGGCGTAACATAGAGCCCCATATTGCGGTGGGAAGGGCCAGGGTCCTAGGGGGCCCAAAGCCTGACAGCCGCATAGTACCTACCCTTTGTAAAATCCAACTTGGAGGCCCAAATGTTCTCCGTTATGCCACTGCCTTTCTGCACTATGTTATAAGATAAATCTGTAATTGTACATTAGGGCAACAATGTTCAAGATAACTCGCCTTGGCAGTACTAATTTGGAATGTGGTTTTAGCGCTGAATTGGCAATCATGTGTTTCGTTTCATATAATGTTACTAAAGGGCTATGATAATATGTAAGTACTGTGATAAATCTAATTTAAACAATACAGATCAATTAATAATAAGACAAAATATCCATTAAATACTAGTACTAAGTAGATTTAATTTTTATATCATCACCGGTATGATCATGGGACTCAGAAAGGGGAAAATGCAATCATATATAAGATACCGTATGTCCCTGAAGTAATCATGGTTCTGAACATATAAATAAATAAAAGCATAAAATATACTTCATCGGGTTTAATATCAAGAATCTGATATATATCTCCTTCATTTTCATCCAAATAAACAAAATCTTGGTCACATTAAAGGTGTGTTATAAACCAGAAGATCAATATGTTTTGAATTAAAACTTACTTTCGCCGGGCTTGTGGCTTTATTATTATAAAAAATACCAGATTAATAAGATTTTTTAGAAATATCACAATAGTTTTCAATCAAAGCAAAGTATTATGGTCATAAAAGTATAGCCTTTCTGCAGTGGCGTAACGTACACCCCCATATTGCGGGGGAGGGGCAAAGCCTGACAGCCGCCAAGTATCTGCCCCTTGTAAAATCCAACTTGGGGGCCCAAATGTTCTCTGTTACGCCACTGCCTTTCTGCACTGTGTAATAAGATAAATCAGTACTTACATATTATGGCAACAACATTCAAAAGGTAACTCACCAAGTTGGTAATACCAATTTCGCATGTGTTGTGTGTGCTGAATTAGCAATCTCTTGTGTTTCGTGTCATATAATGTTAGCAAAAGGCTGTGATAATATGTAAGTATTGTGATAAATCTTATTTAAACAATGCAAATAAATTACTAATAAGCCAAAATGTCCATTTAATATTAGTAGTTAAGTAGATTTAATTTTTATACTTAATGTCTAATACCAAAAAGTGAAAATCATTCTTGAAATATATTATGTTCAATTTTACTAACTAATTTTACTCATTCTGTAATTTCTGTTCCGTTAATTTTGATTCTTTAAATATTGGAAATTGAAAGGAATCATAAAATAAGTGTACTGAAATTGTTGAAACTCTTAAATAATTTCTGTATGTGAACTTTTTTGACATTTTCCATAACTTAATTAATAAGCTAAAAAAGTACTTAAAAAGTTTCAAGAAATTTGTCCCCTCAAAAGATTAATAATTGTCAACAAAAACTTATTTTGTAAACTTGCCTTTTTCAAGACAGTCGCTCACAACATGTAAGCCATTTTAGTGTTCAGTATGAAAATAAAATTAAAATTATTCCAAACTAGAAAAGGAATACTTTAATTATTTGCTTATAAATAAATGCTTTGGGGGCAAAAATATATTGCACGAAGAAGTAAAGTAATTTTTTTTTTGGGTGGTTGAAAATGTAGTATAATTTAAATAAATCCTGAATCTTTTTAGTATGGATTTGGATTCAATGTGGGTTGTCTAAAGTTGTATTTATTCCTACATTCAATGCACCTTCTTCTTTCAGTGTTAATTGATTGAAAACTTAATACCATATTCAGTCCATAAAACCTTATTGCTTATTCAAACATGTTATTGCTACAATTCACACAAGCATATTCTACTTCAAAACAATAGTACTACTACTGCAAACTTTATGCAATATAATGATCATTGGTTGACCACCTTTCAAAGCAGAATCAAAAATGGGATTTTAGTAGTTAGCTATGTGTAATGACATAGATAAAAGTTTTTCCAATTTTGGATTTAAAGTTCAAAATTGTGGCCCTTTGGATTTGGCGACCGGAATTGATCACCAAACAACTTTATTCAAATGCATTACTCGTGTAACTTTTACTATTTTTTTTATTTCTCATTAACATTTATTTATTTTCATTGGAAAAATCAGCTTCGTAATTTTTCATAACACCTTTAGCTAAATTAAGCCAATTATCGCCAATTATGGTTGCTACAAATTAACTTTGCCAAGCCCCCCCTCTATTCTACATTTGAACCCAGGATGGGTTTTATAAGAATGTTGCTTACAGTTGTTTAGTTTTGATCTGAATAAATCAAACAATTGACTTATGAATCAAGTAAATTGCATTAAATTAATACTAGTCTTTTTTAAAATAATTTGCCAATATAAAAGTAAATATTTATCACATAGCTAAATTGGCTGTCAATCATATTGAGTGCGTAACTATTAATTTTACCAGCATATTAAACTTACATTAAAAACAAGTCACGTACTTTTCGATTTACAAACAAGAGAAAATCAGAAATAACAATAAAAAATCTATACTCATTTTAATACCCATGTGTTCCTCCGCGTGTAGCGTGGTAGATTTGAAATATAGTTTGGTAGATTTAAGAGAACTAAGTTTGTTGTTGAACCCTAATTTTAAAAATATCTAGCCGGAATATTAAAAGAGATTCTGTAATCCTGAATATCTTTTTAATTTGTCTGAGAGTGTTAATTAACCATTTTTAGGGGGTTTTGAGTACATGTACTGTATCAAATTCGAGAAAGGCCTGTGTTCAAATCTGATACAAACATACTCAATTCAAAATGAATATGTCTACGTGTGTTCAAATTCAAACTTCTAAATAATTATTCAAATTCGTAATTCAAAAATTCAATTCGGATTCGTGCATTAAAAATGAATAAATTGCTCTTACCTGTCAGAAAGAGAAGCGACGCACAAAAACACCCCAGTCGGATGGAGGGACAAAACGTTTTTTTTTACAAAACTGGAACGCTATTTACACTAGAAGAGAGCGACTACAGCGCCGCTAAACAGGAGTTACAACATCCTCTCCCCCGAATGACCAGGGGTTCATTCATAATCTGCTACTATTTCAAAATACACAGAAAAATATTAAATACACATTACAAGTAATTCACATACAAATTCACCAGATACAAATTCAAAACGCTTCTACTAGCGCTTTTTCCTGTTTTGTTGCATTTGGCGGTAATAGCATTAATTCAACTCAACTTTTAAACTTTTTAAGAAAGCACACTCATTTCCTGCTACAACAACATCTTCCTTTGGCTCTAATAGCTCTACACTTAACTAAGAAATCATTCATTAAGTTCAAGGTTATGTAACAATTGTACAGGTCTTTTAATAATTGAATTTTGTGTTTTTATCTTACAAGAACGTATTTTACCATCCCTGCCAGGAAATACATCAACCACTTTACCTAGTTTCTAAAAATGTCTAGGAAATTTTTCATCATTAATTAGTACAACATCATCAATTTTAAACTCTTTAATTTCGCCTGTAGGTTTAACACAATGAGCAGATTTAAGCATGCAAATATATTCTTTTGACCATTTTGTCCAAAACATATTAAGTAATCTTTCGCGGTAATTAAACCTTTTAATTAGAACTTTCCTTGGGCCGTGGGTAGCCTAGTGGTTAGAGCATCGGACTCCAGACCGGAAGGCCGGCGTTCGATGCTCGATGTCACCAAATACTCTCCGAGTGCACGCGGAGTACGTGCTCGTTAAATCAGTGGGTCCGTAGTCTTGTGGGCTTATTCACGAGCGCAGGAACTGGAGAATATTTCCCTCCCCTTCAGTTCACTTGCAGAAATTGTGGAGGTGGAGATAGAGGTCGTGTCGCCATCTATCGTCCCTTCGGGGAGTTTCACCGAGCTTAAATCGCACTGTCACCTGTATGGTGCTCAAGGCCAACGACAGGCGTACCTCTTGCCCATGCCACGATGAATTTCGTGGGCCTCGTTCTGACTACGTCAGACAGGTGGCATTAGCCACAACAACAACAATTAGTACTTTCCTGTTGGATAAGTTAGAATCAAAATTAAGCCTGGCAGGTGGTAGACTATTCACTCTACGTTCTAAAATCATATGAGATGGAGTAAGAGGTTCAGGTTCATTAAATTCACTAAAAATATATGTAAGAGGGCGAGAGTTGAGCACTCCTTCAATTTCAATTAAAAGAGTCTCCAACTCATCGCGGAATAAAGTTGCTCTTCCCACAGTCTTTCGTAAAGCAAGCTTTACTGTTCGAATAAGTCTGTCGTAAAAGCCGCCCCACCAGGGTGCTCGTTCCATAATAAACTGTCAGTAGATTTTATGAGAAGCGTAGAACGCTTTCACTGTAGGATCGCTGATAATCTTCCACAAGTTTTTCAGTTCAAGTTCGGATTTCTTAAAAGTTTTTGCGTTGTCAGTCAAGATTTTCGAACACAGACCACGACGACTAATAAAACGTCGAAGTGCTAATAGAAATGTTTCAGTTGTAAGGTTGTTCACTAGCTCTAAGTGAAGAGCTCTCGTAACAGCACACGTAAATAAAACAATGTAATGTTTATTCTCGTCTTTTGTGTAGAGGGGGCCTCCAAAATCTATTCCAACTACAGAAAATGGAGCTGACTGCTCTACACGAAGAGCTGGTAACGGAGTGGTGACTTGAACACCTGAAGTCGAACTAAATCTTTTGCATATCAAACATTTCTTTAAGATGTTTTTCACAGTCTGTCTCCCTTTAATGAGCCAGAATCGCTCTCTAATTTCTAGTAGAGTTTCACTAACACCACCGTGAAAATCTTTTCGTGAGAGTCTCGCACCATTAAATTTACGAAGTAATGCTTGGCCGGTAAAATGATAGGGTGTTTCTGTAAATAAGAAAATTTAGATTTTTGCAGTCTTCCACCGACACGTATCAGTTCATCTGAATCAAGGAAAGGATTAAACTCTAAAATTACTGAAGTTTTGAGTAGTAGTTTGCGTGCACGTAAACAATTAACTTCTTCGGCGAAAACATCTCTGTACTAATTGAATACAAAATTTTTCGGCACCATCGATTTCTTCTGTACTTAAGTCGTCAGATCGTTTATTGAATCTATTGCGAATGTTATGCACAAAACGAAGCACCCAACTAGTAACTCGCAATAATTTCTGCAGGCTGCTAAATTTGCTTAAATTAATTATTGAGGCTGTGTTTAATTCACATGCGAACGTAAACACTTGTTCTTCGGATTCACATGGGTCGGTTGAAGAAAAGTCACAATTCAAGCTTTTCGGACAGTTGTTTTCCGTCGTGCGAAGCCACTGAGGACCATGCATCCAAAATTGGCTGTTAATAATCGTCTCGAGATTCGCTCCACTAGAAACATAATCTGCTGGATTTTCTCTCCCACTGCAATGATGCCAATCAGACGGATCGGAATTTGATTGGATTTCTATTACCCTATTTGAAACAAACTGTTTGTAATTTGAAGCTTTTCCTTTAATCCAATGGAGAGCAATAGAAGAATCACTCCAGAGGAAAAATTTCAAAATAGGGAATTTAAATTTTGATGTTAAATATTTCAAAATTCTCGAGGCTGAAACTGCTCCCAAAAGTTCCAATCGTGGGAGGGTTAACTTTTTGAGAGGAGAAACTCTGCTTTTAGCGGTTATAAAACTCGTGTAAATATCGTCATTTGCAGTGACATAACGAAAATACGCCACTGCTCCAAATGCTCTGGGACTTGCATCACAAAATATGTGCAATTACAAATCATTTCCCTTATCTAAAGGATATGGAAAATATTTTCTTTCCAATGTTAAGTCGTTTAGAAGACAAACTTGAGAGCACCAAGTCTCCCATTTATTCTTTAACTCGGTGGGCAATTGCTCATCCCATCCGAGACCGTATTCCCAAATTTCTTGCATTAAGCATTTTATTATTAACACAAATGGGGAAATAAAACCTATCGGATCAAAGATTTTTGCTGCTGTTTTTAGAACACAGCGTTTCGAATTCTTTAAATTGTTAATTAACTCAAGCAATGGTTGTGCATCTAATTTAAATGTATCATTATTTAAATTCCAAATAATTCCTAAAACCTTTAAAGAACGCTCACCCGATTCACAAACATCACCTATACCGTTTTCGTTCCATAATTTTCTTAATTCCTTCGAATTAGTTTTAAATTTTCTTAAATTCATGTTAGCATCTTTAAGAATTTCAATCGCGTTTTTTGAGAGATCGAAAGCCTTATAAACGGATTCGGATGAACCGGCGAACAGATTGTCAACATATAAAGAAGTATTCAATAGTTCATATAAGTTTCTCTATAATCTTCCTTATATTTTCGTATATGGAATTTAATCGTCGCCGCAAGTATAAAAGGACTCAAGGTAACCCCAAACGGTACACGATTAATTCACGATTTGGCATCTCCATCATTCGGAAACCAAAACAAATCTTAAATAGTCGCGATCTTCCTCAGCTATTTCAATCGTTAAAAATGCCCCTTGAATATCACTACGAAACGCATGTTCATATTCGCGAAATCGCAAGATTATATCTATTATTCGGGGATTCAAAGGTGGACCCGCATAAAGGCACACATTCAAAGATTTACAGTCTCTACCTTTCGAGGACGCATCAAAAACCATCCGAACTTTTGTCGTTTCTTTGTCTTTTCGAACCACAGCCGCATGAGGCATATAATAAGAATTAGTTTCGAAATGTGATGAACATTCCTCAACAATATTTTCTTTAATTTAATCTTTAACAATATTTTTGTATTCGTTATAAAGCCAATTATTGTCTTGCATTTTTATACTTAAATTACCGAATCTGCGCTTCGCTATTGCCCAATTATTTTCCAAATCGCTTGGTTTATCTTCCCAAAATAATTTAGTCTCATACATTCCGTTATTAATCCCATTCTCGGTAACCCGGCTTTTTTACAAATTCGATCACCCTTCAGTCCACATTGGGCCGAGTTTTCGGGACTCTACTATATCAAGCCTAGCGTATAGACTCAAAGTTGTTTCATGCCCTATGTACACTCTGTGTAGCTCTGGCGAGGTCATGGATTCCGTACTACACTGTCCTGTTCTGCGCAAGACGTTTCTCGTCGAGCGTTACGGAGAGACTAGAAATATGTTGGATTATATATATAATGAACACTGTTTCATCTTTTTTTTGCAGTATTCTGTTTTCTTTTTTCTTTATACTTGTTCTCTGTTGTAACTGTTCATAATCTGCCACTAGAAATAAAAAAAGTTTCAGACAAGTGTGCAAGTTTTACTATGGTGTATATTACTTTATCTATTTGGCATGAATAAATACCAAGTTGCTGGTAATTATAAATTTTTATTAAAAATACGGAAGCCTTCTTGTATTGATTTTTATTGGTATATTAAATAAGGTGGACGAGAAAAATTAATAGGAAATTTTGTAAAAGTAAAATCTAGAATATATTCCTTGTGGCTGCTCTCTACAGAACTTTAATAAAATGTCATGATCTTGCAGCTGATGCAGTAAGCATAGAGTGCATATTATGTATATTTCAAATATTATGTACAATATATCAACATATACTTGATTGAAGTTTTATAGTTTTTTAAAGATGTAGTCAAAGAACCCGTTTCACGTAAAACGCAGAAATCTAAATAATTAACATTTTCAATACTAAGTATGAATGCAACTAACTCCAAAGAATACTCCAAAAAATCGAAAACATTAAGTGATGTAATATGTGTTAGAACAACGTGTAACAAAGTAGTATAATCTTTCTTTATTTTTATTGAGAACATTTAAAAATCCCCATGCACCACAAAGTATCACACGGAGGCTTACAGAAGTAAGCACACGTTACAAAGGAAAGAAGGAATTTATAGTCATAAAGGAATACAACACAAACATCCATGCCTTCTCTGGGATTCGAACCCAGGCCCTACAGTCAGCGTCACTAACCACTATACCGGATGGGTGGTGTAATTTTCCTTCGCGAAAGAAAAACAGCGAAAAAGTCGAAAAGTCGCTTCCTGGTTAAGTAGTAATTAAAACTTTGAATTTAATTAATCTACTGAAATCTCTTTTTCTCTTCTTTTTTTCAGAAAGGTTCAAAGTTCATTTCACACAAAGTATCGTTTGGATGGACAGATATCAGTATGGAAAGATTTAAAAATACAAATTTGAAATGTGGAAATTAGCGCTTATTTCAAACATTCACCATACACCGCTGCCGGTTTATCCATTGGGCGCTTAGGGTGGATGCCTAGGGGCCCGGGCCCAGATAAGCTGGAAATATCCAGATTTTTTGGTCATAAATTTTGATCCGTAGTGCCAAGGGGACCTGTAGATCTTTTGCTCTCATGGCCCGAAGTGAGCTTAAATCGACAGTGCCATACACACATACTTAAGCATTGGAAAAAATAAATCTAAAACAAATTTCTCGAAAACAGTCACTTTGTGTTGGTAATTGTCATTATCCACAATTTTAGCTCGACGAATTTCCTGAGTCTGGGGTTTTTCCCATCTTTGCGTTATGCCACACATAATTCTTAACAGCACAGATTTTTAAAATTCGTTTGAATTAAAGTCATTGTATTGAAAATAAAAAAATGAAGGAATTTCAGGGTAATTAATGTTTGCACTTCTTTAAAATGTCCTAATCATTTGTTGTCGAAATTAAAAAGCCCCAAAGTTTAGAAAATCGAAACCAAAATATAAATTTTGAAAATAATTTTTTTTCTCTTTAGCACATATTTCTGAAAGAAAATAGTCAGAGCTACACATTCTTGAGTTTTTCTTCTTGTAACGTTTGTTCTTAAAGGAGAATTTTTTCAAAAAATTAAAAAAAATATCTGAATTATTTCTGTCATTTTTTAAAACGATTACAGTGTCCTCTACATTTTTTTTGCAGGAAACCCAACCTGCTTTTTGCTTTTAATGTAACCTTTTCTTTCAACACATTAATGATAATAGCTTTGTTGTTCCATATCCCACTAAACTAGAACTGAACTGAATACATATGATCGATCGAGCATGCTGTGCTAGGTGCAACGGGATTTTAGAACCAGAACCACTTGGTTGATGTAATTTCGTCTGAGTTGCGTGGCAGTTTTATTTCTTTCTGAGAAAACGAAACTGTAAACATTTTAAAACTGATCGCTAGTTATAAAATATGGCTTGCGTAATGAATGGTGACAAACCCAAAACCAAATCGGTAAGTTGTTATTAAATATTTTACATTTGCACGTGGCGTGCTACCTGTCTAAAATTTCCTGACAAGTATTTGACTATCGCTTTTTGTGTGTTTAAGCATTTCCAATGTGTAGAATTAATATGGCGTATGGGATCCAATATTTTTATAAATTTAAATAATTTATCCAACAATAAATTATGATTTATTCGTAATTATAGTCGTATTTAGCTTATGATTAGTCAAGATGTGTGAGTTTTCCCCCCTTCTGTTGCGGTCTTATAAATAAGCTTTCATTTGCATTTCACCCATTGTTGGTTGAATTGTTTTCTACTGAGAAATAAATATGTGTTGATTAACGAGACATGCAGGCCGATTTAGAATTCAATATTTAACCTACAACGTTGACTTAATTAAGACATTTTAAAATGTGTATGTTATAATCATCATGATGTCATTTATACTAATGACAGTCATAACTATATATACATGTCAAGGTTATAATGTCTTGATGGCAGATTTGAAGATTAAGTTAATTTTACTGACACTTTTGATAGTTATTCCTCTTTCAAAGAATGGTGAAATAAAAATTATCAACAAACATCCTTATTATAATTGATATTTTTGTATTTTATTGATCAAAAAGGGAGTCTCCAGAAAAAGGAGGCTCAAGTGTAGCATAGGGTTGGATTTGGTGATTTTTATATAGATATGGTGAGATAACGAATTCATTCTGGACACCTATCGTGAAATGAAGTAGCTTGGTGTTCGATTTTGGTCGCCAAAAAAATTGACATCGCCAAGCCCCCCCTCCCTCCCTTTACTACACTTTAACCAAAAGTGCATTTCTGTTTTCAAAATTAAAATATTCTTTCTGAAATTAAATTTATCTTCATATGAAGATAAATTTAATTTCAGATGCTTATTCTAAGTTAACATATATTGTAAATTTATTTCAAAATTGTTAATTATTTGACATGTATTGCATGTTATATATATATTCAGTCTTTTAAATTCAAAATTTTGTTGTATTAGTTGTGAGCTTACCTGGGCCAAATTTAAAATAAAGCATTTGTAAAAATTTTATTTTTTACATTTTTACTTTTATTACTACAGTTCTTGCTTTACAAAATATATTTCTATAGAGTAAAACAAATTTTGATTAACTTTGTATTCTGCTGATTATTTTGTAATATTCCTTTCAATGAAATGATGTATTGTAATTAAAATGTCCCAAAGGATATTAGGAATATGTTAATAATGAATTATTTAAAGATTCTTTTTTTGATTCCTAGATGTATGAAAGATTAACTTTTTGTTAAAACTAAACATGAAGAATATGGCGAGACTGCCTCTTCAGTTTCTATGTTTTCATAAATCACCTGTTACATCCATCTCTACTCATTTGAGATTATATTCACGTTATTATAAGGTATTAAGAAATTATTAATTTTTATGAGTAATTATTTTCTTATGATTGTTGTTTTATGACATGCTTCTATATTATATTCCTAGCAGTAAATTAATAATTTTCAAATAAATAAATGAATTCCGGTAAAATCCTAGTCTGGCACACTGCTGTTTTTGGCGCCATTTTTTTTCGCCAAATGGCACCAATAACCCCTGTTTCAAAAAATGACGTCATGGAAGAAAACGAAAAAAAATCGGGGGTTGACAGTCTCAGCTGGTGATCAAAAACCCTAAGAAAATGGGGTTTCTGAAATGATGTCAGGGCTGGAAACGAAGGAAAGGGGGGGACGCTCTCAGCTCCTGTTCAAAAATCCTAAAAAACGGGGTTTCCGTAATGGCGTCAGGGACGCTGAAAACACATGTATTTACACAAAAGCATAAAATAAAGAAAAGGGCAAAAAGAGAATTTCTACGAGATAAAGGCAATAAAATAAGGAAAAAAACAGCATTTTAAAAATTGTAAAAAATCACACCACTGTTTTTAATTTTTAAATCATTCACTACAAACTCATTCATATTCTTGCCAAACCAATACCTGGTTAATCGCAAGATCACACAAATACTCAATCTACTATGACTAAACCACATACCCCTTTTTTCTTACACTCGGGCAAACAAAGTAGGGATTCTCTTTCGACTGTACTCGACAACTCCATTCAAAACCATCAATCGTACCCTTTCGTTCAACCAAACGCATACCCTTTTTACACTGCGGACACTCATATCTGGAGGGAATTAATCCTTCTTTCATAACCCATTCTAAAACAGCCTTATTCCCTTGCTCTCCAAGCAAAACAAAAAATCCTGTGGTTGCCTCGCTTTCAAGCAATTTTATTTCGCAAGCCATTCTAACAACCGGTGGAAAATCAAGCCAAAAATCGGAACACGTGGGGAAGAAAGTAAGAGCAGGAGTGAACTCGACGTGTTGCAGCAGGGTCAAGGGCGAAAATGGACGATGTCCACTTTTCATCCGATTTTTTTTGCTTGACCGGTTTTAGGGTTGCCATATGTTAGCCACTGGACTGGACAATCCAGAAGGGTTGCCATATTGTAAACTTTATCGCC
This sequence comes from Trichonephila clavipes, assembly GCA_019973935.1. Classification (NCBI taxonomy): domain Eukaryota; kingdom Metazoa; phylum Arthropoda; class Arachnida; order Araneae; family Nephilidae; genus Trichonephila; species Trichonephila clavipes. The sequence continues at coordinate 73,934 of BMAU01000205.1, read as the reverse complement.
AAAATTTTTGGCACCAAAGATTTTGTCGCCAAGCAGTGTGCTTGACTTGGATCCACCCTGAATTCCTTATTATAAAATCTTGTATTAATGTTATTTTTGTGTTCAACCTGGTGACCGGGGTTGCCTAGTGATTCTAGGTCACAAACTTGTGGCTGGCATTTCATAAGTTTAAACCTGGTGCTCTTTCAAGGCTCAATGTCCTCCATTGGCATGGCGTGGGTTTCCAAAAGAGGATGCCAGTTTAGGTGTTGTTCTTATTACTGGACCATGGTTTAAAATTGAGGTCCATTGCCAATAACCCTCATGCAACTTCATAGTCGTGTTGTTAACAATTCTTACTCATTCTCTTCTCTTCAATGGGATTTTAAGAATAAAGTTTATCTTTTATTTTAAGGTTACAATAACGTATGTTTGTTGTTGAAAAATTCAGAAACTGCAGTACAAGTCGCGTCAAATATACAGTTCAATTTTTTTGTTTTTTTGATAATTAGTTTTGAAAGAGTACTTTAAAGCCAAAATTAGGTTACTTGCGGCAACCCTAAAGTACAACGCTATTGCAACAATTGCCAATGTTCAAGATAACTTGGGAAAGAAAAGAGATGTTAGAATGGTGTATGAAAGCAATTTAATTGTTGGCAATCCCAATTTTGCATGTGTCTTATGGGCTGAGCTGGATATCATATGTTTTGTTTCATATAACATTGCTAATAGGTCGTGATTATATGTAAGTACCAAAATTAGTTCTAAGAACAATGTCTTAAACTCTTACATGAAAACTCTGCAGATAGTGTTGAAGCAGATTCAACCAAAATATGTTAATTTCTTGAATTGACAAGCCAACCAGGATTGAAGATGGCAAACAAAAAAAAAAAAAGAAAAAAAAGAAAAAAAAAAAAGCAATTTGAAACTCTGATTACCTTTCATTAAATTATTATATTCATTGAATTATTAAATTCACACACATGTAATTGAAAAAATAATATCTGAATGAGAGAAATTTAATAATAGTCTCATATTAAATTAGTCTCATTTTTGCAATGCAATTGAATTTGAGTATAAATTCTTATAAATAAAAAAAAATTACTAATATTTCATTTTGATATTTGAGATTAGGGACAGAGGATGTATTTTTTGCAAAATGTTAAAAACTAATAACATTAGAATTAAAAAAAAAATCCCAAAAGCCTTTTTTTTTTCTAAGTCTTAAAATTTTTAAAATTTTATTTATCTTGTTGGTTGAATATTGGGTTTATACTGGTATGTTTTCATGAATAAATAGAAAATTCACATTTGATATAAATGCATTATCTTAAGTTCAGACTTTTTTTGTCATTAAAAAAAATATCAGGTTGTTCGGAAAGAAATTTTGTTTTTCCCCGACTGAAGATTTAATTGTATTTTTTCACACCCAACTTCACACTTAAGCCGCATAAAAATTATATGTTTTATGAGATAATATAGCAAGGCTTGCTTGTGAAAAAGTCCAGTTGATTCTATGAATAGTTTTTGGTTTGTGCCCTTTGGAGTGAGGAGAGTGAAAAGCAGCATTTTTGGCATATTTTACTTTTTTACTATCTATAGGTAAAATTGCTGTTCGTGCAAGAAAAAATTAGCTGATTTGTATGGAGAAGATGTATAGACAGTTCACCAGTGCTAAAACTTGTTTACAAAGTTTCGATCCGGAAATTTTGATGTTGAAGAGGCATGTTCTGGAAGATGATAAAGAGACAATAAAGGCATTAATTGGTGCAAACCGGTGAATAATAACTTGCGAGATCGCTGAGAGGTTAAATTTATTGAATTCAACTATTCACGATCATTTGGAAGGCCTAGGTTTAACCTCAAAGCTCAACATGTTGGTTCCTCATGTTCTTACAGGAAGAAATTTGTGTCATTATTTGACATCTGGGATTTGCTTCTCAAGCATCAAGAAAATATCCTTTTTTTTGTTGTGCATCTTCACTAGGAAAGAGGCATAGGTTATCTACAACAATGTCAAATGTAAGAGATCATGGAGTAAAAAAGATGAACCAACTCAAAGCATTTCGAAAGTCAACATTCATAAGCTATCTGTTAGGTTGGATTTCAATGGAATCATTTTTTTTAGCTTTTACTGGACAACAAAAAGATAACTGTCATCAGCTGGACAAATTCAATGATTCACTTAAGCAGAAAAGGCTAGATCAGGAGAAAAGGTGTAGTGTTGCACCAAGATAATACGAGACCTCGTACAAGTTTGGTAACTCGCCAAAAGGTTTTTACAGTGCTTGAATGGGACATGCTGCCACACTCACCCTATTCTCCAGATCCGGCATCTTCTGATTATTATTTGTTTCATTCTCTACAAAATGTTTTAGATGGTTAAAAACTTCAAATGATGAGGTCAAAAATCATCTGGATCAGTTTTTTGCCAGCAAAGAACAAAAAATTTATGAGCATGAAATCATGTTACTGCCAGAATAATGGCTAAATGTATTAGACCAGAATGGACAGTATATAGTTTTAAAAAAATATTTATTCACTCTGAAAATTGTCTCATTTTTACACACACAAAAATTATATATATGTGTAAGGATAATTAAATTAGATTAAAAATTAAATTCCCTATCTGGCACTTGACTCATTTTTCTCAGTTAACATCTTCAAGTATCAAACTAATCACCCATTTATTTCTTCCGAACATATGGCCTAGCCAATAAACATGTCTAATTCCAGATGGATAGATTTAATAGTCAACATATGTCAGCATTAAGTTTCAAATACCCTTTTCAAATCAGTGATACTTACCACATGTTTTTCAAGTGTTATCCACTTGAAACCACCACCATGGTGTGCTTTTTTCTTCCCTGCTCTCAGTGTCAGAACAGTTGTAGGAATGATTGAATAAAGATCGTCCCTTTTTCTAACTTTAATCTGATTCTGTCTTCAAAATCATTACATACATATATATATATATATATATATATATATATATATATATATATATATATATATATATATATGTACACTTTTTGAACAACCCAGTAATAAGTTTGCAACATAGAGGAGTATTGGGATGAAAAAGAAATGTTAAAGGAATCTTGTATTAATAATTTTTGGACAGTCTTTCACAGAAAAATATTTGGATGCCAGAGTATTTTCATGATTTTGAGTGCTGATTGCTGCTTCTAGTGATGAACTAGGTACATGTCCCATTTAACTCACATGAAGTTAAATAGAATAGGGTAGATGAATTTCTTGTACTCCACCCATGTACTTTTATAAATATCTTCAAAAAAAAATTTTTTTTGAATGTATATTTTATTATGATGTGTAGAAATTATTAAAAAAAAAAATTATTTTTCAGAAAAAGAAAGGACCAACTACTTTTGAGGCTGAACATGAAGCTGATGGTCAACATAAATTTGTTCTTAAAACTGCAAAGGTATATAAATAAGAAGTATTCTTATGTGATCAATTCAAATAACTTTAAAGTTTGATTTTAAGGATGTATTTGCTGGTGGGAAACCTGGACTAATATAATTAAAATAAAATGTTTTAACAAAGCTTGAATTTAATTTTTATACGTACCATATTGTCAACACAGCATTAATTAGCATTTTAATAAATGTTTATATGAATACATGTAAAGGAATTTTTGCTACAGTTTGGTCAGCCAGATCCAGATTATAAATTGTCTAATCAGTCCCTGGCAAAATGTCTTATCATTTGCGGCCATTCCTTACACTATTTTAATAATAATTTGGTGAATTTGGTAGATTTTATACTTGCATATTTTGCATATCATTACCAGAAATGTTTGCATGGTGAGATTTGCCTGATGTCAAAATTTTCAACAATAATAATTTAGTCCACATTAAAGTATTTAAGTAGTAATTAGGTCCTACATATGCTAAAATAGATCTTTGTACACCTTGAAAAAATTTTAAAAATTACTAAGTGCAATATATGTAATTTCTTAAAAATGTATTAATGTTTTACATTTTTTGTACATTTTTCTGCATTATATTTTTCAGTATACTCTTGTGGAACTTTAAGAAGAAATTATCAGTTTATTCTTTCATTGTAAATTTAGTCCTTAAGGTGACAATTTATTTGAAAAATTTAGGATTTACATACAAGTGTTCTCTGTATCTAAATTTTATTGAAGAGAAGAAAATATTTATCAGCACTTTGTTTTACTCTGTTAACTTTTACATAATTTTATCAGTTGTGAACTGGAGGCATTTTTGTGTAATATACAACCTTTATTAAATAACATTTAATAAGTAAGATTTCACATACTTGTTTTGTTTTATTAATCTTTTTTTTAGGGTACTCGAGATTATGGTCCTGTTCAGATGGCTGTGAAAGAGAAATCTTTTTCTAAAATTATAAAATGTTTTAAGAGACATGGTGCAGAAACAATAGACACTCCTGTATTTGAACTTAAAGTAAGTTGATCTTTTAAAAAAATTGGTTGAAAAAAATGTGTTCATTGGTGATGTTAAGGTGTAGATTTCTTAACATTTTAAGCTTCATTTATTTGCATTTTCATTAAGTGGAAAACAATTTTTTAAGGAATTTTGTTGAAAAGGGATTTTTAACCAATAAACTATACTTTTTACTATTAAGATTCATCATTCATTTAAATTAAAATTAGAAATATATATATGCATGCATATGTATTAAGTTACTAGTAAGGTTAATTTTTGTAATTTGACAGAAAAAAACCATATCAAATTCAAAACACATTTTCAAAAAATGTCTCAATTTTCTTATTAACTCAGGATATTGTAACTCAGATATTCATTTGATATATAATCTTTCTAAAATTTGAAGACAATCCATAATATACAATTGTGCCCTTTAAGATTTAAAATGTAGAATTGTTTCAGTTATATGATATTGCAGATAAAATATGAAACACATTTTACACTAAAAAACAACAACAATCAGACAGAAATGGGTAGTATTAAAAAATATGCTGCTTTGTTTAGGATAGTAAGCTCAGAATATAATATTAATATTAAGGTGTTTTTTTTTGTTGGAAAAAGTGAAACTTGAGTGGAATCGTGTAACATTATGCTCACACAATAACAATTTTTCTACTACTTTTCATGTAACATCAATTAATAAACTATAAGAAATATTTAATGTGTCATCAGATGATTTATTTTAAAAATCCAAATTGTTTATTAACCTCTGACTTGCTGAGAAAAAGTTATCTAATTTGCTCCCTAGTGTCAATGCTTTTCATATGGTATATTAGGGAAGAAGAAAAGTGTTACAAATAAGTAAATCCTTTACAAGCATAGTCAAGGTTTTTCTGTTATATTTCAAAGCCTTGGGAATAGTTTCATACTAGCCTAATGCATGAGATCCTACTTTGGAAAGGCGTATATACAGGCAGTTAAGAAGAAAGAGCAAGGCGTATATAAAACTGTGACAGTTTAAGGGTTTAAAAAAAATCACTTAAACATTTTAAATAAGTTGCCTTATTTTTTAATATAATATTATAATGTTGTCATTAAAATTGGAAGAAATAAAAATTTAATGAATTATAAATGTCTAAAATGTTTGACAGATTTCAAGAGTTTCTTTCCTTTTTAACTTTGAAACTAAGAATGAACATGATTACTTTCTTTAGTGCATAATCAAAATTTATTTAATGATTTTTATTAAATGCTAATATACTATGTGCTTTGGATGTTTGAGGTATAAAAATATGTTTAATTTGAAAATAGTAATTAACATGTTGCAAAGTTTTATTTTGTGTGAATTGTGATTTATAAACTTTTTTGTGCAATATGGATATAATATGCTTTGAAGGAAATGAACATTTGATATTTATTACTTTTGTTGAGAATGTTTGGTATATTAAGTTGCGAATCAGTGAAACATAAGTATTTTTTTAACAAAAAGTTTTACTTTTAGGAACATTTATTTTAATTAATTACTTTCTTTGAAATAGAATATACATCTGTGAAATAGAAAATACTATTTCTTACTTGTGTATCTTTTCTTCAGGAAACTTTAACTGGAAAATATGGAGAAGACAGTAAGCTTATATTTGATTTGGCTGACCAAGGAGGTGAGATATTGTCCCTGAGGTATGACTTGACAGTACCTTTTGCTCGTTACTTAGCCATGAATAAAATTTCAAACTTCAAGAGGTATCAAATTGGAAAAGTATATAGAAGAGATAATCCATCTATGTCTAAAGGTCGTTATAGAGAGTTTTACCAATGTGTAAGTTATATTTTCTTCCTTTATCTTTATATATAAAAATCTTCTGTGCGTGTGTTTGTCACTAAACTCCTCCTAAACTGCTGGACCGATTTCGATGAAATTTTTTGTGTGGGTTCAAGTAAATTCGAGAATGGTTTAGATTCACAATTCGGTCCAATATCGCAATTAGTTAAAAAGATATTAATAAAAAATATTCAAAAAATACAACTCAACATTCACCTGCATTGTTGTAACAATGCTATTGTTATAAACAAGTAATATAAAAAATTTTTTAAATCAATTCCTACTTAGATCAACCAAAAACAAATTTATTTTAGCTACTTTTTATTAAATAGTTGCAATTAATATAAATATGTATATACATATGACAGAATCATAACATTAAGCGGTAATTAAGTTTTATTAATTATCGTTAAAGTATTGTATTGTCATCCAAAACAATCGTGTATATAAAATTTCCTTTCAACTGAATGCTTTAAAATGTGAGAAAAAAACATTTTCAAATTTTGACATAAGTTGCCAAAAGGGTCGCTAAGTCGCCAACGTGGCTGTATTTGTAATTTTATAAATAATCAGTTTTAATCAAAAAATTAATTTTTATTAATTATAATTAAATTATTGCTCAATTGAGCGCTTTAAAATGTATTTCATTAACAATTGAAAATTCCACCAAGATAAATAAATAAATAAACAAATAAAATATGTATAGAGATTGTGAGCTAATAGCAGGAATTGAAAATGACGTAAGTTGGCGTCTAAAATTGATTTTCAGCCAAATTGGCCAAACCCAGTCTTTATTGTTATGAAAATGCAGACGATTCACGCTTTGTAGCATTTTTAATTAATATCTTTTCAAATAATTTTTATCTATGTAATTCTTCTGTGCTTGTGTATGTAACTGAACTCCTAAACGGCTGGACCCGTTTTGATGAAAGTTTTTGTCTGTTCCAGTGGACTCGAGAATGGTTTAGATTTAAAATTTGTTTTAGAAATGTTTATTTAATTAATTTTTTATTTATAAATTGTTGATCTTGGAATGTTTTATGTTGGATCCGGCAGACTGCGCTACGATCGCAGTATCGAATATTCAAAAATATTTTATTATAATTCAAGTTGGTCCTGACAGTTGGTGCTGTGATCACTTCAGGAAAATATTTTGTTACTTCGTGTTATTATTTCATTGAAATAAATCAAGGTGAAGTTGTAATTCTACCACGCATCTCAATGATTCCTTCAGATTCACCTATACCATTTAAACATTTTCAATTTCCAATTAGCTTGGCATTTGATATGACTATTAATAAGTCACAAGGTCAAACAATGAAGATTTGTGGCTTAAATTTAGAAAATCCTTGCTTTTCTCACGGCCAATTATATGTTTGTTCCAGAGTTGAAAAACCATCAAATTTATTTGTTTATACCCCTCAAGGATTAACCAAAAATATTGTACATCTAATGGCATTAGAATAAATTAAGTTTATGTACAATTTGATAAATATACCTGTTATAAAATATTTTGAGTCTCAACTTTATCACCTTTAATTAAAACAAGTTTAAGTTTTTATTCACACAGCCTTTACATTTAACTTCGCTCATAGTATACACATACTCACACGCTATCGATTGATTGAATTGTGATAACCGTACATGTAATGACGTTAGACATTGTAATAACTTTTTAATACAAATTTTACTCAAAATGGTCCAGATTGTTAAAGCTTATTCATAAAAATTTGGAATTTTTGAATTTAAGATGTGTGTACAGGACAACGTCTGTCGGGTCCTTTAGTATATATATATCTGTTTTGTACTAATTTGAGTGAAATATATGGAGATATAATTGAGTTATTGCTAAAAATATTAGCTCATGAATTTAAACTTTGTTAACCAATACTACTAAACTGAAATATTTTAAAAGTATTTTCTATTTCTGTTTATTAGGGTAATAGTGGTCTGATAGTTAGACTTGTTACTATAATAGGTGTATAGTATGTTTAAAAGTTGTTTTTTCAAAGACCATCATTCAGAGGAGCTGATGCTCTTGATTTTCTTTGAGTCAGAAATCCTCTTGTTACTTCCATTCTGACACAATCACAGTTAATAAATTATTTTTAAATAAATTTCTAATAATTCTTTTTTTTTTTTTTATTTGCATATCGGTATATGTTGAATAATTTAATTAACTCGTCAAATAACAAAGTTGCTGGGATTTTTTAGTTAATATTTAATAGGCTGAAATGAATGTAAGTTGCTATTTTTTCTGTTTAATTTATTTCAACAATATTGAGCAATAATTGGAGTTCTGAAGTACCGTTTACAGCTTGTATGTTGTAATTTCTGATCAAGATAAAACAGCAACTTAGGTATTTTTCTTTAAGATAAAGATTTTTAAAGGGGGGGATTAAATAAATAACAGGTGGGCCGCAAAAGAATCGAAACATGGTTTTATTTCAAATAACTCTTTATAATAAACATATATTATTCTGTGTCGCAATATATTGGCTGGACCACAAAAATATTTGTTGCACGCTGCTTATTTCGTACCCATGCTGTAGGGGAAGGGTCAAATGATTGGTATGACATTATATATTTAAGCTAGAGGAGATACTCGCAATACCATTTTTGTTTCAAATTTGTAGAAAAGGTTATGAATGGTCACAGTACAATTTTCATCATGCATTTGTATGCTAATCATGTATTCTTTTTCAGGATTTTGACATTGCAGGGCAATATAATGATATGGTTCCTGATGTAGAATGTGTTCGTATTATGAAAGAAATCTTGAATGAACTAGATATTGGTGACTATGTCATAAAGGTAATTTTTATTTTGGGATGTTCCCTGATTTAAATTTTTCTTCTATTTGCAATTTTGACCTTATAATAAAATGCCCATCTCTTAATATTTCTTAAGTAATCAGGAAAACATTTTCTTAGTAAAAATTTTTTGAAGTTTGAAGAGTGATTACATTTTGGTATTTAAATAAATGTTATGGTTGAAGGAATTTCATTATTGTGTTTATTTCATATAGAATATTTTAATTGGAAATCATATGTATTATCATTATATATTTTCTCTTCACTTCTAGCCATTTCAAAAAAACTAAAAATTATCAAAATATTGATCAAAAATTTTTAAGCTTACTTATATGTATTTTTTTTAGATGTCTAATTTAAATGCTACGAAATTGTTTTAGATTTAGAAAGAGGGATACATTTTGTTTTGAAATACAACATGTTGTAAATTTTCAACCAGATCTTTCTAATAAATTTGGCAAATTAAAGAAATTTGTCCTTGAAGTTTATAAAGTATTTTGAAAAAATAATTTGTTAAAGAATAAATTGTGTTATGTAAAAGAATTGTGGGTTATATAAATTAGGAGAAATTTAGCTCCATTTGAAAGAAATTGGTGTATGTTTTGGAAAGACCTTTGTGTGACAAAGACAGTGTTTTTTTTCCCCTTTCTAAAAAGTATTTTAAGTACAGAGTTGTGTAGTGCCATTGAAATTACTGAGGTATATAACATGCTTTCATCTAGAAATTTTAAAATAATTTCATCTGTCAAAGTATTTTTATGTTTTGAAATGGAGTGTCAAGATTCATAATTTTATCTGAATGTAAATTTTATATATAGGTTAACCATAGACAGATTCTAGATGGTATGTTTGATGTTTGTGGTGTTCCAGCTGATAAATTTAGAACAATATGTTCCTCTGTAGATAAACTAGATAAAGTAAGTTTTTCTGAATATTTTTTTATGTAATAAATATTACTTTTGTTTCAAATATGTATTCAAAATATGCAGTTGAACATAATATATATATATAATGTTTCACATTTTTATTATCCGGATTAATCAATGAAAGTTTGCAATTGAAATGAAATTTACCTATGTGCTTGTAAAATTCAGATAACTTTTTCCTTACTCCCTGGAAAAGATTATGTATTTTCCCTTGAATGTTTAGTAAAACATTAAAAATTAATATATTTTGCTTTATGTACTTGTTTATCCGTTTTTTTTTCTTATATTTTACTATTCAAAATGGAATATAATTCTTCTAAGAAAATTTTGAATCAATAGTATGGGATAGTTTTTTAAACTTAGAAATTTAAATTTTTAAAAATGACAAATATGATCATTGTATTTTGTAATGTAACCAAATGTCATATTTAAAATTGCTCAATTTTTTTTATTTGAAAAAATGAATATTATAGGCACTATATATTTCTTCATTTAAAAGAATGTACTTGATCTTTTTTTCAATGAATACCATAAATATATTTAATTATAGTTATTATAAGCTAAAAGCAATTGATTTGAGTTCTTGTAATATTACTAAAATTCTTGTAATATTTAAAAAAAAATCTATTTTATAAGATCTTAGTGCTTTGTCAAAGACATCATACAAAATAATTTTAGATTAATAAATTTAAAATATTCTTTTGAAAGAGCAGAATCTTATCTAACTGGTATCCAACATGTAATAAATTTTAGATTAAAAGAGTGTAAAAAGCATTTATTTTAGAAGCTTTCTTTTCTGTCTGAGGATATCAGTTGGTACTGGGAGGCTTGGTGTCAAATGGTCAAGATGCCAGGCACGAGTGTTGGATAAATAAATAAATTTCTGTTTCCATTCAGATATTTTTTTAAAAAAAAGTTAAGCTCAAATGCTTTTTCAAAAAAGTTTTTTTTATAACAAAGTAATTTTTTTTTATGCGTAGAAAAATTGCTTTCATATTGAAATGATCTCATCTGTTCAGCTGTTAATTGCTACATTTTGTTGCTTTTTTTAAATATAAACTCATTAGTAAACATTCTAATTAATTGATTTTATATTTAGTTATTCAATTTGTACTAATTGTAATGAAATTTATTTTTAGTTTTGAATTTAGACTAATGTAAATCAAACATGTTTTTTTGGTAGACCCCATGGGAAGAAGTTAGAACAGAAATGATAAATGAAAAACATCTAGATGAAGCTGTTGCTGATAGAATTGGGGAATTTGTTAAAAAACATGGTTAGTTTCCATTCTTTCAAAGTATTTTTCATGTTTTTCTTGTCTTTTCTGATAATTTTAATATTTTTACCTCTTCAATTATGTGAAATATATGGGAGGGGGAGGGGCACAAAAAAGTATGATTGTTAAAAATAGGAAAAATTACCTTTTTATATACATGCCACTTCATGCAAGAATTCTCATTGCATGTCAACTGTACGTTAGATATTAATCACCAAAAAATTTTTGAAGTTATAGAAAACTATTAGATTTCATCCCAAGGAAATTTGCTAGTGGTTTGAGAATAACAATTTTTCTTTCATAATGAGTTTTTGAATTTCTTTTAATGTTAATATTAACATGTTTCACTTCATTTCCTGTCTATAATGAAGAAATTTCTAGTAAATTTGATTTTTGTTTATCATATTTTATTAGATATAATATTTTTGCAAGCTTTTATTTAACTTGCAATGTAATTTGTTCAGGTGGAATCTTGGAACTCAATTTTGAAGCTGATATCTTCAACCGATTGAGCTGAAATTTTGCACACTTGTCAAGGACCGATGACAATACAATAATTTCATAATTTTGTTCCATATTCCTGATCAAGATCATCAGGAATAATGATTTTCAGATTTGGCATCTAATTCCATATACCACTTTCAGACTTAGCAACTAAAAGATTGTGCAATCCTAAAAGCAAATACACTTGTGGTTAACAAAGAAAAGTGTTCTTTATATGAGAAAGGGGAGAGTGGGTCTAGTTTTTCTATAAATGGAAATAAAAATACATTCAGAAGTGATGATACACATTAATTTTATAGCAATATGTTTAGAAGGTGTATTTTTTTGTTGCTTTTTTACTCCTAAGCAATTACTCATTCTTTCTGTGAGCACACAAATATTTTGCGGAATCAAGTGTAGATCTGTGAACGAAATTTCAGCAGTCAAGAACAAAACATTTTTTTTATTTGGGCCATCTGTTATTACTCAACACTGACGTGTCGCATTCGTATTAGAATTTTTATTAACTGTTTTTGCAACATTCTTTTTTATTTCCATTATGGCTGACTAAAGGTTTTTTTTACTAGCTATGAGCTTTTACATGCAAAGTATGTAATTTGTTCAGGTGGAATCTTGCAACTCAATAACAACATGGGGAAAACAACCAACGCTAAATGATCAATAATCCAATTTCATGTTCTATGAGCTTCTTGGCATCGAGGGAACAATCAAGTTTTTGATTCAAACCATGCAGGCAGCCAATGATGTGCTATGGTGTTGGTGAACATTACAAGGGCAGCAATATTATCACCACATTCATAGACTACCAACATATTTAATATAAATATGCTCGAGGGGGACGCAATATATGCAAAAATAAGAAAACTATCAATAAATAACCCACTCGTAGCTTCTATTGATGAGACAGGCTATTTAAAAATATGCCACTTTAGTGTTATTAAGGACAGTTTTATGATGTATAAGATAAAAAGATGTATGGAGTAGATAGTTTAGAAGAATGTTTAACTATTTAAGAAACAAATAACATTTAATAATAGCAAAAAATTATGTTGTGGTACAATACGGCCCTTCGGCATAGTGTCTGTGTATCTGGTCTTGCCAGATTACATTACATAAAATACCATAAATATGATTGCCACTAATTCTAACAAAATGGGAACCTTACATTCAGCCCCACTCAATGAGATTTTTTTTTTCAAAAGACATAAAAAATTTGAAATTGTAGCATAGTTAAAAATTAAGAGTCTTAGGAAACATATTGTTTGTGTTGCTACTACATAGAGTGTAGCGTGATCAATGTGGACAAGCATGTTGGTGTTTCCTGCTCTTGTTTGGGGTAAGCAGATCACGTGATCAGCGGATACAATTTCCCATGGTGTAGTTGGAATTGGCAATTGCTGCAACAGACCATAAGCATTAGCAGTACGGCGGTTAACAACTTGACATTTGTGACAACTTCTAACATGAATTTTACAGTCCTTTCGCATATTTGGCCACCAATAGCGTTGCTTTAAATTGTGAAGTGTTTTCTTTGCGTCCATATGTCCAACATCATCATCATCACAAGCAATCAGCGTTTGTTCCCTCATTGCTTTCGGAATCACAACTGCAAAAGATTTTGATTTTTCCTTTACTCGCACAAAAGTGTTGTCGATGTTATAATATGATTGACATAGTCTTTTTGTTGGGATTTTGTTCTTTAAGTAAGCGAAAAATATATTGACAAAAATCATCTTGTTTTTGTTTTGTACAGATTTCTGATTGATGGCTTGCAGTAACTGTTAAAAAACAGGCAGTGTTGGAAAACGGGAAAGATGATCAGCAATAACATTTCACTTTCCAGGTCGATGTACAGTTGTAAAGTCAAATTGAGTCAGATCTACTAAATATCTTGCAAATTTTCGGTTAACTGCAGATTTAGCAACAACATAAGCTGTTGTGTAGTTGTCTGTGATGAGTTGAAATTTATGACCAAGTAGATAAAGACGAAACTTCTCGGTGAGGCCCAATGTATAGCAGTACATTCCAGTTCATTACTGTGGTAGCGTGTTTTAGCATCTTTTAAAGTACGTGATGCATATTCGATGACACGACAGTTTCCATTTTGATCTAAAACAGCTCCTAATCCTGAATATGAGGCATCAGTTTCTAAAAAAGTTGGCAGTCCTTGTTTAAAATATGCAAGAATGGGAGTGGTGGTAATTGCAGCTTTTAAGGTTTCAAATGTGCACTGTTGGTCATCTGTTAAAATTATGGTAGCATTGCTGGTCTTTCTTTCTAAACCTTTCAAAACACTTGTGAGAGGCTTAGCAATAACAGCATAATTTTGTATGTGCTTTCTAAACTGATTGGCAAATCCAAGGAAACTGCAAACTTCATGAATAGATTTTAGAGTTGAGTAGCCTTGAACAGATGCTGTGCGATCAGGATCCAGGCCTTCACCATCCTGAGAAAGAATTCTACCAAAGAGAGCAATTTGAAACCAGCATTTCGAGTTGCTTCAAGGATTTTGTAAAGCACTTTTAGATGGTAACTGAAGTCGTCATGGGAAGTTGAGATGTCATCAATGTATGTATTTACATTATGTTGTGCTAGATGTTCATAAGCCAATTTAATTGCTCTTGTCATTGTAGATGGGCCATTAGTGACACCAAATGGCATTCGAAGAAATTCATAATGTCCATTAGGAGTAACAAACCCAGTTTTGTAGATGTTGACAAATACAAATGGTGTTGAATGCACTAGAACTTATACAAATGGTGTTGAATGCAGATTTTACATCCATTTTAGAAATGTAGCACTTTCCTACGATACGTTTAATAACATCTTCCACATATGGTCAATTGGGTGTGGATGAAGCTTTGTGATGGAATTAATTGTGCGTGAATAGTCAATGACAACTCGTCTTGGAGTGCTTTCATGGAATGGCTGCTCCACAATGAAAGCAGGTGCTGCGCAAGTTGAGTTGAGCAACAAATTCCTTGTTTCAACTATTTCTGGATTTGCATGTTAAGAAACTGGTGATCAGGTTCTGAGAGTATAGTCAACATCTAATGGACTTATAATGTTGCAAATCAATTTAAAATTCGATATATGGACATAGTCCAATATTATCATCATTGGAATAATACACACCAGAAAATTTTCCTAATACTGTATCGAGTTCAGCTTGTTGAATTGTAGATAGTTTGGTATAAATTTTGAGATTAGTTGTGCTTGAGATGGAAGTATTTTTGTGTTTAAATTCTAGTAAAACTACATCCTCTAAAGGCGGTAACGAGACTTCACTAGAGGCGATGCAGTTAGTGCTAGGTTTTGATGCATGAATGCACTCGTATAAACGCAAAGAAGATGGAGTAGAAATGCATAATGCACCATTATAGTCGTAGGTGCATCTAGCTTGAACTTGTTGCTGCCAATCAAATCCCAGAATAAGAGGAAATAGAAGATGGGTGCAGATTCCAACTTTAGGCATTGTGTGTACTATATTATCAACAGACAAGTTCAAGGAAATCCAACCTATTGGATTTATTTTGTGATCAACAACCTGAAACTGTCCATCAGTCCATGGGTGGATAACAGCATCAGCTGGAATGCAAGACTGTTGAATGATGGTGATGTCAGCACATGGATCACACAGGACTTGAATTTTGATGCTATTGTTTATCACAACAGGTATCAATACATGCTTATTGGTTTGAGTTTTAATACAATTTACAGAATTACTTGGATTTGTAGGTAGTTGCATATCTTCCAGATGTTGAGTTGCGATTACTATTATTGTTGCATCGAGAATCTGAGGAGTTCAAATTAGTAGTGCCACGAATTCTAACAAAATGGCAACCTTACAGATGTATAGTTGCGTTTTTAGAATAGAATATGACGAGGAAACTGATTTAGTTGAAAGTTTGCAAGATTCAATATTATGGGATGACATTAAAATAGGCTCTGGCAACAATGTTGTGGCAGCTGTAGCCGAGTGGTATAGATATCGGATCATGGCTTGGCTTGTCACGAGTTCGAGCCCAATACCTCTAAAGACCCGCTGTGTAGGACAGCAATGCACGTTAAATCTATCGAGAGCTGAAACGACCTCCCGTTGGTGTAGTGTGGTAGTTGGGAGAGGGGGTGCCAGCTCAGGTGTCGTCCACGTCACTTGACCATGGTTCAAAATTACGTGGTCCATCGCCAAAAGCCCTCGTGTAGCTGAACAGCGCGACGTTAATATTCAATCAATCAATCTGACAATAATGTTTACAAACCACAAAGCCAGCATTTTAATTGCCACATCTACGTCTCTAGGAGTCATGAACTATAACAATAAATACTATTTTACCGACTCTCACACGTAACCCTAAAGGTGCAAGTGCCTCTGATACCCAGGGCAAAGCTGGTGTTATTGAATGTGGTTCCCATGATGACCTTGTCCGAGTTTGCAAACACGCTACTGGTTCAGGTCATGTACAGTATACCCTCAATTACATAATGTTCATATGACAAACAGATTGACAGGCAATGCAAATATTGCTACAGAACATAATTTGTATCAATCTCTCCAAGTTACATCTCCAATCAATACATTTTGTGAAATCGAAACAAATCTAAATCAAGTTACATAGCAACATCAAAGATTACTAATATCACCAACTATTATATCTCAATCGGAAGATGTAAGAAACATAACTTGTCAAACAGAGACCGTTCCCGTACATACTTCAGTAATGGCTCCTATCGACAATACACAACTCACTGAAGAACAAATATTAGATGTGTCGAATAATGTCAACAAAATTACTAGAAAAGCAACAGATAACATTGCCAATGTCAAAGCAGAGGAATTCGTATGAGTCTTCCTGCTGCCTTACGGGTAAATGGATTAAACCAACCAAGAAATATCAAAAT
The DNA here is from genome assembly GCA_019973935.1 of Trichonephila clavipes. Lineage (NCBI taxonomy): Eukaryota > Metazoa > Arthropoda > Arachnida > Araneae > Nephilidae > Trichonephila > Trichonephila clavipes. The sequence continues at coordinate 57,278 of BMAU01000205.1, read as the reverse complement.
TTCACCCCTTGATTATTTGCAATATAGAATTCTTGGAAATGATACTAGGTTTCAACAAAATGATTATTTTATGCTCTATCAATATTCGAGTATCATAGAGTAAAATCGACATTATCTGTTTGCTGTAAAATATTTGAAGGTCAAATGGCAAAGTCGTAGATGTTCATTTTTATCTTAAAAATCTTAGAGGTTCAGCAGAATATTGGCGAACTGCATTAACCCTTTATCTACCACATTATGTTTACTGCAGTTTTTTTCATGCAATATATTTTTTTTGAATTACTACATTGAAAATTAAGGGGTATACATAAACAAAATACTCAACTTTGGGAAATTTAATCCATTAGAGCTAATTAATTAGATATTCAACTATAGTAAAATTAATTATACACACTGTTCACTTAAAATAAATAGTTAAATCGTTTTTTAAGGTCTTCATTAACATATAAAAAAGACACTCACCTTTTGACATTAACTATTTTTTCGGAACAAAAATGACAATCTTTGCAATCTGCTGGAAATGCCCTCAGCTGAAAATGCAATTTCTGCAATAAAACTTTTTGTCTTCCCCACCAAAATACTCTTCATAGAACCCGTTCTACCATGTATCTTGGAAGAGTGGATTTAAAAGAATATTCCTGCTAAGTATCCTCAGAGTATTCGTAAAAAGGGTTATTCTATGTAATTTTAAAGTGAGTGGTACTTATAAGTACCGTCAGTAGAGGGACCTTAAGTAGGGTAAAATCACATTAGAAGGTCTCCTTATTGAAGGCTAGACTGTTCGAAATTAACTGGCAAACAACCTTGCAATAATGATGCGTTGCATGAGATAAATAGACTGAGAAACCTATACAGCGATAACTTAAAAGTAAAAAAAAAAAAATTTTAAAGCAAGCTTTTATTTAAATGCTGTAAAAAGAATAAAAAACTTTTTCTTTAAAACTCTTTTTACTATCAACTTATAACATCTTTACACAATTTATATGATATAAACGCTTGTTACCAGATTTAAATACTCGTATTTACTTAGTTTGAAAATTTTAAAAATTAAAATCAATCAGATCAAGTTGTTTACTTTACTTGTTTATCTACAAAGGAAAATCTCGCAACAAGCTTTTATATCATAAATTGTGTAATTAGGTAAGTTGATAGTAAAAAGAGTTCCAAAGAAAAAGTTTGTTTTATTCTTTTTAGTGCATTTAAATAATTGCTTGTTTTTAAAATAGTTTTACTTTTAATTTGTATATTTTATAACTTTCTTCTTTAAAATAAATAAGTTTTATTTTTCACGAAATTTATTTTGCTTTTGTAGATGGTTTTGTTATACACTCAGGAACATTGAAAATAGCGACCCAAGAAGGAAGCTAAGTACAATCGCGAAACTTTGCAAATAAGTACAGCGTAATGTTATATGCAAATGATCCAAGTTTTGTGCCAATACGCATGCTCATACACGCTGAGGTGGCGCTACAATCAAGAAGAGGGTGCTATATAAGCCAACGCAAATTCGAAAATTCATAAACATGACGATTACCCGCCGATTGTAGGAAGACTTTGGTAAGCGAAACATGCCAGGTAAACGTGCTAGAAGATATTTCTCACAGTTAAGCGAGTTTGAAAGAGGCCTGATCATCGGGATGAAAACTGCAGGCTGGTCGACGCACCGTGTTGCTGGCCAGGCGGATCGTTCGGAGTGTGCCGTTAGAAATTGTTGGGAGCAGTGGACACTAGAAGGTACCCACGGGCGGAAAACCGGGTCTGGAGCGACCAGGAAGACCACAAGGAGAGAGGATCGAAGGAACGTGTGGCAAGCACTTGTGGACCCCACAGTGACTCGTTCAATGATAGGAATAGACGTAGGCATAGCAATTGTTCCACAAACAATTTCCAGACACTTTGCAGAAGCAAATCTTAAATCCAAGCGCCTTTTCCATGCACTCCCTTTAACACCGGAACTGCTTCTACAGTGGTGCCATGCCAGATCACTGTCGAATGTCACAGATTGACAAAAGGTTGTGTTTAGTGATGAATTCCGGTTTGTTTTGGGGTCAGATGATAACCGTGCACGGGTGTGGAGGCGCCCTGGTGAGTGGTACAATTTCCCCCATACTGTTCTACGTCACACTGCCCGCACAGCTGGTGTAATGGTTTGTTGGGTGCATAGCCTATGATAACCGGTCCACTTTAATTGTGATGCGTGGAACCTTAACGAGCCAACGTTACGTTGATGATATTCTTCGACCCCATGTAGAAGCTTTCCTAAATGGTCTCCCAGAGGCAATTTTCCTGCAAGATATGCTCGTCCGCATACAGCAAGAGTTGCTCAAGACTTCCTACGTCATTTTCAGACTCTTCCATGGCCAGCCTGCTCCCCCGATTTGTCCCCTGTAGAGCACGTGTGGGATCAGCTAAAATGGCAGATGCCATCGTGTCACTCTGTACATGATTTAGAGTTGGCTGTTCATGATTTGTGGGCCCATCTGCCTCAGGACAACATAAGGTGTCTAATCAACTCAATGCCGGACCATGTGGCAGCGTGTATTGCAGCTAGAGGTGGTCCAACACGCTATTGGAGTTGCCCAGTATTTGTGTCGTTGCACACCCTGTATTCGTTTAATTGTCTTGTTTTTGAGATCAAGTGAATCTCTCATCTGTGTCATGTGTATTAAATTTCATTTCAATCCGATGCTTTGTTCTTGGTTCGCTATTTTCAATGTTCCTGAGTGTATTTATGTATGTACATAGTTGAAAAACTTAGGATTAGGAGTTTTTTAATAAAAGATAACTAATATTTTAATTTCAAATTTCTTGTAATTTTATTGATTAATAAATATATATATTAATAATTCATTTTATTTTAAAAAAAGTCTTCATAGTGACATTACTTATATAGTATGCAAAATAAAATTTAAAAATTTCTGAAATTTTCAGTTGGGTCTCAATGATATTAAAATCATAATTCCAGGGTTGAATCTTTCAGAATTCAGCTAGTTACTTGAACATATGGTCATTCTTGTTGCTTCTGTTGAAATATTATATTCCTATTTATATATTCCAAGATGCTGTTTACTTTCATTGCATGGTGTTGCATGCATTGTTATCAATTAACTTTTAATTATGGAATTTTACGAAATTAATACAGTCCTTCATTTAATATTCCTTTCATTGCATTTAGATTTTACAGTATAATTGCCTCCATCAAGCTACTGAGACAATTGTGTTAACTGATGCTATACAAAAAGAGAGCAATTGTCATATTACACATCTCAACTTTATTTACTTTTAAAAATGCAAATAAGTTGGTAATATTTTTAATGTGGTTACATTTTTAGGTGGACCTGAATTGGTGGATGAGTTATTCAAAAATGATTCCCTTTCCCAAAATAAATTTGCTGCTCAAGGATTAGAATCCATGAAGCTGTTTTTTACTTATTGTGAACTTTATGATGTGTTGGATAAAGTAAGCTGGGGTTACTGACATTCTTCCTTTTGATGAATTTTTTTTGAACTCTATACTTATGTTAAATTTTACGAAGGTGTTAATTTTATTAAGTCAGTGTTATTTGATAAATCATGATCAACAAAATTATATTTAGTATAAATATATTTTTAAAATATCTTGATCACTCTTATTATGTTGTTATTTTTAACAATATTTAAAATTGCCTACACTAATGTGGAAATATAAATTATGTCAATGGGGGTAAAAGTTTGTATCATATTGTTTGAAACAAACCTTAAGTTTAATTAAAATTGTGATATAATTTTTTTAAAATACAGTCAGACCTTTATATAACGAAGTCGCTAAACCCCGGAAAAAAGTTCGTTATATGGAAAATTCATTATATAGAGGTTCATCTTTTATTATACTTTTTAAACAACATAAAACAAATTTTAAATTCATAAACACTATATAATAAAGTAATTTTAAGTTTTAAAAAATTAATATATGTTTATTTTATATATCTTACCCATAAAAAAAGAAAGGAAAACTGCAAGGAAAACAAGAAAAGGTGTTGACAAATTCTACAGAGCCCACAATCTCTTAAAAGATCTAAATCTCCTATCTTGGAATTGGGGGATAGCTTTGGTTTCATAGTTTGCCCTTTTTTTGATTTAAAGTATTAAAGTAATTTAAGTACTGGATTGCTTGCCAAAGTGGAAGAAATAATAATCAAATTACAGTTAGATGCTGGATCAAGAAGAAAAGAATGTTTAAGAATTCACTGTATTTTCAATGTTAAGAAAATAATTTTATACTAAAATTAATGAATTTTAAGGACATTTTATAATTTGAAGCACAGTAATGTTAAACATACAGTATTTTACAATTAGAACATGGGGACACAGGACAACTCCTGAGAGTGAAAGAGGATATTGAAGATGTTTCTAGTGAACTGGGCAATGGGGGTTAAAGGTTGCACTTGTATGAAATGTCCAGAACTCTATTGCTCTCAGCGAGTTAGGATCTAATAAAACCAGTTCAAGATTTATGACCACCATAAAATGTGTTAAAAAGAGAATAACTTGAAATTTTTTCAGAAATACTTTAAAAGAAGGCAGAAAAAAAATTGAATCATAAAAGAAAAAGTCCGTCATATAGAAAAATTTGCAATATAGAGGTTTGACTGTACTTTTGTTTAAAAAATACTGTATGAAATCTAATTTTACTTAATTTAAATTTCCCCCTCCAGGTATCATTTGATCTTAGTTTAGCCAGAGGCCTTGATTATTATACTGGTATAATTTTTGAAGGAGTTTTAAAAGGTAATTTTTATATTTTATCTTTTAAATGTGTGAAATCTTGTCTAATTGACTTATTTTGGTAATGGAGCACAATGTATTTAACCATGTAAATATAAAAACATAATTTATTAAACTTATTTTTTATAATGACTGTTTTTTTGGGGGGAGAGGGGGCAGTAAAATTAATACTTATTGATTATACTGACCATGAAGCCAAATACTGCATAAAACATGTTATAAGATAGGAAAATAGAAATGCTATTCATTAGTTAAGAAATTGCAAGGAATTATACTGTGCTTATACTAATTATTTAATATGATTTTGAATTATATTTCTTCATGAATGGAGACAATCAAAATTTCTTTAACCAATCTGTATCAAATTACAAACAACATTTTTTTCAACCTCCGATATTTTTTCCTGTTAAAAGAATTTTGTATCAAAGGATATTCCACAAAACTAAGTTTATTAGAGCGCATTTATTTACATAGATATATGTATGTATTTAATAAAAAAAATCAAAAATATTCATAAGAACTTAATGAAATTTAATACAAGATTTTCAAGTTTTTGGAAAGTAATCTAATATTTTCTTTGCATTGTATCAAATTATCTACAAATTGTTCGGATGTTTGTGTGTAGTGGTGGAAGGTGAAAGTAGCTTAGATAAACAAAATTCCCTTGTGTCACAAGCTATTCCAAGCATATATCGAAGGCAAGTTAGAATCCTTTCTATAAAGCATGCGAAAACTACCTCTCTTTCATTTCACTCCTCACTTCACTCTCACCTGCATGGATGATTTCTGTATTTTGTTCATTCCTTTTTTCAAATCTTTTTGTGTTCAGAGAAAAAAAAATGCATGAAAATACACTACTGACCATGAAAATTGTTACACCAGGAAGAAATGCAGATAACCAAATGATATTTACTGGATAAATATATTATACTAGATATAACAAATGATTAAATTTTTAAGAAATTAAAGTGTATAGATCCTGAGGAATCAGTACCCAAAACCGTCTTTGGCAGTAATAATAGCACTTACATGCCTGGACATTGAGTCAAACAGGGATTGGATGGCATGTACAGGTATAGATACCCATGCATCTTCAACACGATGCTCCATCTGAACAACCGTAGTAAGTGGCGTATGGTGATGAGCCAGTCACTTCGCAAACATGGACTAGATGTTTTCTATTGGAAAGAGATCTGGTGAACATGCAGGCCAGGGCAACAGTCGAACATATTCCGTATCAAAGAAGGTCTGTACAATACTGGCAACATGCGGTCGTGCATTATCCTGCCGAAACATAGGGTTTTGCAGGGCTCAAATATAGGGTAGAGCCATGGGTCATAACATACCAGAATGTACGTGCACTGTTCAAAGTGCCAACAATGCAAACAAAAGTTGATTGAGATGTGTATCCAATAGCACCCCATACCATCACACCAGGTGATGGGCCAGTATGACAATGACGAATGCATGCTGCCAATGTGTGTTCACCATGAAGCCGCCAAATGCAGATGCGATCATCTTGATGCTGTAAACAGAACCTTGATTCATCTGAAAAAAGGATGTTTCGCTATTCGTGAGCCCAGGTTTGTTGTTGATCACACCTTTGAAGACACTCCTATCTGTTATGCAGCATCAAGGGTAGCCGAAGTCATTGTCTCCGAGCTGATAGTTCATGTTGCTGCAAACGTCGAACTGTTCATGCAGATACTTGCTGTCTTGCAAATAACCCCAATTCTTGATTCAGGGCTTGTGACGTGGCTGCACGATTCATTAAGGCCATGCGGGTAACATGCCTGTCTTCTTGGCTGCTAGTGATTGAGAGCCATTGAGATCTAGCATGGCGTTCTGTATTACCACCCAGAACCCACTTTTATATTTTGCTAACAGTCATTTGATCTCAACCAATACGAACAGCAATACTGCAATTCAATAAATAGCAATTGCGATATGCTCTAATTTGATCTGTATGAAAGTCAGAAATGTGCTGGTATGCATTTTTGCTTCTTACGCGAGGTATCTCAACAACTTTTCACCTGGCAACAACGTTCAAAAGCAATTTATGTATGAAAAACCGACCAGACAATTTCTTCATTTAAACACATTGTAGGTGTCAGTACCAGCGCATGTGTTGCCTGCATGCGCTGAAAAGCTAATCATTTGCATATCGTAGCACCTTCTTCCTGTCATTTAAATTTCACATCTGTAGCATTTCGCCTTCTTGGTGTTGTAATTTTAATGACCCATAGTGTACATAGTAGTGTGTCAGGACCGTTGTGTTATGTTGTGTCAACTCATATTTTGTCTTAAACATTTTCGCCTTAAAAGAAAATTGTATTGTATATATCTCTAATGAATCATCTAAAAGGTACATGAATTTATTACTAAAATTTACAACATCTTTATTTTTTGACATAATTGCGATGAATACTGTTGTACTTCAGTGCCATAGGTTATATTGGTGGATGAGCTTTCTGATTTCTTCTCCAAAGAAAGATGCCTACTGTGATTAGAGACCAATCTTGTTTTGAAGCTCCTCATTCATCTGGAGCAATTCATCATTCTGGAGAGGAATGTTGATTCATTCATAGTCAGTGTTGCTGTAATGCTAGAGTAGTTTAAATATGTGTTCTATCACTTGGCATTAAGCTCCAACTTAGCTCTGAGGTATTTTCCTTTATTTCTTGAAATGAAGAACTGACTAGGAGGCTAAAGCCTTCTAGCAAATCTTCATAACATTGTCATCATAAAGCTAGGAGCTTCAAAACATCTCTCGGGGATCTATCTTGTATCACCCGAAATAACATTCTTTGATGAAGGGATATCAGCAATATAACAAATCACTAAATCTTCATGGTGATTATGTGGAAAAACAACAATGTTTGAATACAATTTTTTTTAATAGTCCATTGGAGGTTGGGAAGAAACCATGTCTAAAACACGAAATTTCAGACATTATTTTTAATACCAATTACTTCATAGTACAAGCACAGTTTAATATGTATCTGTTTTGTAATAATAGTTTATTTAAACATGTACAGGTCATTCATGGATCCTTTTATTAAATATCATTGATTCAAATTCCTATTATGTATATATATATATAATTATTAATGAATGTAAGGATTTTATATCTTTGTTTTATCAATCTTAAAACTTTAAGAGAAGAAACTATTTTGGGGATATTACAATTATGAGTTTTGGTATAGTATCTTAAATTTCTGCAGCATCCAAGATTCTTCTTGGGAATATATATGAGTAATTCTAAAACATGTGTTTAATCTACGTATTAAGGAGGTAAATGGCACTTTTTAGCAGCTGTATGACAGACTTGTATCCCTAAGAGTTTGGGAGTGAGGTAAGGAATTATGGGAGGGGGACCAGAGAGAGAAACAGAATTGCGAGGCTGTACGGTGAGACAGAAAGAATAATATGGTTTGTGTGTGGTTGCAATTATGATACAGTAACGTTTATTTATTTAACGTGTTGATGAGAGTTTGATATAAGTAGTGAAATCGTAAAGAACAAGACTAGAAATGCTAACTTTAAGCATCTACTTAAAATTGCTAAAGTATTGTATTAATTGTGTGTTTTTATTTGGTAGGACAACCTGTTGATGTGGTTGATGAGAACAATGAGCCCATCAGCATAGGTAGCATAGCTGGAGGTGGCAGGTATGACAATTTGGTGGGAATGTTTGATCCCAAAAATAAGACTGTACCATGTGTAGGCATGAGTATTGGAATTGAGCGAATTTTTGCTTTAATGGAAGCAAAACTTCAGGTATAATACTTTATTCATTTGCCATGTATCTTGTATTAAAAATTTCATATAAGGCAACAAATTGTTTGTTAGAAAAGGTTATATCGTGCCCTATGTATTTTGTTGATGCTTTCTGGAAATTTGCATTGTATCATATTATTTATAATATATATTTTTTAAACTTTTCCAATACAATGAAATATAAGAATGATTTTTTTCCAAGACCTTTTGAACTTCTTGTCAGTATACTGATTTATGATATATGAGACAAAAGAAAATGAATGTGAAATTTTTTTTCCCCTATAAAAACTTTTTGGATTTTTTTTTTATCACAAAAATGTTATTTCCTAAGATTCAAAACAATTATATTAATGTACTTATTGTTAAAAATTATGTAGTGTAGTAAATGAATCTCATTGTATTAATTTTCTATCCTTCAAAGTACAAGAAAGTCATTACAAATATAGTTACAGATGTTGCAGTAAAGCATTTAAAGTATATACAACTTTAAAATAGTCACTAACACTTAAGAACTTTTGAAAATGATATAAAATTTCAAATGAAACTATTTTTAATATATTTTGTAGTATACTGTAAAATTTAATTTTCATCCCTTCATTTAAATAAGTGACAAAAGTTTTTATTTCTCAGTTAAACCAATAGACTTAAACTATCAACAATTTTTCATAACTCTTTATAAATTAAGTTTTGTATAATTTATTGTTAAATAATTTTATTTTTGAAATGTTTCTAAAGGCAAATGGGAAAAAGTTAAGAAGCACAGAGACTGAAGTGTACGTAGCAACTGCCCAGAAAAAGCTGGCGCATCACAGAATGAAGCTGTGTCGTGAACTCTGGGATGCGGGCATTAAGGTAAATTAATGCATGTGTAACACTGCCATATTCTATTTTTCTTTTGTAAATCACTTGTAAATTGCAACCATCAATTGTAGATTTTTTTCATTGTTTATATGTTATTCCCTTCACACAAACAGTATCCTACTGGGAACTATCAAAAATTTCAAGTTGATTAATATGATTTTCTATGCAAAACGTTTTATCATTAATAAATTTAAGTAAAAGCAAATGCATTATAATGCTAACACATATGCAACAAAAATTTTAGCTTATAATGGATAATTCATTCTATGTAGGAAATATTATACAATTAATTGCTAAATTAGCAATGTCAAACTGAATTTTTTTCAAGAAATATGTCGCATTATGTACAATTTTTTTAGGGAATAAATTCTGTGTTCTCTAGCATAATTTACATAGGTAGTATCTTGAAAAAAGTATACTTTTGTAATTATAAGCAAAAAATTAGATGACTTTCATCATCCTTTAAAAGAATTCTTTATAGAGCTGTATGTTTTGTTAAATATACTTTCAGGCTGAACAATCTTACAAACTGAATCCAAAACTCTTGGACCAACTTCAGTATTGTGAAGCTCGTGGCATTCCATTGGCCATCATCATTGGGGAATCTGAAGTGCAAAGAGCTGTAGTAAAACTACGGAATGTTGAAACTAGAGAAGAGGTAAAAAGAAAACCTTTGGGTGTATTTTGTGTGTTAATAAATAAATAAATATTTTTAAAACTTTAAAAGTCCTTTTAAAGTTTTCTAAATTTTATCTTATTTTAATGAAATCGTAAAGGAGATATATTGAACATCAAATAGATATAGCAACATTTTAAAGAATTTAAAAAAATGGATACAAAGTTATTTGTCTTTTTTATTAATAGCTTTTAATTTAGTTACATAAGAAATCATGTAATAATGTTTAGTAATTTTTTAAAAACGATTTTTATATATCATCACAATGACAAGTTTTTAACCCCCTTCCAAAAAAAATCATAAGTATTTGGGGTATTAATTTCATACATATTTACATTAAGTATATGAATTAAATCAGTACTACATTGATTTACTGTAATTTTTAAGAAAAATTTATTTATTATTCATTTGTCCATCTTAAAATGGAATTAAGGTTTGTTCTCGAAGCAGTAAATTTCTCATACAGAATCAAATTTCTACAATATTTGGTAAAAATTAATTTTTGAGCTTATTTTGTTTTTATAATTTGTATTCACAATCAACATTTATATTTATGTGAATCAGTTTAGAATAAGTCTGGATTCTAAATTAAAATTGAGGTTTGATATATTTTTTAAGCATTTTTTTATACCTTATAAAATATTTTCATAGTAATAAAATTTTAAAAATTTAAGCAATAATTTCGATTTGTACTTTTTCATTTAGTCGGAAGTGTCTCAAAGTGAATTGATCAAATTCATAAAAGAAAGAAGAGCCCCAGAAGAAGAATAAGCTCAAGTGATGTTCTATTAATAATTTATTCTGTATTTATTTGGCATCAAACCAAACTTATGTTGAACTGTGTTTTTATGACAGATGCAAGTGGGGTGGCTCATTAATGAGGACAATCTTAAGACTTAATATACTCATATGAACATCCTCTAGTTTGTTCTCAAGTTTCAGACCTTGACTCAACTTTTTAGTATTTATGAAAAAGAATATGCTATTTTGAGGGGGGGGTCGATTTCTTTTTATATTGAGAATAGCTACAATTGCATGGTAAAATTGCTTTTGTATTGTTATTTCAGCATGAAAGAATTACTGCTGTAAAATTATTTATAAAAATGTCTCTAGTTTCATTAGAATAGATAGTTATTTTCTTATTAATGAGAGCTTGATCATTATGTCCATTTCATAGTTGTGTTTAAATACATATTTATAAATAAACTACAGAGATGAAATCTATTTTTCTACTATTAGCTTATACAAGGGCATCAGCAGTTGAAATATGTAGGATTACAGTTTGCTTTATAGGCTATGAAATTTTGAATATCAACATAAGAATGGAATTAACATTTAAGTGGTAATGGCAATATATCTAACTTTAGATGTGTGTGGATTTAACATTAATTGAAATATGTTTGTATGATTAATAACCTATATACATAAATTAACTTGTTTGGAGATATAAATATACAAAAATAAAATATAATATCTATATTGCAGGATTTTATACCAAAGAATTTTTGCATTGTAAGATTCCTAGTTTCATGTGCATAATTTCACATTTACCTGTATAAATATCATGTTAATCATTTCTTCTTTTTTTTTTTTTTTGTTGTTCAGGTAAACAAGGGTGTTGGTTGGATCCTGTTTTAGTCCACACTCTTGTTTATTACCTACTATGCAAATTCAATTTACAATCGTAATTATAGCAACAAATTGGAGAGACAAATATGGGGAAAAGGGATGTTGAGGTCACTTTTTTCATTGAAAAGTTGTGGACTAAATCAGAATGTTACCATCTTAATTTAATCCTTATGTGAATGTGTGATGTCTTTAACTCTTTTAAAAAGTGAATCATTAAATTTTAATTAAAAATTTTAATGTAATGTATTAAAAGTAATGTATTTAATGTACAAGCCGATTCATAGGTTTTGTATATTAATTGATAATGTTGTCAAATATCACAATGTAAACTTCATGTACTGTTACTTATATTCATATAAATATAGAATAACATATTCTGAAAAAAAATTACTATTCTTTACATTCAGTTTATCAAGGGAAAAGATTTCATTTCTTCCAAAAATTATGTACAAAAGGGAGTTGATTCTTCTGAGAGTTACTATGGTATGTGTAAGAAATTAGTATTTGAAAAACACTTGTTAACAAAATTGTAACAATTCCTCTAAATTTTAATTTCATTTCTTATAAATAATGCGATTATTATAGTAATATCTTTCCAATGTAAAAAAAAAAAAAAATAAATAACTTTTAGTTTAATGTGGTACTATTTGTTTTGTATTGCTGGTATTTGGTATTGTAATTTATTAGCTGCTTATTAAATAAATTTTTATATACATTGTTACTGTGCTTTATTTATTTAAGACTTGTAATTTTATTACTAAATTAATACATTGTCTGTTTTCTGGAGAACAAAACTGGATTAGCTTTGTAAATTTTTTAATAGAAATTTGAAAAAAAAAAAGATCTTATCCCTCGGGGCAAAATAAATTTGTCTAACAAAGAGAAGTGGAAGAAATTTCTGAAAAGGGGATTTAAATGATATAAATATAGAAATTGCTCAGACACACACACAGAGAAGTGTTGGCATCCAGAGAGAAAGGGAAAATTTTCATGGGGATAAAATTGTACCCAAGGAAAAAAACCTGTGCAACGCCGGATTAAGTGGCAAGAAAACAGACCCGCGTTTCGGAAAACAGTTTGTTATTGACATTAATATAGAAATCACACACACCAAGTGCTGACACTGAGAGGGGAATCTTCCAAGAGGCATAAAGCTGTACACTTGAAGAAGCCTGCACAATGCTGGGCCATCCAGCTAGTATTCATATAAAACTTTGTGTGAAGATATCTTAAGTATGTTAATAAACAGATATTAATTATGAACTAGGACAGGGGTCGGCAATCTTTTGAGTCGGAAGAGCCCAAAAAATTACTATTCACAAAATTTTTTCTTGCCAATAAATATAAATAGCGCTTGCATAAATAAAGTTTTTTTGATAAAAACAAAACTAATTATTTATTCATATGCAAGTGGTATTTTTCACAACAAATTAGATAACATATATATGGCATTATTAGATAATTATTTATTATTTAAGTAAAAAATTAAAACAATTAAACATTTAAAACACTAACATGTACTTCAATAGGGGGTCCCCCCCAAAGTCCTTTTTTGCTGCCTCATCATGGCGGGGAGGGTGGATTGGGTGAAGTACGTCCGGAGTTTTGTATTCCTGGTAGGGTCACCCAAGGCGTGAAGGCCATTCCACTAACCCAGCTAAAGCATAAAGGCAATGGACAAAGTCAGTCTTCTTCCCTCGGCCTCCACGGTCTAGCACCAACAGAAGCTGCACATATCTCCTCTACCATGAATCATTCACCTATGGTTTTATGGTCTGCATCGTCTGTCGCGCAGGATAAAAAAAAAAGACGCGTCCGAGGTTTAGGCAGAGGGCCTCCGGCGATAGATAAGTTACAGTCTCCATTGAAGAGGAAACTTAAGATTATACAGTGTAATGTTAATGGTTTATGCTCAAGAGCAATGCAGGTCAAACTTGACCAACTTCGGGAATTGGCATACTCTCATGGTGCTCAGATTATTGCACTTCACGAAACCAAGTTGAGACCAGACTCCCAGCTAAAAATGAGGGGTTTTGATGTCTTCAGAACAGATTGACCAGACAGCGCTGGGTGTGGTCTGGCTTTTCTTATTAGAGGCCTTAACTACAGTAGTTTTTCTTGCCAGTCAAATAACCCAAATTTAGAAATACAGGGTATAACTCTTAATTGGAAAAATAAACCATTTAATATCTGTAACTAGTATCAGGGCCAGCGCTAGCAGTTTCGGCGCCTCGGGCAAAGTAAAATGCCGCCCATTTATAACAAAAACTAAAGGAGATAACCTAAACCCTTCCTGTGCTTAATGATAAAATAAAACGTGAGCAAAAAAATTGCTATCAATAATGTTGAAGTTTTGATTAGGAAAAAATGCTGATTTATTAATTTATGTTTTTGGCACAATTAAAATTAGGGTTGCACACAAAAAAAGAAAGCCATTTCTAGTGTATAATTATAAAATAAATACTAAAACAATTTATAGAACCACTAAATATTAAAACTTAATTACATATTAAAAATACGTTTAAACCGAGAGTTAGTCTTAAAAGTGATTCTTACTTTTAATTCTGAGATTTTTTTTTTTATAATTTCATTAATATGAATTTCTTCAGCCAGTTCATGTTCAATGGCTATCGTTGTCACGCCGTTTAGCCGATCCTCGGTAGTTGTGGAGCGTAAAAATTCTTTAATTTTAATCCAAATTCCACACTTATTGGGAGAGTAAGCGATATCCATAAAACTAAACCGAGATTTGGGAAAAATCTAGGTTCGATAAGAATTTTAAAATGTCGATTGGACTTTCTTTTTTATTTAGCAAAGCCAAAACCGCTACTATCACCAGGTTCCAGCGCAATTATATCGGATGAATTTCCATAAGTTAATACTGCTTCAAGCTTTTTACAATACTTAAGTTCGTCGTTTGGAGGAGTATTTCTTAAACCACAAATATTGCATAAAAATTGGAAACAGTTGCTGTGGGTATTGATCACATCAAGCGTGGATTCAAATGCATTGATAGCTTTATCTCTATAATGTGAAAAAATAAACTGCCTTATATTTCAAAGTAGGATCTTCTGTCGGATCATTTCGTGCCTCATAGTCGAAATTAACATTCCTTCTTCGAACTGTATGACGTGGCTGGGTGAGCTCAAAATTATCCGGTATGTCAATTTCGCCGGCGAGTTCTCGAGCATCGCAAAGCCTTTCATTAAAGGCTGTGTCAGATCCAAGATCCTTGGAAAAAAATCTTAATGTTTTCAAGAGCTCTGTAGCACAGAGAGTAATCGTAGTCTTCTGTCTGCAAGAGCCTACTTATAGGATTGATATAATTTAAGACTTTATACCAAATTACAATGCAGCATAACAACTTAAATTATTTAACGCAACTTAATAGTCCAGAAGCCTCAACTCTTATACAGTTGTCAACCTCCGAATCATTACAAACAGCAAGTAAAGCGTCGTATGCCCCTCCCTCTTGATACCTTAGTGGTTTTAATGCATCTATTCGGCTTCCCCAACGATTTTGTTTGAAATCACTTATCTACTTTATAAATTGTGTCCTTAAGATTTTTATTTCTGTAATTCACACTTCGTTTCCATTTTAATTATAAATGGTTTTATGCTAGGAACAACAACAACAAAATAGTACCTATATTCTTTCACATTAATTATTGTTCTGTAACAATGCAATTTAATTAAATCCTTTTTCTCTGTTGCTTTTTATAAGAAATTTCTTTCATAATTTTGACATTCTTATTATTGCCTTTTTTAAAACTTTTAAATATTGCTATAGATTAGAACCTATTATTACTAGAATTTTTTCTGAAATATACATACTAACGTTTTTAAACCTTTTCACAATCACGAAAAATTCATTTTAAAGAATATTTGAGAAATATAATAGTAAAATGAAACAGCGAAATTATAAAAACTATTGCAAACTGAAAACACCGACTTTTTAGTTTTTAGTGCACCAGTGCTCTAAGGAACACTGATTAAAAGCCTCTCGTTTATGTGTCTTTGGTAAAATGGTTATGTTCTGAAACGTTTTTGGTAAGATATTGAAATAGGAATACTAAGTATTTTATATTTGTATGCGTTGCAATTAAACGATTGAGAATTAAAGCATTTACCACAAATAAAACATATTTTAATAAGATTGAAACTAAATTTTAAAAATGCTTCGGAAGTTATTCATGCTTAAAGTAATTGTTGTTTGCTTATTAGGGCTGTTAATTCTATGTTATTTTGATATCACTATACATTCAAATTAATTATCTATTTAATAAATGTTTTTCGAAATTTTACAATTTATTGATCTAAAGGATGTTTTTGCATTGAGTTAAAAATTTGTATTTTTTAAAACATTTATATTATTTTGGTTTAAAATCAAAAAGTGTTTTAAATATTTTCTTAAAATTTCTTCATATTAAACTGCAGATAATTTATTAACTCAATTTTTAAATTTTTCGAAATATGCATTTTGATGAACTTTATTAGTAGCATAGAGAATATTTTACAATATTTTAAGGATATTATACATTTTTTATGTATTTTTATAATTAATTATACACATAATATATATATATATAATTATACACATAATTAATTATGCGCATAATTAATTATATATATAAATGTATATATATATAATTAATTAATTATACACATAATTAATTATGCGCATAATTAATTATTAGACCGCATTAAATATTCCTTCAAATTGTCCATGTAAAACAGAGGTTCCCAAACTTTTTTGTCTCATAGACCCTTTGCCATGTTTTTCGGTATAGGGTAGACCCCTGCTTAATTAATATCGAATTATTGCAAATTTATCACCTTAAATGTCTTTTTGACAGCTAGTACTACTACTACTTTAAGAGAATTAAATTTATAACTAATGAAGCATAGAGTTAAAAGTTTAAAAAGCATACTTTAATTAATTAAATTAAAAGTTAATTAATATATAAAATAACTGTTAATTAAAATAACCAAACAACACACGGAGGCATGAATCTGGCGCTGCAATAACAAATTTTCAACATTTAGTATTAAACTTGTCAGATTTAACCTTAAATCTCTGTTAGTAGTGTCCAGTTTCTTTCTTTTTTGTTTTGGAGATTGGCAACTGCGCTGAAACTCCTTCTTACTGGGTAAAATAATTAAAACTTCCTCACGATATTCCATAATTTGGGACGAATAACAGGTTTACCTTTTTTAATCCAAATTTGCTGGCATCCGTTTCTAAACTTTAAAATCTTCATTGATGCATATCAAGATCAGTTCCTGTTGTCACGCGACATTTTTTTTTCCAATATGACCATATAAATTCATCGCCTACTGTGGTATTGCCATAGTCAAAGCATTCTCAAACCTGGTTTCAAAATCTCAAGAAAAGGCAGTTAAATGTTAACGTAGGTTAAAACGTGCTGACAGATTGGCTGGGTTAATTTGAGAAAAAATTCCGGACCTCCAGTATTATACTTCTTTAGCTTAACTGTGGAAATAAACGCTGAAATGGTTCCCGTTTTAAAAAAAAATTATGCTGTCATCTTGTACGGGTAAATTAACCTAATTAATTTTAGTAAATAAATCTGCTAATTAAGTAAAATTTGGTTTCCACTTGATTAAACTTTCTTTTAAAATTAAAGTCACGATCTAGTTTAATGAGATCCTTTATCACATAGACCCCACTTACACCTCATTGACCGCCAAACTATTTTTTTGCTGACAAGGACCCCTTGCAGGTCGTCATAGACCCCTGTGGGTTTATATAGACCACTTTGGGAATCACTGGTGTAAAAGATCTTAATTAAAAAGGTATCGTGCAAATTCCTTTTAAAATGGCAATAATATGCATATATTTCAAGTTTTTAAAATTTGATCTTACAAAATAATGGCTATCTTAACAGTCTTAGAATAGATCAGAAAAATTATATGTCTATTTCACATGTTACATTCAATAAAAAGAGAAAAAAAAATTCTATATAAGTAAAAATAACTTATATTTTTCTTTGAAATTTTTTTAACAGTTTGAAGCAATGTAAATTAAATATTTAGCAATAGACTAGTTCATTTATAACTAAACGAAAGTATCACAATATATTACAATCACAAAACAAAATCATAATAAATATAACAACGTTGTATTTCAATTTCGAGCTATTGCTATTAGGATCCTTTAGGTTTGGTAAATAATTAATGAATGTACTAAAAAGCTCATTAACGTTTTACATTTTAAATTATCTACTATCGTTCTTTATAAGCGACTAAAGAAGTTATTTTTATACGTGAGGGGCAAATAATATTTTTTCACTTCAATAACAATGTCAATCGAAAATGTTTTAAAACGGTGACGGTACATTGAAGCTACGAAAACACACATACTTAAAAATGTTAATCAACATGAAAATATTCTACGAAACTGAGGACATCTATATTTATGTATGTACACCAAAAATAAATAAAATAGAAAAAGCACAAATGCAGCAAAATAATTTTTCTTTTCACTTTATCTTACGCAATGATTAAAATTCCTGGGCATTAAATGAAAATATTGTTACTTTTTTTGTTGTCCGACTTTGACTTGTCTGCATAAGCACAGGAAGCTAAAAAAATTAATTCGGAAGTCAAAATTCCCTCAGTTTTCTTCGAAAAAGGGTCTTTTTCTCAGGATCATTTTGCCCTGTTCTTTTCATTCATAAAACTTGACTGTGCTTTTCATCACTTTTGTTGAGACTAATCACTGCCAGAATATATCTCTTTCAATAGTACCCGAATTCATGCATACAAAGCAGTAACACTTGTAGGAAATTAGTTGAAAGAGAAGGAACCGGATGCCGAAATTCTTTATCATCCCCTCCCCTTTCCCCCATGGGACCAGCGTTGGACCATGGTTTTAAATACTAATGAATACTCTTTAAAAAAACCTCTAGGATTCCATGGAAAACGTGAATATTTTGCATTCAAATTTTTAAGTTGGTTTTTTTTTTCGAATTTTTATTTTGACTCGTGGAACTCCCTGGGTGTAATCTTGGTTTATTTTCTTCATAAACTAGTTAATTTTACAGCCAATTTGCCGCCTCCTAAGATTGCCACCCCGGGCAGGGGCCCGGCTTGCCCACCCCTAGCGATGACCCTGCTTGTATCATCCTCCGAACCAAAGACATTTAGTCAATGATATTAAGTGGCATCTCCGATGAACTCACTATTATATACTTTGAGACCTAAATGCAAAACATACCTTATGGGGATGCTCGGAAACCAACAAACGTGGTGAAGATTTGTTGGACTTTTTTGATGACAGAGCCCTCCTTGTTCTCAATGATGGAACACCGACGCACTCTTCATTTAGCTACTATAATATTAAAGAGGCTCTAGACATTGCTGCTGCTACTTCTGACATCTATTCGCGTTGCAAATGGAGTGTTCTCAGGAGTATAGGAAGTGATAATCTCCCGGTTCTGATTGAGGTGGACGTTAAATTCAGGAAGCACAGACCTAGAGAGAATTTCCGGAACTTTAGAAAGGCTAATTGGGATGAATATCGTGCTTTAATTGATAAAAAAATTGTCAGACATATAACTTTCAGTGACAATATTGATAAAAATTGGAATAGAGTTTCAAAAATACAATTCTTTACGCAGCCAAACAGACTATTCCTAGAGGAAACTTGAGTAAATACATACCAGATTTTGTCGTCCATCTTTCACAGGTTATTCGGCCACTTATCGATAAAAGAAACAAACTACAGAAGGAGATTTTGTGAAATATGGCAACTCCTCGGCTAGACCAGAGCTGAATAAGATAAATGCTGAAATCAAAAGAACATACGCTCTTATCAAAAGAGAAAAATGGTATGAACTTTGTTCTATGTTAGATGCCAGATCATCAGATACTAAGATATGGAGACTAGCTAGAAGTTTCTGCCAAGAAAGGCCTCTTTCGAAGGCTACAAGTACTATTGTAAACACGAGTAACCGTGCTCCCTTAGAGGATGGAATTGTGCAAACTTAATTGGTTCCCATATACAGAAAGTGTGTTGGATTTTAATAGGGAAGATAAAACCATCGCTCAGAAAGCTAGGCACATCGTTGTCGAAATTCTTGGGTGGGCTCCCCATTATTTATGGAAAAATTTCAAGTTGCGGAACTAAATAATGCCATTAAGACCTTTGACCCTACAACTTCTCCTGACCCAGACGGCATTTTAGAACTAATGATTGTCGGCCTACGCAATACGGCTAAACTATTTCTTTTGAATTTATTCAATCAATCATGGGCACTGGGCAAGCTTCCTTTGGAATGGAAAAGAGCTATAGTGGTACCCATTTTCAAGCCAGGAAAGGAGGCTGACAACTCGGAGAATTTCAGACCTATGTCCCTCAATCTTCTTTCCTCGGTGTGCGGACTTCGTCCGCCACTGTTTTTTAGCAGACCTGGTTTGCCCATTTAATTATATCTGAAAATTTTTTCTTCTCACTTTATGTCACCCCATTAATTTGGCTCTAAACTTATCAATTCTGATGAGGAGGTACGTCCCTTTCAGGGACAGGAACTCCGTAAGTTACATGCCACTTGCCACCTGTCTCCCTCACCTGTATTCCTTGTAAAATTATAGAGATGATTATCCTGGACAGACTAAATTTTCATCTCGAGGAAAATAATCTATTCCCAAGAGTTTAATATAGATTTAGAAAGGGCCATAGCCCAACGGATCAAATCCTATACTCTTGTCAACATATTAGAGACGCCCAGAATAACAAGCCAACAAACCACAGCATTGCTGTACTACTTGATCTAACTAAGACGTTTAACAGGGTATGGTACAATAAACTTGTTGGTAAACTTTATGATGAGTTTTGTGTTACGGGGCGTGCCCTGCTATGGATATCAGATTTTCTAGGAAGAAGACAATTCAGAGTGAAATACAAGAATACTATATCTAGAGGTTTTCAACATAGTTAAGGCGCGTCCCTCAGGGCTCTGTGTTGAGCCCAAATCTTTTTGCTCTCTTTATTGCCGGAATTGAGAAGGAAATTTCACAGGGTTGTGAAATGGGAATCTTTGCGGATGACATTTGGAAATCTGGTGGGAATTATATATATATATATATATATATATATATATATATATATATATATATATATATAATGTGTGTGTGTCATGATTTTTGAGACGGAATCAGATTAACGTTAGAAAAGAGAAAAGACGACCTTTATTCTTTCATTTGTACATCTGTTCTGACACCGAGAGCAGGGAGGAAAAAACACGCCATGGTGGTGGTTTCAAGTGGATAACACTTGAAAAACATATGGTAAGTATCGCTGCTTTGAAGAGGGTGCTTGCAAGTTAATGCTGACATATGTTGACTATTAAATCTAACGATCTGGAATTAGACATGTTTATTGGCTAGGTCATATGTTCGGAAGAAATAAATGGGTGATTAGTTTGATACTTGAAGATGGGAACTGAGAAAGATGAGTCAAGTGCTAGATAGGGAATTTAATTTTTAATCTAATTTAGTTATCCTTACATTTGCCCCCAATTTTAAAAGGGAGTCATGGCGTGGTTTTTTTCTCTCTTTACAATCTTAATCAATTTTCAATAAACACACAAAACAATACATAACATTATTTAGAAAGACATATTAAACACAGTAGAAATATTTAAGCAATAGTAATACTAAAATCAAAAAGCAATACAATAAACGAAAAACTACAACAACAAACACAGTAAGGACACTTCCAACATATTAATTGGAAAAAAATGAATTTCCATACATATAAATGAAGATTAGCTTGTTCAAATCTATTCGACATCTAGAATAAGAGCTCGCGTTTCCTCCTATTCCTTCATAATAATAGATTCGTATTATAGCTGGTAGATATTTTCAAAAAAATTATGTTGGAAAATAATATATTGTTGCGTTTTCGGGGGTTCGAAATGATTGAAGCCGAAGAGCGGGATCCAAAACAATTTTATTCTTGGCCAAAACAGTCCTCCACAAATTGTAGAACAGTTCGAGAAAGTCACGTACAATCAATGAAAATACTGATAACACAGATGTAATACACTAACAAAAGCAATAGTAAACACTCAGCACAAAAATAATAACTCAATAAAAGCAATAACACACGCACTATGCAATCGGCTCTCTCTCTCTCTCAAGCAGAGAGGTATCACTTGCATGAAAGCTGAGATCTGACTAACTGACTAGCCGGCCCGGGCCCTTTTATACCTTTCGGTCAGAAACCTCTTGCACTTGCCAGAATAATCTAGAAATAGAAAGGTCTAGAAAAATCCGGAGCGTACGAGAAAAGCTCAATACAGTAATACATTCAATACAATAGGGTTACAATACCGCGATAGGGTTGCCAGACAGGGTTATTAGGAGCAGGGTTGCCATGGTCGCCAAGCTTATCGCCCACATTTGGCGATATATCGCCAAATTTGGCGCCAAAAATTAAGTCGCCAAATCCGTCGCCAACTTGGCGCTAGCTGCAATATTTGGCGAGTTTACCATTTAAACCAATGTTAAAGCATGGGGGCCGTGCAATGCAGTGGAAACGATATTACAGGTAAACAGGGTTGAAATCACATTAGATACGACAAATTAAACTGTAGAAATGAACACAAATGAGTAGAAACAATTAGAATAATACTAAATTCGTAACATTGCCCCCTCTCAAGAACTGCACGTCCCGGGCAGTACAACCCTTCATCAGACGTTAACATAATAATAAAGCAATTGATTAAAAACAACTAAATGAATATGCAATAATAGACATGTAATACATAGTACAAAATAAACACCTAATGCATAGTACAAAATAAACACCTAATGCATAGTACAAAATAAACACGTAATGCATAGTTCAAAATAAACACTTACAAAACAATAAACAAAATTATTTACAAGATTATTTACACACTAACTTATTTATACAAGACCATGGTCAAAATAAATTACACGATAATTGACACACTAAGAATTATGGCTATAATATGGAGCAAGCCTGTCGTAATGAACGACTCTGGGCTTCGAATTCGTTGACTTACGGATCCGGATTACGACGTCGTTTATTATCTTTAAAATTGTATAAGGACCGTCCCAATGCGGTTGTAGCTTAGGAGAAAGTCCTTTGAGTCGAGTCGGGTTGTAGAACCACACCTTGTCACCTTCCTTGAATTGATGTCCTGTGGCTTTTGTGTCGTACCGAGTCTTCATCTTCTCCGTCCTCAGGTTGATCCGTTCTCGAGCCAAATTGTGTACATCTTCAAAACGTGCCTGGAGATTCTGCACGTACTCCTCAGGCGATGAAGGTGTATCCGGAGGGCGACCAAACAGCAGGTCACAAGGGAGACGAAGATCTCGGCCAAAAAGCATCTGGGATGGTGAATATCCGGTAGTCTCGTGAACGGCGCTGCGGTACGCTAGCAGAAAGAGAGGAATTTTCTGGTCCCAGTCTTGTTGGTTCTTGGAGACCATCAGTGAGAGGTTATTCAGGATGGTACGATTAAACCTCTCCACCATGCCATCTGACTGTGGGTGCAAAGGTGTGGTCTTGGTCTTGTCAATTCCGAGTAGTTCACAGACCCCCTTCAATACCGCAGAGACGAAATTTCTTCCCTGATCGGAATGAAGTTGAAGAGGTACCCCATATCTCGATATCCAGTGCTGCACTACAGCCTCCGCTACGGTGGGGGCTTCCTGATCCGGAATGGGGTACACTTCGGGCCATTTCGTGAAGTAGTCCATGACAACAAGTAGGTACTTATTACCAGACGCAGTCCTTGGCAGAGGTCCCAGGATATCGAAAGCGATACGTTCGAAGGGTGCTCCAACATTGTAGCGATGCAGCTTCCCTCGGCTACGTATCTTTGACCCCTTCCGAGCTGAACAGGCATCACAGGACTTGCACCACTGTTCCACGTCAGCTCTCACTTTACCCCAGCAGAATCGCTCTCGAACTCGGTGCAAAGTTTTCATGACGCCGAAATGACCTCCTGTTGGGCTGCCATGCAATTCTTTGAGTACCTCTGGGATACGAGATCGAGGAAGTACTAATTGCCACCTGAATGTCTTTCCATCCTCTGATTCGAATTTTCGGTATAGAACACCATTCCTGAGATGTAGAGAATTCCAGAGGGCCCAATACTGCTTAGTTGTAGGACTATAAGCCGAGATGTCCTGCCAACTTGGTTTATTGCTGGAAGACTCCATAAACTCTATAAGGGTTTAATATCAGGATCCGCCATCTGGTCTTCTCGAACTTTCTCGTCACTCCAGGGATCGGGTGGCGTCGCTGTTGAAGTTGTTATCTGGCGTATAGCATAGTCATATTTGGTCTCTACTCTGGAACAATGACGACAATTTTCTGGGCATGGTCTTCTTGAAAGGGCATCAGCATTTCCATGCGAGGAGCCTTTACGATGTCTGATGTCAAAGTAATACTCGTTGAGGCGTTGTATCCATCTGGCTACCTGGCCTTCAGTATTTCTAAAATTCATTAGCCAGGTTAAAGAGGCATGATCGGTACGTAGAAGAAATTTTTGGCCATAGAGATAGTGATGGAAATGCTCGATGGCTTTCACAATAGCCAGTAGCTCTTTTCGAGTGACACAATAATTTCTTTCCGGTTTCGATAAACACTTACTCCAATAAGCTACGACTCGTTCCTGGCCATCTATTTCCTGAGATAATACTGCTCCGACACTCTCATTACTGGCATCAGTGTCCAAGATAAATGGCTTGTCCGGTTGTGGATATATTAAGATCGGTGAAGACGTCAAAGCTTCTTTAAGCTGGAGGAAGGAATCTTCACATTCTTTTGTCCACTGAAACTTTTGTTTACTTTCTGTTAGCCTGTGCAAGGGTCTTGCGATGTTAGAGAACCCTTTCACAAACTTTCGGTAATAAGTACATAGTCCCAGGAAGCTTCGCAGCTCACGGAGGTTTTCAGGGCGTTTCCAATTCTTTACGGCGGACACTTTTTCGGGGTCCGTACGAACACCTTCTGCAGAGATGATGTGTCCCAGATAATTGACTTCTTTCTGGAAGAACTTGCATTTCGAAGGGTTTAGCTTCAAGTTAGCGTCGCTTAATTTTGATAACACCTATCGGATATTTTGAAGATGTTCTTCAAACGTACGCCCTCCTATTATGACGTCATCCAGGTAAATAAGGCAAGCTTCAAAAGTCAGACCCTTTAGCACGGTCTCCATCAGGCGCTCGAAAGTAGCTGGCGCATTGCAGAGCCCGAACGGCATGACTTTGAACTGCCATAGTCCTTGGCCGGAAGTGAATGCTGTTTTCTCTATCTTCGGGATGGATCTCCACTTTTGCCAGTATCCGCTCTTTAAATCTAAAGTCGAGAACCATTTATGACCGGAAAGGGTATCCAGGGTGTCATCTATCCTTGGAAGAGGGTAGCTGTCCTTCTTGGTGACGTCGTTAAGTTTTCGATAGTCCACGCAAAATCTTGTGGAGCCATCTTTCTTACGAACCAAGACGATTGGAGATGCCCACGGACTCGAAGACGGTTCTATGATGTCATTTTCCTGCATCTCTCGTAGTAGTGTTCCGACCTCTTCCTGTTTAGCAAACGGCAAGCGTCTTGGGTGCTGTTTAATCGGCGGATGGTCTGCTGTATCAATTCTGTGTTGTGTCACTGTCGTATGGCCAATATCGCTACTGTTTCTAGAAAACACGTCTTCAAATTCTTGGAACAGTCTTTCTGCGGAGCTTTTCTGTTCGGGGGGACAATTCAGCATTTTCTAGAAGGTCGGGAGTCAACTGTTGAGGCGAGTTGGATAGGAGCAAGCTCGAACTTTTGCAGACACACGTTACTGGACTGCAGGTTGCCAACACTTCACCTTTCTGGAACACTCTAGGTTTTTTCAGTTACGTTGCAAATTCTTACCGGGATAGTTTTTCTGGAAAGGTCCACTAGCGTCGAAGCTATTAGCAATCCATTCGCTTTATTTTCCGCCAGTTCCAATTAGGCCAGAGTTGAAACTCACATCGTTACCGATGTATCCAGGTACTATGATTTCAGTCCTTGGGGGAATGGTAATATTCTCGTTAGCGATTACCTGTCGAATAGATTCTGTCCTGTGTTCAATTTTGAATATAGTGACTTCTTCGTGTATGGAACATAATTCGTTCTTGTTGAAGTCTAGAGTGAAACCATGCTCCTTTAGAAAGTCCAGTCCAAGAATGAAAGGGTCTGCAATATCTGCGACATACACAGCATGTTGGTAGGTAGCGTCTCCAAACTTGATCTTGACTTTTAATTTTCCGTGAATATCAATCTTTTCCCCCGTCACGGTCTGTAGCACCACTCGGGGTGGGGTCCAGATAAGTTTCTCTTTTAATTTTTGAGCCAGATCGTTCCGAATGATAGACACATTGGCTCCTGTATCGATGATCATGTTGCAGGGAAGCTCGTTAATATGTCCCATTATAAAAATTCCATTCTCACCGGTACTCTTTGTCGAAATTTTACACACTTGAAAGTGGGGCTTTCCAAAATCTGGCAACCTCCGCCCCACGAGATGGCCATTAATTAGTTTTTCCGACACCTCCTTCCGGGAGGCGCTATTAGTTTCAGCGCCTTGGCGTGCCCGGCAGCTTCTCTGCAGATGCCCTTCTCGACCGCAGGTCCAGCATTTAAGGGTCTTCTTCCCGTCTGCTTTCTGGGACATCAAAGACTCAACTCTATTCATGAAGCTTCTCATCTGTCGCTCTAACCGCTCCACACCTGAGTTCGACGTGTCCGATTCGTTGACGGCTCGTATGGGGTGTCTGTCCTTTCGTGTTGCTTGCTGGGCTGCCTCGAATTTCATAGCAAACACTAGGGCCCCCTTTAAGTCCTTGAGATCCGCCATTCGGAGAGCTTTCTGGATTTCCGGATCACACACCCCGTCGATGAAGTGTTGCAGCGCCAGGACTTCTCTTACTTCAGTCGGACAGTCAGAAAACGCCAAGTGAGAAAGCCTCTCGACGTCCGTCGCCAGTTCTTGGAGAGTTTCGGACACTTTCTGCTGCCGTGACTTCAGCTGGAGTCTGCTGTAATCCTTCACACATTTCTCTCCGAAGCGTAACTCCAGAGCATTAACGAGAGCGTCGAAATCCAGCCGCTGTGTTTCCGGCAAAGTTTGCAAAATGTCAGCAGCGTCGGCTCGAAGAGAAGCAGCTAACTGGCAGGCCTTGGTCTGGGAGTCCCACTGGTTTGCATCCGCCACTATGGAGAATTGGGTCTTATACACCTGCCAAGAGGACTTTCCGTCATATGTAGAAAGCTTGATGGAAGGCTTGGAAAAAGGAGCTTGAAACTTAAATTCATCCCCTTGACCAGTCATGACTTTCTGCTTCAATTTCTCTAGGTCACTCCTGAACGAGATGGAAACTTCTTCTACCTTTTCGAAAATTTTCGCCTCTAGTTTGCTCTCCATATCTTCGAATTTATTTTCAACCGACTCGATTCTTCCTTCCATTTCTTCAAATTTCTTGTCCACAGTCGTCAATTTGTCGCCAATGCCCTTCAAATCACTTTTCAACTCTTCCTTGTTCGCGGTCAGTTTGTTATTCAACTCGTCCATATTGGCGCTGATCTGCTCGTTTACGTTAGTAAGCTTGGTATTCACTTCTGCGATACTGGCGGTCAAGTCCGATTTCATTTCGCCCATATTGGCATTCATGCTGGCGGTCAATTTTTCTAGAAGAGTCTGGAACTGGGCCTCCATCGCTCTTGTTGTTGGCATTCAATCCCACTTCTGACACCAATTGTTGCGTTTTCGGGGATTCGAAATGATTGAAGCCGAAGAGCGGGATCCAAAACAATTTTATTCTTGGCCAAAACAGTCCTCCACAAATTGTAGAACAGTTCGAGAAAGTCACGTACAATCAATGAAAATACTGATAACACAGATGTAATACACTAACAAAAGCAATAGTAAACACTCAGCACAAAAATAATAACTCAATAAAAGCAATAACACACGCACTATGCAATCGGCTCTCTCTCTCTCTCAAGCAGAGAGGTATCACTTTGCATGAAAGCTGAGATCTGACTAACTGACTAGCCGGCCCGGGCCCTTTTATACCTTTCGGTCAGAAACCTCTTGCACTTGCCAGAATAATCTAGAAATAGAAAGGTCTAGAAAAATCCGGAGCGTACGAGAAAAGCTCAATACAGTAATACATTCAATACAATAGGGTTACAATACCGCGATAGGGTTGCCAGACAGGGTTATTAGGAGCAGGGTTGCCATGGTCGCCAAGCTTATCGCCCACATTTGGCGATATATCGCCAAATTTGGCGCCAAAATTAAGTCGCCAAATCCGTCGCCAACTTGGCGCTAGCTGCAATATTTGGCGAGTTTACCATTTAAACCAATGTTAAAGCATGGGGGGGCCGTGCAATGCAGTGGAAACGATATTACAGGTAAACAGGGTTGAAATCACATTAGATACGACAAATTAAACTGTAGAAATGAACACAAATGAGTAGAAACAATTAGAATAAGACTAAATTCGTAACAATATCAAACAATAAGATAGTAAACATAAAAATACATGAAATCATACAAATGTTAAAATAATAATTTTGTATAAAAATCTACTCTGGCGCCATCGTAGTAATACCTTATATTGTTACACATTTTGCATATATGAATTACATTTTTAAAAAGATAAAAAAAAAAATATAGACACTAATAAAATGAAATTAATATATGAAAACGATGTATAACACACAACTTCTATGCACTATCCAACACAATAAACAATGTTTTATTTCATATGCGTTATAAAATATAAAAATTATAAGAATATAAGAGCTTTTTTTTTTATTATTTTGAATCGGAAAAGTGGACTCACTTCAATAATAACTTTTAGTATTTCTGAAAATTTTTCACAATATATATATTCATTGTAACTTAATATCGCATGCAATATTTTGAATCCTTCCGTAACCTTCTAAAAATACGTTTCATAGACAAAAATTCTTGAGTTTCTCTTGCATCACACATTCACTAATAAAACTGTATCACCTTACTTAATTTTGAACACATCTCTCTGAGAAATCTGCGTCATCAACTCACAGATGTTCAGGGATGCTGATAAGAAACAATGAGAGGTGTACATATCAAACTAAACAAGTTTGTCCTCTTAATGTTTCGAGACATATACAAAATTATAATGATTGTATTCTCTCTTATCCATTGTGTAATATCCAAAAATAAGCTTCAAGTTATTAAATTAATTTTAATTTTAGATAAGGAAAATTTCGAGAAATAGTGAATCCTGATATATGGCTGGTATATCAAAACACACTATTTCAAAATAAAAAAAATTAAATGACATGCAATAAGATTACTGCTGAATAAAATAATTAACAAAACAATTGAATTCAATGGAGAAAAAAGAATACAACTTGACTTTACTTTTGTTTCTTATAAAAATCAATATCTCCAGTATTAGTTCTCTCATTAGTCATTTTCTAAGAACTTAATTTATATCTTTCACTTTAAAACACCAATTTCTATCATAACTCTTAACTCATTCGACATCTTAAGATAAAATTATGAGAAGTATATTAAAATTTCTCAAAATTTTGTATGACGAAACCTATATACTTTGTTTTCTCAATTAAAATATAAAGAAAATATCTCATTTATAACAACTATATTATAAAAATTAAATACCATATCACATCATATATTATTCTTTTTCGCAAAGTTCTGTTCAACAAAACTCAGTTCTTCAATGTTACTAAAATTGGAAATATACAATTTAACTGACCTCCACTTTGCAACGGCAGAACTCCTTGGTGAACATTAATCCAGATGCTGTTGTCACGTTATTTCACTAGTAAAATTTAATTTATTTATTTTTCTTTCAATGTTGGTACTTCACTATTATTATATGGTGGTCAAATTCACAATATTACCGTGCAGACTTTCCGGCGAAGAAGATTTTTTCCTTTTATTTTTCTGGCGAAAGGGAGTGACGTCTTTCATCACGGGGAAATAAGGGATTCATACTTCTGTTCTTTTTCCCCTTCCATTAGAATGTCTCTTCCATTCACGGTAAACTGGATTGCCTCTTCAGCAAAGACAGAATATCGTTCGGCGGTAAACACTGCATTCTTCTCGGTGTTAAGAGCGATGTTCTTCCGAGGATTATTAGTGCGGTTTTTTTTCCGTATCATTTTTTATTCCGGCAATCCGACGTCTTCATATATAGACATACGGTGTTCCGTCAAATTCTCCATTTCATTTATTACCGCAGTTGGCGTTTGTTTTTATATTAAAATTATTTTATAAAAAAGATTAGTTTTTTACGTTAAGATTTGAAATCCATTCGCAGATAAAAAAATCCTGCCGGCTTTAATTCTGTCATGATTTTTAAGACAGAATCAGATTAAAGTTAGAAAAGTGAAAAGACGACCTTTATTCTTTCATTTGTACATCTGTTCTGACACCGAGAGCAGGGAGGAAAAAACACGCCATGGTGGTGGTTTCAAGTGGATAACACTTGAAAAACATATGGTAAGTACCGCTGCTTTGAAGAGGGTGCTTGCAAGTTAATGCTGACATATGTTGACTATTAAATCTAACGATCTGGAATTAGACATGTTTATTGGCACGGCCATATGTTCGGAAGAAATAAATGGGCGATTAGTTTGATACTTGAAGATGGGAGACTGAGAAAGATGAGTCAAGTGCTAGATAGGGAATTTAATTTTTAATCTAATTTAATTATCCTTACATATATATATATATATATTGCCAAGCACATAAACAATCTAAAACTGCAAATATCTACCTACTTTGATCTTCAGAGTTCAAAAATAGGTTTATTAAATAACAGTTTATAGGTACTTACACTTATAATTATTAATTTAACGATAACTTTTAAATAATAAAAGCTATAAAATAGATAAATAATAAAATAGGTAATTTATTAAATATATATTTTACTAAAAGCACTTGCGGTAACATCCAATAGCGGTACTTTGTTTCTCTTTTGACAATTTTTATTGACTTCAAAAAGTAATTAGGTATCTTATTTGGAAAAAAATATGTATAATATGTATTTTAAAGATATAATACTTATTATGTTACCTACCTTTACTTCGGTTTTTGAAGTTATACTTCTTATTGCGCGTTTGGGAAAAAGGATGAGGGTAAATTTTTGCGATGTGTGCGTACACCGTCACGGATGCAACGTTCAAAGTCACGAGACCGAAGCACGCACACCGTTGTCTAATATTTTAACACTAGCTGCCTGGCCTGGCGTTGCACGGGCTTTCTCTTTTTATAAATTTTCCCTTTCCTTCACAAAATCAGCACTTCTAATCCTCTTTTTCAAAATAATTGCATGATTAACGTGCATCGCTGCCCTACACGGCGGGTCTTTCGTGGCACTGGGCTCGAACTCATGATATGCCTGCCATGATCTGATACCTTGACCACTGGGCTACCGCAGCACTCTCGCTATCAGAGCTCTCGAATAAGTGAACAGTGAGACTTTAATATTCACTCACTTTGCAACTTTTTAGGCCTCGGAAACGAAAATGTACCTTTATAAAAATAGTTATATGTTGAAAAAAGTAGAAATTTTTATAATTACAAAATTTCACATCTGTATTAAATGTTGAATTGAAATTGTGAGCATTTTTTTAAATGTTCGATACACAGAAAAAAAGTTTCATACAAATATTTTTATAAATGAAGAAGTTATAAAAACTTTGAATTTGATAAATAGTTATTAAATATTTAAAATTTGAGTATTTCTTAAAAATTCGTAAAAAAAAAAAATCGGCATTTTATTTTTTAAATCAGTAACTCTAAAAGATCAAAATATGAGTTTTTTAAAGATCATTTTCAAATAAACGCATCGATATTGATTCATTATCTAAAATTATATAAAATATCGTTTTGTAAAAAAGAAAAAAAAACGTATATATAATGACGAAATAAATTATCTTTCCAATTACAAACTTGCTGGGTGAAGTTTAAATGCGCAAATAAAATTCACAGTATTTTTAAAATTCATAAAAATTAAGCAATGATGTTGTTTCGAACCCGGGTTGAACAGTTAATAATGAAGCGCTTTAAACGCTCGCGCCGCGAAATCGGCGGGCAAAAGAAGTGTGATCAAACCTTCAAAATAAAAGGAAGAGTTATTCCAATTGTAAAAAGGCTTTATTTGTTATTTTAATTTTTTTTCGGACTTTATTTTTAAGTTAATGCCTTCAAACTTCATATATCGATTGCAAACAGTAATTTTTAACAAAAATAATTCTTAAATATTTCACTCAAAAAGGGGAAAAAACGAAAAAAAAAATTTTTTTTTTTTAAAAACCCGTAATTTTTAAGTAATGTTTTCAATGTTTATACATATTACGGCTAATATCGTTCTACACACGGAAAAAAGTTTCGTGAGATTTTTATAAATAAAGAAGTTATTAAGTATTTAAATAAGATTTTGAGTACTTTTTGAAAAATCGTAAAAAAAGTGTGATATTCAATTTCGCGAAATCAGGTGATTTTCAATATTTATCGGCGCACCTTCTTTTCTAGTGTAACCTTTTATCAAACGTAACTGTCTGAGTGGAAAAGGGTTTTCTGGCGCCGAACAGGTTTTCGCCACCAAACCCTGGGCTATTTTAAAATTTCGTTTTTTGTTAAAGTTTTAATTTTTTTTCGAGCTTCATTTTTAAGTTAATGCATTCAAACTTCATAAATCTATTGCAAACAGTAATTTTTTTAACAAAAATAATTCGTAAATATTTCTTGCAAAAAGAGAACAAACGTAAAACAATTTTTTTAAAAAAAAATCCGTAATTTTTAAGTAATTTTTTTCGATCTTTGTACAGATTACGGATAACATCGTTCCACACACGGAAAAAAGGTTCGTGAGATTATTATAATAAATAAAGATATTATTAAGTATTTAAATAAGATTTTGAGTATTTTTTGAAAAATCGTAAAAAAAAAGTTTTTGACATTTGACTTTTTAAATGACTGATTCTAAAAAAGAAAAGCATGAACTTTTTTAGTGTAAAATATCATTTCATTAACGTGAAAGAAAATGCAAGCGGAATGATTTAGAAATTATTTTCATAAAAACGTACCAATGTTGACTCATTTTAGAAAAACTCGTAAAAATTGAAAATGTAATTATTTGATAATATAAATTATACCGTATCTTGGCGAAGTAAATGATCTTTCCGATTCTGTAATGAATTTTTTGCTGAGTCTCTTAAAAAATTTTAGATCGTGTTTAAAAACATCTGGAAAAAAAGGTCGGTTAATTTGAACTTTGCCCCTGGCGGAAAAAATGGCACTAATTATGCGTTTTTAGGTTTTTAATTATTATCTTTTTAACTAAGTGGAATATCGGTAAAGAATGGAATAACGGATTCTTCAGATCATTCCCGAGCTTTTGGTACCTTTGGCGAGTTTCTGCGTCGTGCGGTTCGTGAGAAAATAGATGTACATACGTTTGTTTACCTACGAATTTTAATAGTGTAGACTAGCTGCATGGCCCGGCGTTGCACGGGCTATCTCTACTTTTATATAAATTTTCTCTTTCCTTCACAAAATCAGCACTTCTAATACTCATTTTCAAAATGACTTCCACCCTCCTCCACCGCTTAGCCCGGCGTTGCTCGGGCTTTCTCTTTTCCTCATGACACCAGCATTTCTGTGTATAATTATCTCTCTCTTCCCCTCCTTCTCACAGATAAGAATAACAAAATAAAAGTAAAATGTAAAAAATGAAAGTGATAAAAATGTCAATTTTTTTTAAAAAAAGGTAGTTATAAATGTTGCAATATATAAAGATTATCTTTATTATATTTTTAAAAGATAATTTAACACATTATGTGCGTAAAATATTTTTCATATTCAAGACATTTTTATAAGATGTGGTATGTGTAAATGAAGAAATGTATTACAAAATTGTATTATATTCAGTAAAACAAAGGAAAATATATTTTTAAATGCATTAAGAGGGAGGGTACATCTATAAACTTCTTGTAATGGCAAAATTTTGCAGAATAAAAAAATGCTAGTACTCATATGTGCTTTTATAAAATAAACGTAAAATATGACAAATGAAATTGATAAAAGAATTTGTTTATTTTATTATTTTTAATATTAAAAACTACCTTTTTTTTAAAAAAAAAAAGTATGTGGAACCATTAGCCTGTGCATTAAATAATATATATTTAAAGCACAGTTTGTTTCTAAAATGTATTTTGATCCAAAATAAAAGACGATGTACTTTTTAATTCACAAAGAATTAATTATTTTCATTTTAATATTAACCTTTTTCATTCCACTAAAAAAATTTTAAATTTAAGGCGAAGTAAATGATCTTTTCGATTCTCTGCAGATGGCGCCACGTGCATAATAAAATACTAATTATGCGTTTTAAGGTTTTTAATTAATATCTTTTTAACTAATTGGAATATCGGAATATAAATGGTCAAAACGGATTCCTGGGATCATTTCCAAAATTTTGGTACCTTCGGCTAGTTTCTGCGTCTTGTGGTTCGTGAGAAAATTGGGTGACATCCCTTGCTATATACCTACATACCAACATAGATACGTTTATTTACCTACGAATTTTAATAGTGTAGACTAGCTGCATGGCCCGGCGTTGCATGGGCTATCTCTACTTTTATATTTTCCCCCTTTCTTTCACAAAATCAGAACTTCTAATACTCAATTTCAAAATGACTCCCCCCCCCTCTACCGCTTAGCTCAGCGTTGCTCGGGGTTTCTCTTTTCCTCGTGACACCAGCATTTCTGTGTGTGTGTGTGTGTTTGTACGCGCACAATGTGAGTGATTTCTAAAATTGCGTCAAAAAATTTCCCTTTTTCGAAATTTGTTCCTTTCCACTTATTTGATTTTAGACAGGTTTCCCCCCCTCTATATATAGCCCGAACACGGTTTTTTTTAGTGTAAAATTATTGTTCCATCTTCCTCTCCGTCTCACAGATAAGATATAGCTTCAAATTTCGATGTATGACTTATAAAAAAATATTGCGTTAGAATTAAAAAAATTATTAATGTGAAGCAATAAAAAGAGAACGATTCTGATGCTAAGAGTAAAACAAAAAACGTTCATCATTTTTTAATAATAGTTAGTCTAAGAATCTAAAATAATAAAATAGATTCCAGATTTTCATGAATCAAAATCAATCGTTACATATCTTAAAAAGCTTAAAAATGTCTCTAAAATGTATTTTGATCCAAAATAGACGATGTACTTTTTAATTAGCAAAGAATTCATTTCGTAATGAAATAATAGAAATAATCCTTTTAAAAAACATAGATATTTATTAAAATCAAATTTCTATAAGTAATAAGTGAAAGAAAAAAATTAACTGTTTTTTTTAATACGAATTATAAGTTGTTCTGCTTGAACTTTCTTTCGCGTTAATGAAAAAATTATTTTACACTAAAAAAAAGTTCATGCTTTTCTCTTTTAGAATCAGTAACTTAAATAATTTCATTTTAATATTAACCTTTTTCATTCCACTAAAAAAATTTTAAACTTTAAAAAGTAGCGTAATGCGAAATGGAAAGTCTCTTCTTCAGTTTCGAACCTGGGAACTACCATTTTATAAAGCAGCGGATTAACCAACCAAGCTACCAGCTAAGTCGGGGAGGAGCATTGAATTGAGCTTTAAAATAAAGGTAGATTTTTGTTCAATATCTCATTTCGTTATTTGTTAAAGTAAAACATTTTTTTCGGGCTTCATTTTAAAGTTAATGCTTTCAAACTTCATATATCGATTGAAAACAACGGTAATTTTTAGACAAAAAACTTTAAAAAAAATAATGTTTACATATTTATCGCAAAAGGGAAAAAAATTGAAAAAAACATTGTTTTTTTTTAAACTGTAATTTTTAACATATTTTATCAATCTTTGTACAGATTACGTATAATATTGTTCTACACGAGGAAAAAAAGTTTCGTGAGATTTTTATTAATAAAGAAGTTATTAAGTATTTAAATAAAATTTTGAGTATTTTTTGAAAAATCGTAAAAAAAAAAACAACAGTTTTTGACATTAAATTATTTAAGTTACTGATTCTAAAAGAGAAAACCATGAGCTTTTTTTAGTGTAAAATATTTTTTCATTAACACGAAAGAAAGTTCATGCGGAACAACTTATAATTCTTATTAAAAAAAAAAAGGAACCGATTTCGACTCATTTTAAAAAAAATCGTAAAAAATACAAAAAATATAATTATTTTTTTTACGTAAGTATTTTTTTTAAAAAATATTTCGTTTTGTTTTTATCAGCACTTTTTTTTATAAGCAACTTTAATTTGTAGATAAAACTTCCAATTTCAGAGAACGTGATTAATACCTTTAAAATAAAAAAATATTTTTTCAATATCCCGTTTCGTTATTCGTTAAAGTAAAAAATTTTTTTTCGGACTTCATTTGATAAAGACTGATAAAAATATTTTTAAAAATTGTAAAATAATTGAATTGAAAGAAAATATTTTTAAAAAATTGTAAAATAATTATATATATATTGATAAGAAAGATATATATATATATTATAATTTTATTATATTAACTTTTAAATATTCAAAAAAAAAAAGGAACCGATTTCGACTCATTTTAAAAAAAAGCGTAAAAAATACAACATATGATTATTTTGTAAAATAAATTATAGCGTGGCGAAATAAATGACCTTTACGAATCTAACTATTTTTTTGTGTGAGTTTCATGAAAAAAATTAGATCGTGTTTTAAAAACCTCTGAAAAAAAAGTAGTTCCGAATTTTCCCCTGGCGGTGAGAAATGGTACTAATTATGGGTTTAAAGCGAATAAAGGTTTTTAATATCTTTTTAACTAATTAGAATATCGGAATAAAAATGGTCAAAACGGATTCCTCGGATCATTCCCTAAATTTTGGTACATTTGGCGAGATTCTGCGTCTTGTGGTTCGTGAGAAAATTGGGCTACATTCCTAAGTCCGTACATACCTACATAGATACGTTGTTTACCTACGAATTTAAATAGTGTAGATTCCACTTTTTTGGTACGAGAAGCCTGATAGTTGGGGGATCGTAATAACTATTGTAATACCATATCTGTTTTGACGCATCCCCCAGTACATTCCCCCTCTACAGCTTTTTGGCCAATATCTTCGCACCCGAGCCTCACAGTCCATTCGCACCTCTCTCATTTGATCCTTCTCTATCTGCTCTTCCAGTTATTATAATTTAATGCTCATAGGGCTATTTCTTCCATAGTTTTTAATTGTTTTAAACTTTTTTAAACTTCTAAAATTTGTTTAAATTCACAATATTTTGGCTCCTGTTCGAGTCTCGAACTTGAGATTTGAACCAACTGTTCCACTCGTCAAGACCCATCCAGTCATCTACTTCATTCTCATTGGGGAGGGCTTAAGCACTAAACTATCATTTTAATGCTATGGGGACTGGAGAAAATTTCACCCCCCCTAAGGGATTAAGCTTGAGATTTGATTTTTGGAGGTTCGCCCTATTTTCGTATTAGCGCGTACGTGGAATTGGTCTCCTCCAGTGCTCTCCCCTACAAGGCTTCCCAGTAATACCCGAATCCGGCTGGATTGCCACCTTGGTCGACCGCCCCCTTTCTTCACCGGCTGGATTTTAATGAAACTCATTTCTTCTCGTTGAGCTCCTATGAGCATTCCTAGATACTATTTTTTATTCCTAGGACCAATGACACGATATTAGAGATAGAAGGTTGAAACCCCTACTGCTCTTCACCTGTATTTAACATTTTTTAATTTTTCTAAATCCGGACCGCATGGATTTATCTTGTGTTTCCGGAGGTTTTTGAGCTTCCATTTTATTTAATTATTTTAAAATGAAACCTCTGTTGGCCGATGTCTTAACATAGATTTCTTCTCGACATTGAGAGAGCTCTTCATCTTTTATAATTGGTGTGTAGATAGTGAACTCGGGTAGGGGGCGTTAAATCTACTCGTGACCGCCTCGTCTTTGGCAAAATTAGAATTTTAATCCCCATGTTATTCCTATGAGGTTCGATCTTTTAATGACGTCACGATATTAGAGATAGTGAGAAGATGGGGAAACAACAAACCAAACGAGGTTGAAACTCATTTGAAGTTGGGATCACCTACTTCAGCTCTTTTGTGATATTGTTTGGGATGAACGTGGCTCACCTTTACATCACAGTTGTCGCTCACCCGGGTTATTAAAAGTGAGTTAGTTTTTTCGATGGTAGGCGCTTTGGCGAAGTGATAGGGCATAATGAACAACTGGGCAAAAATCACTCCAAAGGGTTGCTTGAAAGAAAAATTACTCCTATTACGAATACGTACGATGAGGCTTTTAAAAAGTCGCATTTACATTCTGCCTCATTCCCCCAGTAATATATAATATATATATATATATATATATATATTTCTGATATATATATATATATATAATGTGGGATTTTACACGGGGAGCACTGTCTACAGGGCGTTGGCGACGCAGCCACCGGCGAATCAACGAGAGGAGAGAATTAATTAGCAAGCTGGAACGAACTCGATGTGCGGGTTGGAGATCTACCTCTGCTAAAACAAACGGTGCAACCGGGAACTGGCCGTGTAGGGATCAGCTATTCGTTTTTCGAAAGAAAGTGACACGTAGGTCACTCACATCATAGAGAACTTGTGTAAGAACTGTACTTAGACTTCAAGAACTGAGAACTGTCGTTACGAGCCAGAAGTGTTTAATCCAAATGTCAATCTACATTTATCCATATAAACGTGTAGAGTAGTTAGTAGTGAGTAGAACTATATCAATTGTCCAACATTAAACGTTAGTTTTAGTAAAAATCAGTGTCATTAAAATACCTCTAGAACTGTGCATTAACCCTACAAAAAATGGGGGCTTGGCCGGGATGTGGACAGTGAGAATTGTTGATATTGCGATAAACGAGATTTTGGAGGACTGTTAATATAGCGTAAAAAAAAAAAAAAAAGACTGTTTAGGACTGAACATTTGAACTGTGTTTGTGTTTGTTTTATTGGATACCAAACTTTGTGCATGTGCTTGGAGTCAGTTCCTCGAAATAAAAAGGGGTAAGATACCGTTTAATATTCTTGCATTGTGATAAGTAAAATAGCGGTAAAATGTATTATCATAAGAGTAGTAGAAAAGAGAATTTAGTAAATGTTCTCAAGGAGATTGGAGAACACACACACAAGTTTCTTCTAAAGAAATTATACAATTAGAAACTAAATTGAAAGAATCCACAGCTTTTAAAGACGATCCCGAATTTGTAATGAATCTGCTAAATTTATTTGTTCATCGAGGATAGGCAGACAAAATCCGAACAGCGGATGCAAGTGACTAACTCATAGATAGAGCTAAAAAGAATTAAAACTCCAACAAATTGAACGAGAAATTGAACTTCAATAAACTAAAGCAGAAGGGCAAGCAACCGAGCAAAGT
This sequence comes from Trichonephila clavipes, assembly GCA_019973935.1. Classification (NCBI taxonomy): domain Eukaryota; kingdom Metazoa; phylum Arthropoda; class Arachnida; order Araneae; family Nephilidae; genus Trichonephila; species Trichonephila clavipes. The sequence goes on along the minus strand of BMAU01000205.1, from coordinate 18,070 downwards.
TCAAAGGGGAGGAAACTAATAATTTAGAAAATTTAATAAAGAGTATTAGAAATTAAACAATACAAATCCCAACGAAAGCTGAAAATTTTGGTCCTTTCTTTCAATCCCTAGAATGATCATTTCAAAGTAAAAAATGTTCCAGATAACTTAAAATCTGAAATCCACATTAATATTCTTGGTGAGAGGGCACATAACATTTTGCTTTATGTAAAAGATGACGAAATCAAAGATTATGAGTTAGTAAAATCATCAGTTTTAAGAGAATTCCAACCCACCGCGCAGGAATGTTTACTCAATTTTAGAAAAGCTAAAAGGCAAGTAGATGAAACTATGTACAATTCGCTACACGTTTAAGTGCTATGTTTCAATATTACCTGAAAAATAGGAGCGTTGCTGATTTTAAATCATTATTTGACTTTATGGTCAGTGATAAATTTTTAGATACTTTAGACCCAGAAACGGCTTCACATATTTAAAATTATGCAGGCGGATCAATGAATCAATAAAATACCCCTAAAATTGTGCCTTAACCCTACATATAAAAGTTTTTGATTATGAAATTTGTAGATAATATATAGTATAATACAAAGAAGCAAGTGAACATCATAACTGCAATACACTGGAAGGTCTCAGGGAAACTGGGCTTTTAATAAGCCCTTCGTCCCTTATCTGATGTGTCAGAGTCCTTAACGTTGAAGTCTATTGTTATAGTTTACTTAAATTTTAAGAATTAGTCCAAGATTTGTAGAAAAGATGAAACCTGGTGACGTAAACGTCTCTTAGATGTATCCTGTTGAATTTCCTGTCACTGGTGATTGATTATGAGCCTCGTCTGTCGATTGCGGCTGACAAGGAGCCGTGCGTCGCCAAACAGTAAAATCTGTCAGGTTGGTTAATGAGAAAGTGGCAGACGAACGCGTCTGATAGTAGTCGTACTCTTGGTGTTGAAGTGATCATCTGATAGCAGGAGCTGTCGTTCATGAATATTAATGGTGGACAGTTGGGAAGATGGGAGTCTTCGGCTTGGTAGTTCTGTAGGAAGAGAGGGAGCACTGGCATTGGATGGTAAAGCGGAGTGAGAATCCTCTCTATTGGCTGTACAGGAGTTGGGTGCGATCAATATTTAGGGGGCCTGTCCAGTGTGGAGAAGCAATGAGAAATTTAAGTTTAGAAGGAGTAAAATTTAATATAATAAAGTTAAAAATTTTGCATGGGGGTCAATCACCAAAAAAAGATTAGGGTGGGTTGTACGAGTCTAGGAGAATTCTCCTAGGCCTCTTGTGATTATCATGAAGGGTGTAGTTTTCTAGGCTAGAAAAATATTGCTATTATTAACATTTGGGAGATTTTCATAAAAAATTTTGGCGAGATCTTGGATGTAGGTTTTAAAGGGGGGGGGAACTTTAATTGATTTATATATATTTGCATTTTTATTGAACATTCTGGCTTTAACAATTATCCTGATAATAGTTTTGTGCAATTTCTAGAATTTTTATATTTGACTTTGCAGCGTAGCCCCACACCGGGCAAGCATAACACAAAATTGGACGCAACACGGCTGTGTAGAGAAGTACCTTATTGTATAAATACATATTGGAATTCCGGCAAATTAATGGGTAGATTGACTTTATTGCGTTTCGGAATTTATCACGTTCGTGTAGAATGTGATGTTTCCAAGTGAGGGTCTTATTGAAAATAACTCCTAGGTATTTAGTGCTCGGAGACCAGCGTAGTGGTGTGACAGGTTTATGGCTTTTTGTGAATAAAACCGCAACGGTTTTATCCACGTTGATCTTAATTTTCCAGGTGTTGAAATATTTTTCTAGGAGGGCCAGGTGTTTGTTAAGTGCTGCCGCGACCGATTTGGTGTTTTTGTACGTGGCTGAAATTGGGGTATCATCGGCATAGAGATTTATCATGGTGCGTGGGTGTGATGGGATGTCATTAAGATAAATATTGAAGAGCACATGCCCCAATAAAGAGCCCTGCGTTACTCCAATATTTATATGGTGAGTATCTGATGGTGTCATTGACTGTGACTTTGTAAGACCTGTTAGTGAGATAAGAATGAATGTGAATTTTGCAGGAGGGAATTGGTTAGTAATAAGTTTGTAAATTAATCCGCTGATCCAGACACAATCAAAAGCTTTTTGGATATCCAGGAATACAGCACCAGTGGTCCTGCCTCTCAGGAAACCAGAGGATATTTTTTCCGTGAGTCTGAGCAGTGGGTGGTAAGTAGAAAGTTGTTTGGTGAAAGCAAACTGATTAGGGCTTAGGAAATTAGTGTTATTAATGTGAGAGTGAATTCTCCGGAGTATAATATACTCAGTAATTTTGTTGAGCGCAGAAAGTAGGGATATTGGCCTATAAGAATCTGGAAGACTTATTTTCCCCAGGTTTATGAATTGGGAAAACAATAGCTATTTTCCAATTTTTAGGAAAGTGACGTAATAATATTTTGTTGATCATGTAAGTTAATAGTAAAATAGCTTTGATTGGAAAATTTTTAATTGTTGCCTTGTTTGTAATGGTATCAAAACCAGAGGCCTTGGAATTTTTCAGCCTTTTAATATAACAACATATTTCATCCGGATGAATAGGGGGGATAGGAGTGTGAGGGGTGGTGGAGTAGAAGTTTCTTAGTGTGTTAGTAACGTCAGAGTCAATGTTTGTTTTGAAATCTCTGGTCTTTTATTTTCAGTGTAATTGTCTTCGAAAGTGTTTAGCCATTAAGTTTGCTTTATGTTCATCGTCGCTAGCGATGCCAGAAGAGCAGTTTAAATTTGGAATGTTTGAGCGTTTTTTACGGAAGTGTTTTTGTGTATGCAAGAGGCTATTACCCTTAATTTCAAGTGCATTAAGTTTAGCGTTCCAAGTATTTTGTGAATGTATTTTAAGCTCTCTTTTGACAAGAGCTTGAAGTCTGTTGGCTTCAGTTCTGTGAATTGGATTAAGTGTTCGTTGAAATAATTTTCTGGCCCTGTTTTTACGAGTTATAAGTTCTATGATATACTGTGGAGTGTAGCTGTGTGTCTTGTAGTGGGTTATTAATTTTAGTGAAATCAGATAGATGCTTGTTTCTTTTAATATTTTTCTTGAAGGCAGACCAACATGTGGTAATTGCTCTAGAGCTATCTTTATGAATAGAGTAAGATAAGGAGAAATTGAGCATTACAGGGTTATGATCGGAAGATAGCTCGGATATGGATTCAATATTGTATGGGAAGTTAAAATTACTGATAACAGCAAAGTAGAGGGTGTTGGAAGAGTTATATCCATATCTAGTGGGGGAATTGGGGTAGGTAATTTCTAGATTGACAATGTCAGAAAAGTTTTTAAGTTGGATGCCTCTAGTAGAGTTGAGGGACCAATTCCACGCATTGTGTGTGGCGTTAAAATCACCAAAGATCACACAATTACTGTTGATCTGAAGGATAGTTTCTAAGTCTAAAGTAAAAAGTGAAGTATCAGAGGAGGGGGGGGGACTAATACAGGTTACGGTAATGGGGTTAGTATTCAGAGGAATGTAGTAAAGGTGGTAGCTTCGACGTGGTGGAGAGTGGGGGTGGGGTTAAAATGAGAGATTGATTTTTTAATAAGAATCAAAGTACCACCGTGAGCGGGTCCGTTCGTGATGCGGTCGTTCCTGTAACAATTGTAACTATTGATGTTTATGTTGTGATTGGGTCTCAGATGTGTTTCCTGAATAAGTAAGATATCGGGATCGTACTTCTCTACAAATAATTTTAATTCAGAGATTTTGTTAAGGATGCCGTTTGCGTTCTAAGAACACAGACTCAGGCCGTGCATCGGTTTTCTACTCATCGTCTTCGTCGAGGTAAGCCTCTATTAAGGCGTATCTCTTTGTTTTTAGTTATATTTTTTAAAATTTTTCTTAGCGGGGGCGGGTTCAACAAAATTCTTATTGTTTATTTGCTGTACAAGCACAGAGTGCTTGTATGGTTTGAGATTAAGGGTTTGAGATATTAAATTCATACATTCACTTTTGCTACTTCTTGTTTGAGGTTGGGGGGATAACTGGGATTTGACGGCCTGAGTTTGCGGGTGATTTATTGCGGGAACTTGTCCGACACATGGTGCAATCTGTTAGGGATGCGGTGGAAGTAGAAGGTGTTAGTGTTTTGTGTGTAACTTGTGCATAGGAGATCTTGGGTCTAACTGAACTATTTTTTATATTTGTGTAATTGGATTTGTTGTTTGTTCCTTTTTTAGGCTTGGAGAATAAGGGGCACTTTGAGTAATTAGCCATATGCCCGAAGGCTTGACAGTTTATGCAGAACATAGTTTCGAGACGTTTTATTTGGCAATCCGCAGTCTGATGGACCTCTCTGCATTTTAGGCATCTTGGCTTAAGATGGCAATATTCCGCCGTGTGATTAAATTTATCACATTGAAAGCATTGGGTTACCCCTCAGCTTTCATATCCGTCTATCCTTACTGATAAATAAGATAATTTGTGTTTACGTTAAAGATTTTAGCATTATGTAAGTTACGTGGTAAAGAAACTAGAAAAACATGGAGGGGTTGGTTTGTAATTTTGCCTATAAGTTGAGTAACCCGATCGACGGTGAATCCCAAATCGATGAGGTCGGAATGGATGTCTGCTATTTTTGTGTCTTTTGGTAAGCCCTTAATTACAACTTTGATCGGGCGTTGGGCTTTGGGAGTGATGGAATAGAATTCGTAGTTTAATTTTTCAAGTAAGTTGTTTAATTCGTGATATTCTTCAAAAGTGTCAGCATATAATTTTATGTATTCTCCTGTCTTTTTGCATCGAATTTTAGGCATCAGATCGTTAAGTGTTTTCATTTGGTCTCTGAATGTTAAAGTGATTCTGAGAATTACGGGCGGTGGGAGGTTATTAGTGTTGGTATCAAAATTAGTGGTGTTGACGTTTGCAGTGTTGTTCTTAGTGGTATTTTTAACTTGTGTTACATTAGTTGCAGTTGTATCGGAAGAAGTTCCCGCAATGGGTTCAGATCAGAGTTCTACATTTTCCAGTCCATTAAATTTGTTTTCTAGATTAATTTTAAAATTAAGTTCTGGCTTTGAATTTGTACGTTGGTTTTTAGAGAGCTTACGCGAGGGGGAGGGGAGATGAAGCCTTCTTCATTCTCTTTTCTTTTGGTAGAGGTGGATTTTGGTTGGGGGAATCCTGATCGTTAGTCTTAGTGGGAGAGCACGCCGGGTATCATGGCATCTACAGTCAGGGTATCACAAGGGAGTAGAGAGGAAAACTCACTTACCGCCATTTGTAGATATTTTTCATGTTCAGACAGAAGTTGGTGTTGATGTACATCCAGGGGGCATCCTTCTAGGTTGTTGATCTTGAATCCATTGATCGCAGATGTGACGTACTCGATGCCAACGGAATATTGTTTCATGATGGAGGTCAGTTCCAAACGCTTTTGACAGTAAGAAACCAGGGGAGTTTCGGGTCTAGATGACTGTCTTGAAGAAGCTGTTGATGAGGGCAGAGAGTGTTCCATAACAGGTCCGTTATCCAGGTGGTGGTCTATTTCCATATTCTAACTAAAAAGTCCGCAATTCGTAATTTGCAAAAAGTAAAGGTCAGTGACCTAAGCTTTCCCCTCTAAAAGAGCTAAATCGCAACTGAAAATTTCTTATTTCAATTGCATACACTGAGAGGCGAAATTCGTGATCCAACTCAACATCCGAGTGTGCAACTTCTCAACGTTGAACCTTCCATCGACCGCTCGCACTCATAACTGCAATAAATCCATAAAATACTTAAAAAGAAATCAGTTCAGTTCAGTTCAGTACAGTGATACCACTGTAACAGTGGAGACTTGGCCAACGCCTTATGCTCCGATAAAATTTGGATTAGTTTTTAATTTAAGTTGTATCGTGTGTGTGTGTGTGTAGTCAGTGATTGCACTGTCCATCAGTAGTTTTAATTATCGCCTTGTGCTTCAACTGAAATTGAAGAAAGTAGAGTATTGAAAATCTATTAGCTGGAATTTTAGAAGCTATTGTGTGTGTGTGGTTGGTTGATGTCAAAAATTCTTCTACTTTTTGAACATGTTCTATTGTTTTACATTTCGCTATTGAGGAATAAGATCATTTTCCGTGGTTGGAGATAAAAGTTTTCAAAATTTCACGCTACGATTTGTATTTGATAAAGTTTAATATAAAATGTTCACTAGTTTCTGGTACTTGACAATCTGCACACTAAGGAGAATCTGTTTGTTTAAAAAGGAAATATATATAATTTAATGGTAATTTTTTAGCTCGCAACTTATTGATTAAAATTTCTGTGTTTCTATTTTTTTCTGCCTGTCTATTCCATTTTTCAAGATGAGAAATATAAAAATAATTTTTGTCTTTTGCTCTTTTCCCATATTTCTTCGCTTTTATTTTTGTGTTGTTTTTTGAAATGTGTATGTAGATCTTCCCAAGTAATCCAAGAAATAATATTCCACGGATCTGGAGAGGCTTTAGCTAATTTATCAACTTCTTAATTAATCTCTATTCCCTTGTGAGCTGGTACCCAAATGAATGTAATTAATTGAGCTATTTGGAGTTGACTCAGTTGAGTTGAACTTAAATTTAATATTATCGTATTGGATTTTCTATTAATATTTTGGATGCTTTTTAGAACTGATAAGCTGTCCGTCAGGATGACATATATAGTTTTCTGTTTCAGAAACCCAATTTTTTAACGCAGTCCATATGGACTATAGCTTCAGCTGTGAAAATATTGAAATCATTTCTTTCAGTATGAAATTTTGTGGAACTTTTTTCTTAGGGATCAGAATTCCTATTGATGTTTGATTAGTATTTTTTGAACCATCTGTTGCTATTATGATATTGTTATTAAATTTTGGCTGAATGTAATCATTAAACATATTTTGTACTATGTCATCTGGAAGATCCTTGTTTTGAAATGGTAGTTCATGAGTATAGATGTTTATTTTGCGATTTTCGTAGATTGGAGGAGAAGGGATCCATTGAAGAATGTCTACTTTAGAGATACATAATTCTTGGAGCAGGTTGATCGTCTTTTAAAAAATACTGATTTCTTTTTCTCTATATTTATAAAAAATGTTATTTATATCCCAAAATAATCTTGCATTCGGTGACCAGTTTTTTAATGCAGTTTGTTTAATTATAAGTTTTTGGCAAAGGAAATTATGGCGATTATTAATACTTCCATTCATAGACTGCTTTTAATATTTCTAACGGGGTGTTTCTTGGGAGACCTAGGGATAAACGTAAGGCAGCATTGTAAATCGGTTCTAGTTTTTGTCTGTTGCTATTGCTAGAAAAGGAAAAAAATTTGACTTCCATAGTCAAAGATAGAACGGACTGCGGCATTAATGATATTTAAAAGATGATCAGATCTTGTTCCTATTTTCGGAGAAGATAAGGCTTTAAGGGGTGTTGGAAAGCTAAAATCTTATTTTTGTGACAATTTGAGATTTTTACATTTTCAAAATGTATAGATTTTAACCTTTCTAAAAATACCTTACTTTAACCTCTAGGGTATTTAGAAGCCCTTAAAACGTATTTTTAAATAATCATTGAATTTGGGCCACGCCCATTTTAATGGCGAAAATTGTAAACAAATTACTTTGTTTTTGATTAAAAGTGTAACGACTAATATAAACCAAAACATGTATCTTTTATTTTAAATTGAGCCTTTTATTTTTTTATTTCCTAGTCGATTAGTCTCAAAATGTAAATTTTAATGTGCGATGTACCTTTTCTGAGAAACTACAGTTCACAGGTATGTAATTTTTTTTATGAATTATTTATAATGTCTAATATATACTAAAATGAGCTTTTTGTAAAAAACTCAAAAATTTAATTTTTATAAATTTTTTAAGTAAAAAATGGGTCAAATTTCGCAATGTTTGATAAAATATTTCATAATTTATTAAAAAATTCAAAATTAGCTAAAAGCTCATTTTAGTATAATGAGAGAGGTGTACTTTAATAGTATGAAAAATTTCAAGCATGTACATAAAACAGATTTTGAGAAAAGGTACATCGAAAACAGCCAATTTGACATTGTCAGTATAGAGAAAGAGAGGTTTACAACTCCCCTTAACGGCATTTAAATATTTGAATCCTTTCTGACGTAGGTAATTAATATGATTTTTCCAGGTGATATTGGGGTCGAAGATGATACCCAAGATTTTAAGACTCTTCACTTCGGGAATAGGTTTGTCGCGTATTTTAAAAAGAAATTTTCTCGTCAAAAATGAGAATTTTACAGTTACAGTTAATATGTTTTGTGGGATATAGAGTGACAAATGCTATTATCCCAAATGAGATTTTTTTTTCTGGGTCATGAATCAAATAAAAGAAATTTAAATTGCCGTTGGACATGGAGTAAAAAGCGCTCATGGAAGTTTAGTTCAGGGTTTTTAATAGTGAGAATTTGGAGATCTCTTAATGCTCTATGCTCCGCTGGGCATAGAAGTAAGTGCAACAACACATCGAGATCTCGATTTCGTTAAAATTATATAGTGCAGAGAAACTGATGATCAAAATGGTGTTGATGTTAAGGTGCTAGCTCAATCATCGACATCGTCATTTGACCTTCGCTTCATAATTGTGAGGTGTATTTTCGACTTTAGTTAGAGAACATTTACACATAAAAACCAGCAGCTGGAAAACATTCAAGACTAGGAGGAAAAAGAAATGTTAGCTCAGGTATCGTGAGAGTTCAAAATTTATAAGGATAATCGCCTGATAATGTAGATCTAAATACATCCAACGTATTCTTTTGTTAATACGTACGCAGTTCAGCGGCGATTTTACAATCGAATTGAGGGCGTGTAGCGAGACTAATGTACGTTCATTCTGTCGAGGCCCAGAGCCCTCACACTGGCAAAGTGTCGAAGTTTGGGAAGTGGAGTACCAGTCCAGTTGGCGTCCTCGTCTTTTGATCACAATTCGAAATTTTTAGTGAGGGAATATTAACGTCGCACTGTTCAGCTACACGAGGGCTTTTGGCAACGGACCTTGTAATTTTGAACCATGGTCAAGTGATGAGGACGACACCTGAGCTGGCACTCCCTCTACTACCTACCACATCACACCAACGGGAGGACGTTTGAGCTCTCGACAGATTTAACGCGCATCGCGCCCCTGCACGGCGGGTCTTTAGTGGTACTGGGCTCGAACTCATGCATGCCTGCCATGATCCGATACCTTGACCACTGGGCTACCGCTGCCCTCCGAAATTTTGAGAACTATAGCCAAAGTTCTCACGTTGTTTCTAAGCGTGACGCTAATAATCAATCAATCAATGAATCATAATATCGTGTCGATCAAAATTTTTCACTTATTGAAAGATTTCGCGCTGTATCATTTGATGTAAACTTCCTTCCAACATATTTATGAACTTTTCGACATCCATTGATACCAGAATTGATCTTAAAGTAAACTTTCATACAAACGCGCATTTGGAAGAACGGCTGAACAAAAAATGGAATCTGTAAACAATTATTATTTATATAATTTTATTGAACTACATTTAGCGCTTGTCGAGATGGAAAGAAAAGCCCATAGGAAGGAAAGCAGGTAAGTAAAATTGATTCAATATTTAATTTGTACTTTTAGATTTTTCCTCTTGAAAAATATTTATAAATTTTAAATTAGATTGGAAAAAAAATGTTGCATATTATCTCTTTTTCTGTCTGACATTCTATGATGGATAAAAAACATTCACTTAAAATGTGTCGGACTACGAAGTATGTTGGATCGTATTTAAATTCGCGCACATTTATTTGCCGCCAACTTTTGCGAATTAATTGCGTCATAAAGAAAAGAAATTCAATATAGAAAATCGAAATATTGGCGCAATTGGGTTCTATTTTCTTTCCTCTGTCGCCATAGGTGTAAGCTAATCAAGGGTAGACCTAAATTTCACATTTTACAACACGCATTCCCCGTAGGTGATCTGTATAATCAAATACGAAGTATAATAGAATTTGAAATTTAATATAATTGTAATACCTATTATAAGGAACTAATTAATACAGGTCCGCTACGGGGTTTTCCGCCTTGTAGTAAACTTTTCCGAAGTTTGGGGTGATAATGATTATACTGGTCGCCAAAGATCTCTATTGGGTGCGATTTCGCGCCGAAAATGGATAGCGATCCGGTACCAAATTAGTTTATTTAAGATGAACCTCAATACACAGGCATATTCTAATTGAGTTCAATATGTAACTTTGATAAGCATTTTTTATCGGTCAGGAGCAGAATCTTTGAAAAATTCTCAGTCTAGTGTAACAAATTATGATTTCATTACATTCGGCGGCGCAGGCGACATTCGCCAAATGCTGCGATATGCAACCAATGGTGGCAAACCATTCCCCCGTTTGTTAAAAAACCATAACCATCATAGTATTTAGCCGCATCTTGTTATGGTACTTACGTATTATGCTGGCTGGATGGCGTGGTTGTTTTGTCTCTGGCCTTCTGCACCCAAGGTGGCCGCGGTAGCCGAGTGGTATAGGTATCGGACTGTGGCTTGCTTTGTCACAGGTTCGAGCCCAGTACCACTAAAGAACCCGCCGTGTAGAGCAGCGATGCACGTTAAATCTGTCGAGAGCTGAAACGTCCTCCCGTTGGTGTGGTGTGGTAGTTAGGAGAGGGGGTGCCAGCTCAGGTGCCGTCCACGTCACTTGACCATGGTTCAAAATGAAAAAAGCCCTCGTGTAGCTGAATAGTGCGACGTTAATATTCAATCAATCAATCAATCTGCACCCAAGGTTGCGGGTTCGACCCCGGCCCAAGTCGGTAGATTTTCATGATGCAGAAAACTGACAGCGGATATGTCGTATGATTGTATGAGATGTAAAAGATCCCTAGATTATTTGTTTGGCTTGGGTGCTCTGGGTAAAGTTAAATCCTAGTACAAGTTCGCATCGTCAGGCGCTTCTCTCTGGGAAGAAAATGGGCGTCAAAATAACTTGCGCTGACTGGTATCCGTCTATATGGTGCAGCACTAAAGAGATACCAGTATCTGGGGAGTGTACTAGGTCTGCAATGGTAAAACACCAATCCACAGCCCATTCGAAAAAAAAGTATTATTGCAACCTATTGGCGACATTTTTTGAAATGAAGCACATGGTCACCGATTCAGCACATACGACACAAAAGAAATCGGGGTTGCCAACTTGGCGAGTTATTAATAGAGTTGACGGTTGTTGCGATAATGCGTACCTTTTTTTATTTGCGAAAACTGGTCGACGGTACAATATTTCACTGAAAAAAATATCAGAATATTTCCATTTTCAATCGTCTTTCCAGTAATTCAATTCAAATGTATTTTTTCAAACTTAGGAAAGTGATAAATAATCTTATTGGAATGCTTTTAAAAATTCCAGTTTGATAATAAATAAGATACTACGGTATGAATTAATCAGCAACATGGTGAATTAAATTTTGGTGTTCATTCAAAGTAGGAGTACCATATTGCAATTGAAGCCAGGACTGAATTCGTTGATTGATTTCTGTCTGGTGTCTGCACTGTCTTAAGAAAAATTCAATTTTATGCTTGATTTATAATTATATTTAGGTACTTGCGTATTATTACAACAATGCCAACGTTCAAGCTAACTCACCAAGTTGGCAACCCCGATTTCGCCTGTCATACGCGATGAATCGGCATTAATGTAATTCGTTTCGTATAATGTTGCCAATATGGTTGCGATAATACGTAAGTACCTTATATTCTTAGTGTTCGGTGTCAAATAAAAATACAGAGTTTGGTTAAAACATTGATAAACTTAGAATTGGCTTCAGTGACTGGCATTTATATTTGGATGCATATGTTTTTGAAATATTTTACAGAAATTATTGAATTTTGGGTGCTTACGTATTATCGCAACTATTGGCGACATTATATGAAATGAAGTTCATGGTTGACAGTTCTGCACGTATGACACATGCAAAATCATGGTTGCCAATTTGGCGAATTATCTTGAATGATTTCATGGTTGCGGTAGTACGTAAGTACCGAGTCTTGTTTATTTATTGAAATTATTTTGCATATACTAATATTTATCCATTGGAATGTTGGTCCGCAGTTTTGGTGAGGGATTAAAATGAAGATCTTAGAAAACGATTTGACTATCTATTTTATGTAAACAGTGTATATAATTAATTTTAGTGAATATCTTTAATTAGCTCTAATGGGTTAAATTTCCTAAAGTTGAGTATTTTTTTATGTATTTCTTTGAATTTTGAATGTAGAGATTTAAAAAAAAATTTCATGGGGAAAAAAACTACAGTAAAAATCATAACGCGGTAGATAAAGGGTTAAGGTATCTGAACACGTTGAAAGTGACCAAATTCGGTCAAGAAAGATATTTTTGCTTTTTATTTTATTGAATAGAACTATCTTTTGGCTTTTCACGAAACATACTTTGTTTTGTTTCTACGCTACCTAGAGGCCTAGTTTTGGAAAGTTAGAAAAACCTGAAGTGGATCTTTGATCATTAATTGGGCATTTAAATTGCTCAAAATCTATCATGGTGAGTCTGATAACTCAGAATATTACGAATATCTTTATATATAAAAATCTTCTGTGCGTGTGTTTGTCACTAAACTCCTCCTAAACGGCTGGACCGATTTCAATGAAATTTTTTGTGTGTTCAAGTAAATTCGAGAATGGTTTAGATTCACAATTTGGTCCGATATCGCAATTAGTTAAAAAGATATTAATTAAAAACATTAAAAAAATGCAACTCGACATTCACCTGCATTGTTGTAACAACGCTATTGTTATAAACAAGTAATATAAAAAAAATTAAAATCAATTCCTAATTAGATCAACCAAGAAATTTATTTTAGCTACTTTTATTAAATAGTTGCAATTAATATAAATATGTATACACATATGACAGAATCACAACATTAAGTGATAATTAATTTTTATTAATTATCGTTAAAGTATCGTATTGTCATCCAAAACAATCGTGTCTTTTAAATTTCAGTTCTACTGAATGCTTTAACACGAAGAAAATTTTTTTTCAAATTTTGACATAAGTCGCCAACGTGGCTGTATTTGTAATTTTTTAAATAATTAGTTATAATCAAAAAATTAATTTTTATTAATTATAATTAAATTCTTTTGCCATCCAAATAATCATGTACATTACATTTCAGATCAATTGAGCGCTTTAAAATGTATTTCATTAACGATTGAAAATTCCACCAAGATAAATAAACAAACAAATAAAATATGTATAGAGATCGTGAGCTAATAGTAGGAATTGAAAAAGACGTAAATTGGCTTCGAAAATTGATTTTCAGCCAAACTGGCCAAAACCGGTCTTTATTGTTACGAAAATGCAGACGATTCACGCTTTTTAGCGCTTTTAATTAATATCTTTTTAAATCTTTATATGTGTAATTCTTCTGTGCGTGTGTATATAACTGAACTCCTCCTAAACGGCTGGACCAATTTTGATGAAAGTTTTTGTCTGTTCCAGTGGACTCGAGAATGGTTTAGATTTATAATTCGGTTTAGAAATGTTTATTTAATTTTTTAATTTATAAATTGTTGATCTTGGAATGTTTTACATTGGATCTGGCAGGCTGCGCTAAGATCGCAGTATCGAATATTCAAAAATATTTTATTATAATTCAAGTTGGTCCCGACAGTTGGTGCTGTGATCATTTCAGGAAAATACTTTGTCACTTCGTGTTATTTTGTTGAAATATATCGTGGGTTAATTAAATTATTACATTCAGATGTAATTAGTGTTTGAAGAGTTTTGAAGTGTGCATAAAAAACTATACATTTTATGTACAATTTAATAAATATACCTGTTACAAAATAGTTTGAGTCAACTTTTTCACCTTTAATTAAAACAAGTTTAAGTTTTTATTCACACAGCCTTTACATTTAATTAAAAGCCCAGTTTAAGGGCAGCGATGCACGCTAAATCTGTCGAGAGCTGAAAGGTCCTCCCGTTGGTGTGACAGTTAGGAGGGGGGTGCCAGCTCGGGTGTCGTCCACGTCACTTGGTTCAAAATTACGTGGTCCGTCGCCAAAAGCCTCAGCTGAACAGCGCGACGTTAATCTTCACTACTCACACTCACTCGCTCATAGTATATACACATACTCACACGCTATCGATTGATTGAATTGTGATAACCGTACATGTGTGTAGTGACGTTAGACATTGTAATAACTTTTTAATACAAATTTTACTCAAAACGGTCCAGATTGTTAAAGCTTATTCATAAAAATTTGGAATTTTTGAATTTAAGATGTGTGTACAGGACAACGTCTGTCGGGTCCTCTAGTATTTATATAAAACTTTATTAAACTCATATTTTTATACATTCTCTATGTAGTACATAAATATTTCTTATTGTGTGAATACTTTGAGTCATGGCTTATTATTTAAACAATGGTCTCATACAGAATGTGACATTTCCCATAATGTTTACTCAATAAGCTCTAAACTTTTCAAATTTTAATAAAACATTAAAATTTATTACATTTTCTAGATAAACACATCTCATTTGTTTTAGCAATACATTTACTAATTTATGTTTATTACTTTTTCTTTAACTGCTTTGAAGTTTTTCAAAACTTGTTTAAAGTTCACTTATAATTGAATTTTTTTGTAAAATTTAAGTAACTTGTTTTAAATATTGTTAAATAGTAGTATTTATTGGTAATGAGTCCTAAAAGATCTTTTATAATGTTTAAATATGTTATTTTGTTAAAAAGTACTCCGAACGTGTTCGGATACCTTATAAAATTTGTATAAAAGTAATCAATTTATAAAAAGATATCTAATGGAGAGAGATGAAATAATTCGAAAGTGTTATTTTTTTTCAGTTGTTTTGAAGGAAATCATAGTGAAAATATACCCAGCAAATGCACTTGCATTTCCAATTTACGAATTTGCAGTTGGTCAACAGGAGTTTTTGGAAAAAGAATTATCAATTTTGGTACCAATGGGAACAATGTCTTAGCATATAGAATAACATCTGGTAAAATATTTTAATTTTTTAGGTTGCTATTCTAGTCTTTATATCAAGAGACTCTTAACTTTTTAGTTATTTCGCTTGTTTTATTTTCATTTGTAACACTTTTTGCGCTGTGCAGAGCCATAAATACTCCTTTCGGCGAGTTTTGGAGTTAATTCTTTTCCCCATGGAATCCAGGGGAAGCGGTAGCCCAGTGGTCAAGGTATCAGATCGCGTCAGGCATGTCATGAGTTTGAGCCCACTTTCACTAAAGACCCACCGTGTAGGGAAGCGATGCACGTTAAATCTGTTGAAAGCTCAAACGTCTTCCCATTGGTGTGGCGGTTAAGAGAGGGAGGTACCAGCTCAGGTGTCGTCCTCATCACTTGACCATGGTTCAAAATTACGAGGTCGTCGCCAAAAACCCTCGTGTAACTGAACAGTGCGACGTTAATATTCACTCACTGTACTAATTGATGGAAGGTACAATAGTCTAGTGGTTAAGGTCACGGGCTCGGGGCCGGCGGGTTATGAGTTCGAGCCCTAGTGTTACTGAAAACCCACCGTGTAGTAGATGCTGATGCACATTAAATCAGTCGAGGCTCAAAGTCCTCCCATTAGGGTGGTGTGGTAGTTTGGTTATTTTTTTAAATGACAAATATTTGGTTTTAATAAAAATTTTATCCAATTAAGCAATAAAAGGAGTCATTGTAATAAAGAATACAGAGAAAAATAATTTACCACAAAGAAACTCATAAAAAAATTGTTTTCTGCTAACATCGTCAACTTTTCCCTCGGTCCTCCCATACCTAAAGTGGCCGCGATAGCTGAGTGGTCACGGTCACAAACTAGTGGCTAGCGATCGTGAGTTGAAAACCTAGGGCCACTGAAGACCCGTGGCCGTGGTAGCCTAGTGGTCAAGGTATCGAATCGTGGCTGGCATGTCACGAGTTCGAGCCCAGTACCACTAAAGACCTGCCGTATAGGAGCGCGATGCATGTTAAATCTGTAGAAAGCTCAAATGTCCTCTCTTTGGTGTAGCGTTAGGAGAGGGCTGCCGGCTCAAGTGTTGTCCTCGTCACTTGACCATGGTTCAAAATTACGAGGTTCGTCGCAAAAAAGCTCTCATGTAGCTTAACAGTGCGACGTTAATATTCACTCACTGACGCCACTGAAGACCCGTTGAGTAGAAAGGGGTTGATGCATGTTTAATCTGTTGAGGTTTCAAGTCCTCACTTTGGTGTGGTGGACAAATTTAAAGAGTGAGGCTCCAGCTCGGGTGTCCTCCTCGTCACTTGACT
The DNA here is from genome assembly GCA_019973935.1 of Trichonephila clavipes. Classification (NCBI taxonomy): domain Eukaryota; kingdom Metazoa; phylum Arthropoda; class Arachnida; order Araneae; family Nephilidae; genus Trichonephila; species Trichonephila clavipes. Next base: position 1,772 of record BMAU01000205.1, on the reverse strand, counting down.
GAAGCTCAAAATTACTAGGTCAATGACCAATGGCCTACGCGTTACTTTAGTTTGCGAGATAACAATTATGCATCTGAAAGGAAATACTTGTAAAAATATTTTTTTCAAAACTTAAGTATTTTCCTTTTACAGTTACATTCTGTTTGAACTATTTCAGGTGATATTGTTGGCTTTGGAATAGCAAATAATGAAAAAGTAAAACTGCTCGCCTCCGGAGTGGTTTCCCAAGTAACCGACTCCGTGGTGTCCGTCACTTTCGATAGTTTAGATGTCTCTGCACTAAAGAGCGACTTAAAGTATACAATGTTTAAAATGCCTTCAGATCTACCTTATATACAAATGAAAAGGTATGCAAGTTTTTTTAGAACAATTGTTTATTTTTAAAAATTAGGCTAATCATTCAAATTTTATTCCTTATTAACATGAACTCAATGAACGTTTTACTATCCTTGAAACGGCTAGAAATGGTTGGATTACAAATCTCTTCTAGATTCGAGAATACTACATATCAGGTACATTAAAATGAGCCTGTGACATTGGTGTCGAAGTATAGATATTGGGTGCCAGATAAGGTGTGACCGTGATAGTCTAGTAGTCAAAGTCGAGGACTTATGGCTGGCGCATCATGAGCTCGAGCGAAGTGCCGCTGAAGACTCACTAGAGCAGGGGGTGACCAACATTTTTTTTTCTGCCGGCCGCATACATATGACTCTTTTACTTGGACCGCAACATGAGGATTAATGGAGGGGGAAGAAATGCTTCAAGACCAAGATAACATAGAAAATTTAAAATGAGGAAATTGATCAACTCCTATTTTGCCTTTTTTTAAGTATTTTTTTATATTTTTGTCACTGCATTTTTCTAAATCGGAAGCATTTAAGAATCACTCTTTCATAATGTCTTCATCAGTAAACGGTTTTCATATGATTACCAATGGTATAACAAATTTCATAGGGTGCCTTTGTTATCGCTGTGACATTATCACTGACAAAACACTTTTTTTGCTGTTGCAAAGATTGTTCAAGAAAAAAGAGAAAAATATCAATTCGCACCCATACCATATGGACAGCAAGAAAGCAAAATTGATATGTTTCAGTTTTTTAACAAAGAATTTTCCACCCAATTTTCCTAAATACATGAATTTCTCAGAGCTGTGGGACAACTTAAAATGCCCGGTGGGCACTCGAAGGTTGTGCGCATTCAACCATTCAGTGCCAACTACTACACATCTCGTAGTTCGGGATGGATCACATATCTCCTTTTTAGAAAGGACGAATAAAAAATTTATAAAGTGCAAAAACTATTTGATCCATTTTTATTAAATTATAACATTATTTGGAACTATAGTTTGATATCCCGTGGCATGGCGCTAAGCGCTGCTTGGTGCTATAAAGATCGCACCAAGGAGCGGTTGCTGTCGCTGAAATGGAATTCAACATGGCGGCGTCCCTTTATGAATCGGAATGGAAAATAATGTTGTAAAATGCATGATTTCCGGTACCAAATCGTCAGGAAGATAATTTTAAAAATTGTTTTGAAATGCATTGAAATATATTTCAAAAGAATATATGAAGAGATTGAGAATAACCAAGATCAATCAGTAAATAAGGAATAAAAAGTTAATGTACTAATAATATTATGCAGTATATAATAATCTTATAATATAATTTAATAGTAATTATACATAATATTCATATATTATGTTTTAATAAGAATTATATATAATCATATAATTTAATAGCAATTATAAAAAAGAATAAGAATACTCTTAT